>SJYT01039256.1:182126-271427 GCA_006410635.1 Cephalophus harveyi | reverse complement strand
TTTTTTAAGAGATTATAGTTGAAAATTTCCCCAACATGGAAATGGAAATAGTCAATCAAGTCCAAGGGGAACAAAGAGTCCCATACAGCATAAACCCAAGGAGAAACACACCAAGACATATACTAATCAAACTAACAAAGACTAAACACAAAGAAAGAATATTAAAAGTAGCAAGGGAAAAGCAACAAGTAACATACAAGAGAAACCCCATACATTTAACTGCTGATCTTTCAGCAGAAACTCTGCAGGCCAGAAGGGATGGCAGGATATAAAGTACTGAATGGGAAAAACCTACAACTAAGATTACTGTACCCAGCAAGGATCTCATTCAAAATTGATGGAGGAATAAAAAGCTTTTCAGCCAAGTAGAAGTTAAGAGAATTCAGTACCACCAAACCAGCTTTACAGCAAATGTTAAAGGGACTTATATAGTCAAGAACTACAAGAGAAGAAAAAAGTTCTACAAAATCAATCCTAAACAATTAAGAAACTGGCGATAGGAACATATATATCAATAATTACTTTGAATATAAATGGATTAAATGCTTCAACCAAAAGACACAAACTGGCTGAATGGATACGAAAACAAGACCCATATATCTGCTGTCTACAAGAAACCCACTTCAGGATTAAAGACACATATAAACTGAAAGTGAGAGGATGGGAAAATATATTCCATGCAAATGGGAAGGAAAAGAAAGCTGGAGTAGAATCCCTCATATCAGACAAAATAGATCTTAAAATAAAGAAGATTACAAGAGATAAGGAAGGACACTACATAATGATCAGAGGATCAATCCAAGAGGAAGACATAACAATTGTAAATATCTATGCACCCAACATAGGAGCACCTCAATACATAAGACAAACAGTTCAGTTCAGTTCAGTTGCTCAGTCATGTCCGACTCCTTGCGACCCCATGAATCGCAGCATGCCAGGCCTCTCTGTCCATCACCAACTCCCTGAGTTCACTCAGACTGGCATCCATCAAGTCAGTGATGCCATCCAGCCATCTCATCCTCGGTCGTCCCCTTCTCCTCCTGCCCCCAATCCCTCCCAGCATCAAAGTCTTTTCCAGTGAGTCAACTCTTCTCATGAGGTGGCCAAAGTACTAACAGACATAAAAAGAGAAACTGACAGTAACACAATAATAATAGGAGACTTTAACACCCCACTCACACCAACGGACAGATCATCAACACAGAAAATTAATAAGGAAACACAAGTCTTAAATGATACATTAGATGAGATGGATTCTCATTGATATCTTCAGGACATTCCATCCAAATCCAGAAGAATACAACTTCTTCTCAAGTGCACGTGGAACATTCTGCAGGATAGACCACATCTTGGGTCACAAATCAAACCTCAGTAAATTTAAGAAAATTGAAATTGTATCAAGGATCTTTTCTGATCACAATGCTTTGAGACTAGATATCAATTACAAGAAAAAAAAACTGTAAGAAACACAAACACATGGAGATTAAACAACATGTTTCTAAATAACCAACAGGTTACTGAAGAAATCAAAAGGGAAATCAAAAAATTTCTAGAAACAAATGACAATGAAAACATGACAATTCAAAACGTATGGAATGCAGCAAAAGTAGTTCTAAGAGGGAAATTTATAGCAATGCAATCCTACATAAACAACATGTTTCTAAATAACCAACAGGTTACTGAAGAAATCAAAAGGGAAATCAAAAAATTTCTAGAAACAAATGACAATGAAAACATGACAATTCAAAACGTATGGAATGCAGCAAAAGTAGTTCTAAGAGGGAAATTTATAGCAATGCAATCCTACCTCAAGAAACAAGAAAACATCAAATAGACAGCCTAACTTTACACCTAAAGCAACTGGGAAAAGAATAAAACACACACACACACTAAAATTAGAAGGAAAGAAATAATACAGATCAGAGCAGAAATAAATGACAAAGAAATGAAAGAAACAATAGTAAACATTAATAAAATTAAAAGCTGGTTCTTTGAGAATGAGACTTTAACACCCCTCTCACACCAACGGACAGATCATCAACACAGAAAATTAATAAGGAAGCACAAGTCTTAAATGATACATTAGATGTGATGGATTCTCATTGATATCTTCAGGACATTCCATCCAAATCCAGAAGAATACACCTTCTTCTCAAGTGCATGTGGAACATTCTGCAGGATAGACCACATCTTGGGTCACAAATCAAACCTCAGTAAATTTAAGAAAATTGAAATTGTATCAAGGATCTTTTCTGATCACAATGCTTTGAGACTAGATATCAATTACAAGAAAAAAAAAACTGTAAGAAACACAAACACATGGAGATTAAAAACATGTTTCTAATAAACAACAGGTTATTGAAGAAATCAAAAGGGAAATCAAGAAATTTCTAGAAACAAATGACAATGAAAATATGACAATTCAAAACCTATGGAATGCAGCAAAAGCAATTCTAAGAGGGAAATTTATAGCAATGCAATCCTACCTCAAGAAACAAGAAAACATCGAATAGACAGCCTAACTTTACACCTAAAACAACTGAAAAAAGAATAAAACACACATACACACTAAAATTAGTAGAAGGAAAGAAATAATACAGGTCAGAGCAGAAATAAATGACAAAGAAATGAAAGAAACAATAGTAAACATTAATAAAATTAAAAGCTGGTTCTTTGAGAAGGTAAACAAAATTGACGAACTTTTAGCCAGACTCATCAAGAAAAAAAGAGAGAAGAATCAAATCAACAAAATTAGAAATGAAAAAGGAGAGATTAAAACAGACAATGAAGAAATACAAAGGATTATAAGAGACTATTATGAACAACTATATGGCAATAAAATGGATAAACTGGAAGAAGTGGACAGATTCTTAGAAAAATTCAATCTTCCAAAACTGAACCAGGAAGAAATAGAAGTTATGGACAACCCAATTATAAGTACTGAAATTGAAGCTGTGATCAAAAATCTCCCAAAAAACAAAGGCCCAGGGTCAGATGGCTTCATGGGAGAATTCTATCAAACATTTAGAGAAAAGCCAATGCCTGTCCTTCTAAAACGCTTTCAAAAAATTGCAGAGGAAGGAGCACTTCCAAACTCATTCTATAAGGCCACCATCTCCTGATATCAAAGCCAGCAAAGACAACACAAAAAAAGAAAACTACAGGCCAACATCACTGATGCACATAGATGCAAAAATCCTCAACACAATTTTCGCAAACAATCCAGCAACACATCAAAAAGCTCATACACCATGATCAACTTGGATCTGTTCCAGGGATGCAAGGATTCTTAAATATATGCAAATCAATCAATGTGATACACCATATTAACAAATTGAAAGATAAAAATCATATGATAATCTCAACAGATGCAGAAAAAGTCTTTGACAAAATTCATCACCCATTTATGGTTGAAACTCTTCAAAAAATGGGCATAGAAGGAACCTACCTCAACATAGTAAAGCCCATATATGATAAGCCTACTGCAAACATTATTCTCAATGGTGAAAAATTGAAAGCATTCACCCTAAGATCAGGAACAAGACAAGGGTGTGCACTTTCACCACTATTATTCAACATAGTTCTGGAAGTCCCAGCTACAGCAATCAGAGAAGAAAAAGAAATAAAAGGACTCCAGATCAGAAAAGAAGAAGTAAAGCTCTCCCTTTTTGCAGATGACATGATACTATACATAGAAAACCCTAAAGATAGTGTCAGAAAATTACTAGAGCTAATCAGTGAATTTAGCAAAGTTACAGGATACAAAATCAATACACAGAAATCACTTGCATTTCTATATACTAAGAATGAAAAATCAGAAAGAGAAATGAAAGAATCAATCCCATTCACCATTGCAACAAAAAGGATTAAATATCTAGGAATAAACTTACCTCAGGAGACAAAAGAACTGCACACAGAAAATTATAAGACACTAATGAAAGAAATCAAAGATGACATAAACAGATGGAGAGATATTCCATGCTTCTGGGTAGGAAGAATCAATACTGTGAAAATGACTATACTACCAAATGCAATCTACAGATTTAATGAGATACCTATCAAATTACCAATGACATTTTTCACAGAACTAGAACAAAAAATTTCACAATTCATGTGGAAACACAAATGACCCCGAATAGCCAAAGCAGTCTTGAAAAAGAAGAACGAAGCTGGAGGAATCAACCTTCCTGACTTCAGATTATACTATAAAGCTACAGTCAAGACAGTATGGTACTGTCACAAAAACAGAAATATTGACCAATAGAATAAGACAGAAAGCCCAGAAATAAACCCATGCATCTATGAGTACCTTTTTTTTTTCTTTTAAGGACAAACTTTATTCAAATCTTGTGTCATATTAGCATACTTCTAAATTCAAACAGAGTATTAGTCAAAACTAGACACAGCAAAGCTTCAGAAATAAAACAAAAATTTTGAAGGAGTTACTGCTAACAAAGCCATCCTCCCAAGTAGTATCATATAATATGCTTGTCAGAAAACTATAATTTTCTATTTTAAACACTATTATTCAGAAGAAGCCAAAATACTATTTTTTTTTTGCAATGTGAGTAATATGTTAGCAAACTGTTTAGCAAGATAAATCCTCCCAACTGATTATAAAGATGACATATTTAAAGGGAGAGGAAACGTCTCAACTCCACATATACAGAAACAGCACTATAAATGCACCACATAGGCAGTCTTTTGTGTTTTGTTTTCAACACAAAGTTTTCAAAAATGACAGCTTCTTGTGTTTGCACCTTTCAATTTTCTCAAACATTTTTGTTGGTCTGGTGAAGATGGCACTTATTTGAGAGCAGCTTTGGACTGACTGATCACACATACAGATACACAGTTAAATCTCTATCATCTCCAGGCCTCTTTTCTCAGATGGACTTTTATCCAATCTGGGTATACCATTCCAGACATCTCAGGGTTCACCACCTCCTCTAGGCCATTTGAAAGGTCTAAAACCTTTGTGCCCTCTTCAGTTATTTCCAAAATCTCACATTTAGACCACGTGTTTCTGAGATTTGACCACACAACACATTTGGATCTGACAGTAAATGCATTCAGAGTGTACGTGTTCTCTGGTTGAGCTACCCACGCTAACTGGTAAGACCTGTCGGCTGGGCCAACCACCCAGGGTTGAGCCGCTGTGCAGGCATTTGCAGCTCAAGGCGCCCTCATGGGTATCTTATTTTTGACAAAGGAGACAAGTATACCCAATGGGGCAAAGACAGCCTCTTCCATAAATGGTGCTAGGAAAACTGGACAGTTACATGCAAAAGAATGAAATTAGAACACTTCCTAACATCAAACACAAAGATAAACTCAAAATGCATTAAAGACCTACATGTAAGACCAGAAACTATAAAACTCTTAGATTATTTCCAAAATCTCACATTTAGACCACGTGTTTCTGAGATTTGACCACACAACACATTTGGATCTGACAGTAAATGCATTCAGAGTGTACGTGTTCTCTGGCTGAGCTACCCACGCTAACTGGTAAGACCTGTCGGCTGGGCCAACCACCCAGGGTTGAGCCGCTGTGCAGGCATTTGCAGCTCAAGGCGCCCTCATGGGTATCTTATTTTTGACAAAGGAGACAAGTATACACAATGGGGCAAAGACAGCCTCTTCAATAAATGGTGCTCGGAAAACTGGACTGCTACATGTAAAAGAATGAAATTAGAACACTTCCTAACATCAAACACAAAGGCAAACTCAAAATGCGTTAAAGACCTACATGTAAGACCAGAAACTATAAAACTCTTAATGGAAAACATAGGCAGAACACTCGATGACATGAATCAAAGCAAGATCCTCCATGACCCACTTCCTAGAGTAACAGAAATAAAAACAAAAGTAAACAAGTGGGACATGATTAAACTTAAAAGCTTTTGCACTGCAAAGGAAACTACAAGCAAGGTGAAAAGACAACCCACAGAATGGGAGAAAATAATAGCAAATCAAACAACTGACAAAGGATTAATTTCCAAAATATACAAGCAGCTCATACAACTCAATACCAGAAAAACAAACAACCCAATCAAAAAGTAGGAAACAGACATTTCGCCAAAGAAGACATACAGAAGGCTAACCAACACATGAAAAGGTGCTCAACATTGCTCTTTATTAGAGAAAACCACAATGAGATATCACCTCACACCAGTCAGAATGGCCATCATCCAAAAGTCTACAAACAATAAATGTTGGAGAGGGTGTGGAGAAAAGGGAAAGCTCTTGCACTGTCGGTGGGAATGTAACTTGATACAGCCACTATGGGAGATGGTATGGAGAGTCCTTAAAAAACTAGGAATAAAACCACATATGACCTAGCAGTCCCACTCCTAGACATATACCCTGAGGAAACCAAAATTGAAAAAGACACATGTATCCCATTGTTCGCTGCAGCACTATTTACAATAGCTAGAACATGAAGCAACCTAGATGTCCATTGACAGATGAATGGATAAAGAAGTTCTTGTACATATACACAATGGAAAATTACTCAGCCATAAAAAGGAATGCATTTGAGTCAGTTCTGATGAGGTGGATGAACCTGGAACCTATTATACAGAGTGAAGTAAGTCAGAAAGAGAAAGATAAATATCGTATTCTAATGCATATATACAGAATCTAGAAAAATGGTACTGAAGAATTTATTTACAGGGCAGCAGTGGACAAACAGACATAGAGAACAGACTTATGGAGACGGTGAGAGGGGAGGAGAGGGTGAGATGCATGGAAAGAGTAACATGGAAACTCATATTACCATATGTAAAATAGATAGCCAACGGGAATTTGCTGTATGGCTCAGGAGACGCAAACAGGGGCTCTGTATCAACCTAGAGGGGTGGGATGGGGAGGGAGATGGGAGGGAGGTTCAGAAAGGAGGGGATATATGTGTACCTATGGCTGATCCATGTTGTTGTATGGCAGAAACCAACACAAAACTGTAAAAATTTTACAAACAAAAAAATAATTAATTAAAAGAAGAAATTTACTTCTTCAGAAAAAAATTACTTTTAATTTTCTTTTTACCTCTTACAAGTAAAAAGAAAGATGCTTCCTATTGATTTGTTGTGACAGTTTCTCCATGATATGAGCAGTTATATGCATGCAGTAAAACAATGTACATTGAGATGGAGTAACCATTTCATCTCTTTTGCATGGTCTAGATATTGCTTCCATGTCTAAATGTTGTATATAAGCAGTGTGTAATCAAGGTACCTTCAGTGAATTTTTATGTGGACTTATTAAAGTATTGATGAGTCAATTGAACTGAGGTGGATTAACCTAGAGCCTGTTATACAGAATGAAGTAAGTATAAAGGGAAAAACAAATATCGTATATTAATGCACACACACATACACACACACACATATATATATGCAACACAGCACAGAAAGGAGAAAGTGGGACTAATTGAGGCAGTAGCATTGACATATATACACTACCTGTCTCTTATACACATCTAGATGTGTATAAGAGACAGATATTGAAGTTCAGGGGTGTGTTCCTGTGTTGCTGGAGATTGGGGTGGGAGGGGTACTCAAGAGGGAGGAGATAGATATATTCTTATGGCTGATTCGCATTGTTGTACAGCAGAAACCAACACAACATTGTAAAACAATTATCCTCCAATTAAAAAGTTTTAAACAGAATTTCAAAGGAAGAAAGATGCAAGTCATTCAGTTGTATCTAACTCTTTGCAACCCCATCGACTATACAGGCCAAGGAATTCTGCAGGCCAGAATACTGGAGTGGGTTGCCATTCCCTTCTCCAGGAAGTCTTCCCAACCCAGGGATCAAAGCCAGGTCTCCAATACTGCAGAAGGATTCTTTACTAGCTGAGTCACAAGGGAAGCCCAAGAATACTGGAGTGGGTAGCCTTTCCCTTCTCCAGCAGATCTTCCCAACCCAGGAGTTGAACTGGGTCTCCTGCATTGGAGGCAGATTCTTTATCAACTGAGCTTTCAGGGAAGCCCAAAGAAAGATAAAGTTGGCCCAATAGATAAAGTCTGGGTACCTTCTCAACAATTTCCACTGGTTTTCCAATTCTGCCCACAAAAATGATGACCGAAGACGTTTTAGAAGGCAGTACAATGTGCTGAGCCAGTCAGAAGACTGGGAGGATAATGGTCAGCCAGTTCAGACATATCCAGGATGGTACTTCATTTAATTCCCACTTGAATCAGCTGCACCCACTGAAGGAAAGGCTGGAGAATGTATTCTAGCTGCATCCCTGAGAAGAAGAGGGGATGGATTTTGGTAAATGCTTAGCAGTCATTGCTGGAATGATTTAATGTGTGGTGAGATCACTTAATAAAGTTTCTGCGAGATGCTAAGGTGTTCAATAAATGTGTTCTTCCCACTGCTGAACATTTAGCCAAAAAACTAGGCCTCAGGGGCTTCACACCAGCTGTTCCCTCTGCCTGAAATTCCCTTGTCTCAGGGAACCCACAAGCTCACTCCATCACTTTGTTCAGGTCTCTGCGATAATACTGTAATGGAGTGGGACGCTATGGCCCTTCCCACCATGTCCTCCACCTACCTTTTGTGAAAAAACTTTACCCACAGAGTCAGTTTAATCAGGGGAGCAAGAAAAGGCAGAAACAAAGACAAGCGATCAAACAGGACTAAACAGCAATAGTTTAGTCGGTAACCAAAGTCGAGGCCCCTTAGTTCCTTCTCAAGGGCTACAGGTAATATTCTGAGCCCCGTTCTGTGAGCTGTCTGGTAGATACTGAAACACCCCCCACCCAGGTGGAAGAAGTTAACATGATGATCAGACTTCAGCCATGACATAAGCTTCCACAGTTCAAGAACTGGCCTCACGGAAATGGGGACAAACTGACCCTGAAACTGGAGATTAACTCTACTTAAAACAATCAGATGGGGGAATTCCTTAGTGGTCCAGTGGTTAGGATGCTGTGCTTTCACTCCTGAGGCCCCAAGTTCAATCACTGGTCAAGGAACTAAGATCCCACAAGCTGTGAGGCAGGGCCCCCAAAAAAAAATCCAGATGACATTGGTCAGACTGCATGACCTATTTCAAGATAATTGTCAGAGCTGACTGTGCTTTTTCTGCATGTATTCCCCTCCCTCCATCTATAAAAGCTCTTGCCCGCTGACTGTCAATGGCCATGCCCCGGGTCTGGGGCATGTGAGAGGGGGAAAGCGGGGCTCAGGTGCAAAGTGGTGGAGTGTGGAAGGGGGAGGTCAACCTTTGGACCCACCTCCCCGACCCACTTCAGTTGCCAGCATCCCAGATAAAGTAAACTTTCCCTTCCACCGACTTTGCCCCTTTATGACCTGAAAAACAGTGTCTTTTAATTTAATGGCTACAGTCACCATTCACAGTGACTTTGGAGCCCAAGAAAATAAAATCTGTCAGTGTTTCCCCTTTTTCCCCTTCTTTTTGCCATGAAGTGATGGGACCGGGTGCCATGATCTTAGTTTTTCGAACATTGACTTTTAAGCCAGCTTTTTCACTCTCCTGTTTTACCCTCATCAAGAGGCTCTTTAGTCAAGCCATGGTTTTTCCAGTAGTCATGTATGGATGGATGTGAGAGTTGGACTATAAAGAAGGCTCAGTGCTGAAGAATTGATGTTTTCAAACTGTGGTGCTGGAGAAGACTCCAGAGTCCCTTGGACTGCAAGGAGATCAAACCCGTCAATCCTAAAGGAAATCAGTCCTGAATATTCATTGGAAGGATTGATGCTGCAGCTAAAGCTCCAATACTTTGACCACCTGATGTGAAGAGCCAACTCATTGGAAAAGATCCTGATGCTGGGGAAAACTGGGGGCAAGAGGAGAAGGGGGTAACAGAGGATGAGATGGTTGGATGGCATCATGGACTCAATGGCCATGAGTTTGAGCAAACTCCAGGAGATCGTGAAGGCCAGGAAAGCCTGGCATGCTGCACTCCATGGGGTTGCAAAGAATCGGATATGACTTAGCGACTGAACAACCACCACATCGGTTGTTACTCAGGGGAACACTGACTAGTATATGCCAGGAGACAATAAAACCCAACGATGTCATTCTTATTGGTTAGCCTCCAATGGCGCAGAACAAGGTGGAAAACAGGAGGGAGGGGAACAGGATGGCAAATGGAGTTTTACCATTTTTTAAACGAGTTTTTTTATTGCCAGAGCACCATCCGTTACTTTCTGCGTCCCTGCGATTCGGGTCATATTTCTCAGCAGCGTGCTTGACCTGATTTTTTTTCTTCACTGGCTACCAAAGGGAACAGATACAAAAGGGAAAATACATTCTCCAAGGAATCCCCAGGAAATCACTTTTATTGGAGTGTAGTTGCTCTGCAATGTTGTGTTACAACATTCTGTTACACAGCAAAGTGAAGCCACAAGTGTGTATATATATATATCCCCTCTTCCTTGGATTTCCTTCCTATTTAGGTCACCATAGAGCACCGAGTAGAGTTCCCTGTGCTATACAGGAGGTTCTCATTAGTTATCTATTTTACATATACCAGTGTATATATATCAATCCCAATCTCCCAATCCATCCCACCCACCCCCAATAAATCTTAAGAACTGTTCCACATACACATTTACATCTACAGTTATCTCTCTGGTTAAGCCAGCTCTCCCAAAGGAAGAGGGTCATTACTCTATTTCTGTTCTCCCAATCATGTTTCCCTTGGCCGAAAGAGCAGACAGCTGGCCAAACATATCATGCCCTCCATAATGGTGGAAGTCACTCTCTAAGTCCCATAGCTGATACGGCACACACGGAGCTGCTGGGAACTACCACGCTCTGACACCATCCACCGCCCACATGGCGAATGTCTTTGCCAGCCACCCAGGCGGGAGAACTGCAGTTTATAAATCCTGAGCAAAGTCCGATCTCTCGGTAAAGTGAGGGGGAGGCAATCAGGAGAGAGGAACGCAAGAGAGCAAAATGCTAGATGAAATGCCCCCATCCCTTACTCATGTGAGCCAGTCATTTAACCAAGAAAGGACACAGGGAAAGCCATCAAACTCTGAAATCGAATCTGTGGTCAGACCCCCAGCTTTGGCACATCCTATCTTGATGATTTATATATATATACATATATGTGTATATGTATATATATACATGTATATATATGTGTGTGTGTGTGTGGTATAATTAATTATATTGGATATAGTTGATTTACAATGGTGTGTTGGTTTCTGCTGTGTAAAAAAGTGAATCCTAAGTTGCTGTTTTAGTTTTCTAGGTCAGCCAGGATGAACTACAATTGGCCCTCAGCATATGTGGGTTCTAGGGATTCCAACCAATCCTCAGATTTGGGGACCCATGAATTAATAAATTCAACTGTAAGGGATTTGAACATCCCTGAGTTTTGGTACCCGTGGCAGGGCTGAAATGAATGTCCCACAGATACTGAGGGAAGACTGGGACGTTTAAGCAATCAGACTGTTCACTCGTGGTGCTGGAGACTAAAAGTCCAAACTCAAGCCGGCAACAGCGCTGGTTCTTTCTGAGAGCTGTGGGGGAAGAGTCCGCTCCAGCCTCTCTCCTTGGCTTCTAGATGGCTGTCTTCATGCTCACATGGCATTCTCCCTATAGGCATGGCTGTGACTGTGTTTCCCATTTTTTACAAGGACATCAGTCATATTGGATGAGAGTCCACTGTAATGACCTCATTTTAACCAGTTACATCTGCAATGACCCTATTTCCAAATAAGGTCAGATTCCCATGTTCTGGGAGATAGGGCTTCAAGGTAAGACTTTCAAGTATGCTATGGACTGAATGTATTCCTCCAAAAGTCATATGTTGAAATCCTAACCCCAATGTGATGGTATTGGGGGAAGGGGATCATTGGGTGGCAATCAGGTTATCAGGGTGGAGCCTTCTAGAATGGGATTCAGATTCATGTCCTTTTTCATTTTAGATTTATTTATTTATTGGCCGTGTTGGGTGTTCATTGCTACATGTTAGCTTTCTTCAGTTCCGCAAGCAAGGACCACTCTTCACAGCCATGTGTGGTTTCTCATTGCAGTGGCTTTTCTTGCTGTGGCGCATGGGTTCTAGGGTGTGCAGGCTTCCGTAGTTGTAGCACATGGGCTCAACAGTTGTGGCTTCCAAGCTCTAGAGTGCTGGCTCAGTAGTTGTGGTACACGGGTTTAGTTGCTCTGCAACATGTGGGATCTTAGTTCCTGGGCCGGAGGTTGAACCAGTGTCCCTTGCATTGCAAGGTGGATTCTTAACCACTGGACCACCAGGGAAGTCCTGATTCATGTCCTTTTAAGAAGAGACCCTAGAGGGCTCCCTCATCCCTTCTGCCACCTGAGAACACAAGGAGAAGTTGGCCATCTAGGGAGCAGACCCTCAACAGATACTGCATCCATAAGTGCCTTGATCTTGAACTTCCCAACCTACACAACTGGGAGAAATAGATTCTGTTGTCTTTAAGCCATCCAGACTATCATATTCTGTTATAGCAGCCTGAAGGGTCTAAGACTGTGGGGGAAAATTATTCAATCCATAACAGTTACTATGAAGCCTTATAAAATTAAGAATCTTGAAATGAATAATCATGATGAATGGATTATGAAATGAGAAAGCACTTTATGGGGCTTGCCTGGTGGCTCAGTGGTAAAGAATTTGCCTGCCAATGCAGGAGACACGGGTTCCATCCCTGATTCGGGAAGATCCCACATGCCACAGAGCAACTAAGCCTGTTGGCCACAACTATCTAGCCTGTACTCTAGAACCCAGCGGTCGCAACTACTGAAGCCCACACACCTAGAGCCCATATTCTGCAACAAGAGTTGTCACTGTGATGAGAAGCCTGCACACCACAGCTAGAAAATAACCCAGCTTGTCTCAACTAGAGAGAAAGTCCATGCACAGCAATGAAGACCCAGCACAGCCAAAAATCAATCAATAAATAAATAAAATTATTTTTTTAAAGACATCACTTTATTGTCCCCCACAAAGTGGGTCCTTAAAAAAGGTTGGTCTGGCAAAAGATATGCTGAAGACCTCCAGGTGGAGTCTGATGGAGAAAACCCTGACAATATATTGAGTCCCTACCAGATAACACAGAACACACTGTAATCAATGTTATGGAGATAAAAATTGCCTACAGTACAATGCATCCATCTGACGTATACAGTTTGATGAGTTTTTACTAGCGTGCACCACATGTAACCACCACCAACACCATCAACATTCAGAACATTTCCATCACCCCAAAGTTCCCTCTTGCTCCTTTATTATCAACACACCATCCCTGCCTCCAAGTCACCGCCGATCTGTTCTCTGTTACTATAGAATAAACTCATCTATTCTATAATTTTACACAAATGAACTCCTCTTTTGTGTCCGGCTCTTTTCATGAAACATAATGCTTTTGAGATTCATCCACATCGGTCTGTTTACCAGTTTCTGTTCCTTTGTATTATTTTCCATTGTATGGCTGGACCACAGTTTGTCTGCTCACCTGTTGATAGGCATTTGGCTCGCTGCTAGTGTTTGCCTATTACAAACAGAGCTGCTGTGAACAATCACTTACAAGCTCTGGTGTGGACATGTGTTTTCATTTATCCTGGGTAAGTACTCAGTTTCGGAAATACCATCTGGTGAGCATACATTTAACTCCATAAAAAAGCTTTTACCATACTGCTTTCCACCAGCAGTGGGCACGACACTCCCCAGCCTTGCCAGCAATTGGCATCATCCATCCTTTGGATGATAGTCATTCTGGTGAGTGCGCAGTCAAATTTTGCTGGGGTTTGCATTTGCATTTCCCTAATGTTCAATGATGCCATACAAACAGACACGTGTGTGTCTCTGCATTCGTGTTCCATCATATCTGACTCTGTGACCCTGTGGACTGTAGCCCACCAGGCTCCTCTGTCTGTGGAATTATCCAGGCAAGAATACTGGAGTGGATTGTCATTTCCTCCTCTAGGGGATCTTCCCAACCCTGGGACTGAACCAGAGCCTCCTGGGGTTCCTGTGTTGGCAGGCGGATTCTTTACCCCTGAGCCACCTGGGAAGCCCCATACACGCACAAGTGAGCTTTAAAGTAAAAGAAGAGACATCCCTGGTGGTCCAGTGGTTGAGAATTCACCTGCCAGTGCAGGAGACACGGGTTCGATTCCTGGTCTGGGAACATCCCAGATGCCAAGGGGCAACTAAGTCCATGTGCCACAGCTGCTGAAGCCTGCATGCTCTAGAGCCCGTGCTCCACAACAAGAGAAGCTACCACGATGAGAAGCCCTCGCACCTCGACTAGACGGTAGCCCACCTCGCCCCAACTAGAGAAAGCCCTTCCACAGCAACAAAGATCCAGTGCAGCCAAAAATAAACAATAAATGAAAATTTTAAAAGAAATAAAAGGTTTCCCAGAAGTCAGAAAAGAGACAGCTGAGAGTCAGGAGGTAAGCATGCAACATTGCCTCAAGAAAGCTTGTAGAGCATAATGTAGAGCTTATAGAGGATGCATTAGGGGCTTTACTGACTCTGCAAGGCAAGAGATGAGGCCTCATGTCCTGAGTGAACAGGTAAATAGCAACTGACATTTTCCACAAACAGCTGGAACTCCGGTGGGACCCTAGGGAATGGGTACCAGGAGAATTTTATCTACCAGCCCGGAGAAAATAAAGGGAAGCTTGTCTCTTCCCTGCACATTAAAAAAAAAAAAAATTGAAGGACCTCCCTGGTGGTCCAGTGGCTAAGACTCCAGGCTCCCAATGCAGGGGGCCCAGGGTCAGATCCCTGGTCAGGGAACTAAGATCCTGGACACTGCAACGAAAGATCTTGCATGCTGCAACTGAGACCCAGCAGAGACAAATTAATAAGTAAATATTTTTTAAATAAAAAGTAAATGAAAAAATTTAAAAATTGGTAATATCTAGTGTGGGCTAGGATGTAGAAAGACAGACATTAATTTATGCTGTTGTGGGAGTAAACATTGTTACAAACAGTTGGGAGGGCAAGGTTATATTAATATTATTAGCATTTATATTACAGAAGTATTATTTAAAACCTAAATATGCATCTTATGTTTATTTATTTTTTAGAAGTTCTTAGCATAAGCTAAATAAAGGTAGCTTAAGCAAAATTATGATTATGCTGATAATGATGTTAAAAGGGAAGGACGTGCCTTACCTCATATAATGCAGAACAAATTTTCCTCTCACAGGAACTAGGACCCGTCCTCAAAAAATCATCACAACCTAGTAGGTCTTCAATACCTGCATGTTCGCTTCAGTCTTCTCACTCTGCATCCATCCCTATTGTTGTTGCTCAGTCGCTAAGTCATGTCCAACTCTTTGTGACCCCATGGACTACAGCACACCGGGCTTCCCTGTCCTTCACTATTTCCCAAAGTTAGCTCAAACTCACGTGCACTGAGTTGGTGATTCAACCAGCTCTCCAGTGGTTCACTGGAGAAGGGAACGGCAAACAACTCCAGTATTCTTGCCTCAAGAACCCCAAGAACATTTGAAAAGGCAAAAAGATATGACACCGGAAGATGAGCCCCCCAGGTGGGTGTATGTCCAGTATGCCACTGGGGAAGAGCGGAGAAATAGCTCCAGAAAGAATGAAGAGGCTGGGCAAAAGCAGAAACAATGCCCAGTTGTGGGTGTGTCTGGTGGTGAAAGTAAAGTCCGATGCTGTAAAGAACAATATTGCATGGGAACCTGGAATATTAGGTCCATGAATCAAGGTAAACTGGATGTGATCAGGCAAGAGATGGCAGGAGTGAATACTGACATTTTAGGAATCAGTTGAACTAAAATGGACAGAAAGGGAAAATTTAATTCAGACGACCATTATATCTACTACTGTGGTCAGGAATCCCTCAGAAGAAATGGAGTAACCCACATAGTCGACAAAAGAATTTGAAATGCAATACTTGGGTGCAGTCTCACAAATGACAGAATGATCTTGGTTTGTTTCCAAGGCAAACCATTCAGCATCATAGTAATCCAAGTCTATGCCCCAATCACTAATGCCAAAGAAGCTGAACAATTCTATGCAGACCTGCTAGAATTAACACCAAAAAAGATTCCATCCCTTCATTCATGTTCAAATATTTATTGACCACCTGCCATGTGCTGGCAAAATACGTGGCACTGTGGTTGGCTATGTGAGAGGCAGATCTGTCTCTGCTTCTTTCTGACATGTGCGCTTGGGCAAAGTAGTTAATCTAAGTCTCAGTTTTCTCATCTGTAGATTGGGAATAACCATGGTACTTGAATAATAGAGCTAGTGTGAGAAAATTAGATAATAAACGCAGAATGACTGGAGCACAGTAATCACTCCCTGTGGTTGGTGATTATTTTCTTACATGCAGTCTGTTGGGAATAAAATAAAAATAATCCCCTTTCCATGGTGCTTTCCAATCAATGGACAAGTGTACATTAAACCAAAAAATCTTTTAGCCCCAATTACAAAGGAGAGTTAAGGCTTTAAAATAGTTTGGGTGAGATACACTTCCACATCTAATCAACTGTGTCTGGAATTTAGGAGGAAAGAGCAATCACATTGCACCAACATAGCTTCCCATTCCTTTGGATGGGAGGATGATTCCCAAAGAGAGGGTTGGAGGTTAGTGAATTGTGGACAAGTAGATACGCCAAGATATCCACTATGATATCCAATTTCTCAACATTTCATTTCTGACATTAACCCTAACCCAGAGAGATAATTGCAAAAATGTTCATAACAAGCTTCTATCAGTTACCTGTTTCTATGATAATATTGTAACAAATAAGCACAAAACATCAGTGGCATCAGTTCAGTCACTGAGTCGTGTCTGACTCTTTGCGACCCCACGGACTGCAGTACTCCAGGCTTCCCTGTCCATCACCAGCTCCTGGAGCCTGCTCAAACTCATGTCCATAGAGTCAGTGATGCCATCCAACCATCTCATCCTCTGTCATCCCCTTCTTCTGCCTTCAATCTTTCCCAGCATCAGGGTCTTTTCCAATGAGTCATTTCTTCACATCAGCTGGCCAAAGTATTGGAGCTCCACCTTCAACATTAGTCCTTCCAATGAATATTCAAGACTGATTTCCTTTAGGATTGACTGGTTTGCTCTCCTTGCAGTCTAAAGGACTCTCAAGCGTCTTCTCCAACACACAGTTCAAAAGCATCAATTCTTTGGTGCTCAGCTTGCTTTATGGTCCAACTTTCACATCCATTTATGACTACTGGAAAAACCACAGCTTTGACTAGATGGACCTTTGTTGGCAAAGTAATATCTCTGCTTTTTAATATCTTGTCTAGGTTTGTCATAGTTTTTCTTCCAAGGAACAAGCTCCTTTTAATTTCATGGCTGCAGTCACCATCTGTAGTGATTTTGGAGTCCAAGGAAATAAACTCTGTCACCGTTTCCATTGTTTCCCCATCTATTTGCCATGAAGCGATGGGGCCGTATGCCATGATCTTTGATTTTTTGAATGTTGAGTTTATATATATATATATTTATTTGGCTGCAGCAGGTCTTAGTTGCAGCACATGAGATCTAGTTCCCTGACCAGGGATCAAACCCAGGCCCCCTGCATTGGGAGCTTGGAGTCTTCACCACTGGACCATCAGGGAAGTCCCTAAATGTTGAGTTTTAAGCCAGCTTTTTCACTCTTTTCTTTCACTTTCATCAAGAGGCTCTTTATTACTCTTGGTTTTCTCCCATGAGGGTGGTAACATCCACATATCTGAGGTTATTGATATTTCTCCCAGCAATCTTGATTCCAGCTTTGCTTCATCCAGCCTGGCATTTCTCATGATGTACTCTGCATATAAGTTAAAAAAGCAGGGTGACAATATACAGCCTTGATGTACTCCTTTCCCAATTTGGAACCAGTCTGTTGTTCCATGTCCGATTCTAACTGCTTCTTCTTGACATGCATGCAGATTTCTCAGGAGGCAGGTAAGGCGGTCTGGTATTCCCATCTCTTGCAGAATTTTCCACTGTTTGTTGTGATCCACACAGTCAAGGCTTTGGCATAGTCAGTGAAGCAAAAGCAGGTATTTTTCTGGAACTCTCTTGCTTTTCTATGATCCAGTGGATGTAGGCAATTTGATCTCTGGTTCCTCTGCCTTTTCTAAATCGAGCTTGAACATCTGGAAGTTCACAGTTCACATACTGTTGAAGACTCACTTGGAGAATTTTGAGCATTACTTTGCTAGTGTGTGAGATGAGTGCAATTGTGCAGTAGTTTGAACATTCTTTGGCATTGCCCTTCTTTGGGATTGGAATGAAAACTGACCTTTTCCAGTCCTGTGACCACTGCTGAGTTTTCCAAATTTTCTGGCATAGTGAGTGCAGCATTTTAACAGCATCATCTTTTAGGATTTGAAATAGCTCAACTGGAATTCCATCACTCCACTAGTTTTGTTCATACTGATGTTTCCTAAGGCCCACTTGACTTCACACTCCAGGATGTCTGGCTCTAGGTGAGTGATCACATCATTGTGGTTATCTGGGTCATTAAGATCTTTTTTGTATAGTTTTTATATATATTCTTGCCACCTTTTCTTAATATCTTCTGCTTCTGTTAGGTCCATACCATTTCTGTCCTTTATTGTGCCCATCTTTGCAAGAAATGTTCCCTTGGTATCTCTAATTTTCTTGAAGAGTCTTTCCCATTCTATTGCTTTTCTCTATTTCTTTTCATTGATCACTTTGGAAGGCTTTCTCATCTCTCCTTGCTATTCTTTGGAACTCTACATTCAGATGGGTATATCTTTCCTTTTCTTCTTTGCTTCTTCCAACAACACAAGAGATGACTACACATGGACATCACAAGATGGTCAATACAGAAATCAGGTTGATTATATTCTTTGCAGCTGAAGGTGGAGAAGCTCTATACAGTCAGCAAAAACAAGACCTGGTGCAGACTGTGGCTCTGATCATGAACTCCTTATTGCAAAAGTCACACTTAAATTGAAGAAAGCAGGGGAAACCACTAGACCATTCAGGTTTGACCTAAATCAAATCCCTTACAATTATACAGTGGAAGTGACAAATAGATTCAAGGGATTAGGTCTGATGGAGTGCCTGAAGAACTCTGGACGGAGGTTTGTGACATTGTACAGGAGGCAGTGATCAAGACCATCCCCAAGAAAAAGAAATGCAAAAAGGCAAAATGGTTGTCTGAGGAGGGCTTACAAATAGCTGAGAAAAGAAGAGAAGCTAAAGGCAAAGGAGAAAAAAAAAAGAAATTAAATTAAAAAAAAAAAACAAAAACAGGATGCTTGGGGCTGGTGCACTGAAATGACCCAGAGAGATGATATGTGGAGGGTGGTGTGAGGTTTTTTTTTTTTTTAGAAATAAAATAAATTTAAAAAAAAATTAAAAATTAAATTAAATTTAAAAAAAAATAAAGGCAAAGGAGAAAAGGAAAGGTTTA
This sequence comes from Cephalophus harveyi, assembly GCA_006410635.1. NCBI lineage: Eukaryota > Metazoa > Chordata > Mammalia > Artiodactyla > Bovidae > Cephalophus > Cephalophus harveyi. Next base: position 252,028 of record SJYT01039256.1, on the reverse strand, counting down.
CCTATCTGAATGCAGAATTCCTAAGAATAGCAAGAAGAGATAAGAAAGCCTGCATAGTGATCAATGGCATACAACAATGAATTTGTTGCACATGTGTCTGGGGTCAGTGGCGGATCAGATGGTTTTGCTGATCTAAGCTCTTTTTGCTCATGTGACTGATGGTTAGCTGGCTGACCTTGGAGAGACAAGAGCAACTTGGCTCCGTGCCACATGTCTCTCACTCTCCTGAAGGCTGTCCCCAGTGTGTCCTTGTGGTGATGTCAGTGGGGCAAGAGTAAGCCTAGTCACATAGGGGCCTTTGAAGCATGTTCTTACCAAATGCCATTGACCCAAAGCAAGTCATATAGCCAAGCCCACAGTAACAGCAGCAGGATGCTAGGACCTGCCTGGTAGTCTAGTGATTGAGAATCCACCTGCCAAAGCAGGGAAAACAGGTTTGATCCCTGGTCTGGGAAGTTTCCACGTGCCTCAGAGCAACTGAGACCACATGCCACAACTTCTGAGCCCAAGCTCTAAAGCCAGCAAACTCCAGAGCAGCGCACATTCCCAGGGCGTTCCCCAACAAGAGAAGCGGCTGCGATGGGAAGCTCACGCACCACGACACAGAGCAGCCCCCACTCACCACAATTACAGAACGCTCTTGTGCAGCAACAAAGAGTCAGTGCAACCGAAAAGAAATTAATAAATAATTTTTAATTAAAATTAAAAAATAATAAGATGCTACAAAGTGGCTGGCAAAAGAGAAGTATGAAGAATTGATACCATTTTGGCAATCTACCACATGCACCATTTGTGACTGCCAAAGAAACGAAAACCAACACTGGCTGATTCATGTTGAGGTGTGATAGAAAACAGCAAAATTCTGTAAAGCAATTATCCTTCAATAAAAAATAATTAAACAAACCAAAAAAAATAAAAATAAACCTTTTTCAAGTAACCTAAATGACCATCAATAGAAAACTGGTTAGATAAATTATGCCACAATATGGAATGGCATCTGTATCAGTTTCTTATCACTGCTCTGACAAACATGCATAAACTTAGTTGCTTAAAAGAGCATAAATGTATTGTCTGAAATGGGTTCCACTGTTGTTGTTCGGTCGTTCAATCACGTCCGATTCTTTGCGACCCCATGCACTGCATCACCCCCAGCTTGCCTGTCCTTCACTATCTCCCGGAGTTTGCTCAAACTCATGTCCACTGAGTTGATCCTGCCATCCAACCATCTCATCCTCTGTCACCCCTTTCTCCTCCTGCCCTCAATCTTTCCCAGCATCAGGGTCTTTTGCAATGAGTCACTCTTTGCATCAAGTGGCCAAAGTAACAGAGCTTCAGCTTCAGCACCAGTACTTCCAATGAACATTCAGGGTTGATTTCCTTTAGGATTGACTAACTTGATCTCCTCGCTGTCCAAAGGACTTTCAGGAGTATTTTCCAACACCAGAGTTTAAAAGCATTAATTCTTTAGTGCTCAGCCTTCTTTATGGTCCACTCTCACATCCGTACATGACCACTGGAAAATCCATAGCTTTGACTACATGGACCTTTGTTGGTAAAGTGATGTCTCTGCTTTTTAATATGCTATCTAGCTTCATCATAAGTTTTCTTCCAAGGAGCGAGCATCTTTTAACTTCACAGCTGGGTTCCACTGACCTGAAACCAAAGTGTTGGTAGGGCTGTGCTTGTCTCTGGAAGCTCTAGAAGAGAACATACTTCCTCGACTTTTCCAGGCTCTAGAGATGCATTTCTTGTATCCCTTGACTCATGTCCCCTTCCTCCATCTTCAAAAGCAGCAGTGTAGTATCTTCAGGTACCTTTCTCCCCCTTCTTCTATCATCACATTGCCTCTGATCTTCTGCCCCTTGTTAGTATAAAGACATCTGTCATTACATTGGATTTCCCTAGTGACTCAGCAGTAAAGAATCTGCCTGCAATGCAGGAGACCCAGATTCGATCCCTGGGTTGGGAAGATCCTCTGGAGGAGGGAATGACACCCACTCCAGTATTCTTGCCTGGAGAATCCCATGGACAGAGGACCCTGCTGGGCTACAGTTCATGGGATCACAAAGAGTTGGACACGACTAAAGCAACGGAGCATACACGCATGCATGTGATTACATTTGGACCCACTCGGATAATCCAGGATATCTCTTTGTGGTGGCGGGTGGGCAGGGCTGTCTTGTTCTCTGTAAGATGTTTCCATCTAATAGCATATAGCATATTCAGCCTCTACCCCCAAGATGCCATGGACATGACCACCCTCAAATGTCACAACCAAATGTCCCCTGGGGGGCAACTCTCCCCCATTGAGAAACACTGACCAGAGGCAAAAACTAAAAGACATGCTGTCTCTGGACTTCCCTGGTGGCGCAGTGGGTAAGAATCCACCTGTCAATGCAGAGGACACAGCTTTGATCCCCGGTCTGGGAGGATTCCGCATGCCAAGAAGCAGCTGAGCCCTTGAGCACCACAGCTACGGAGCTTGCTCTCTAGAGATCATGAGATGCAACTATTGAGCCCACGTGCTGCAACTACTGGAACCTGCACACCTAGAGCCTGTTTCCTCAACAAGAGAAGCCCCTGCAATGAGAAGCCCACGCACCGCAACAAAGAGTACCACCAGCTCCCAACTACTAGAGAAAGCCCATGTGCAATGAGAAAGCAACCAAAAATATAAAATTGATTAATTAATCACCAAATCACTAGACAGTCAATATCTTATCAAGTAAATAAGTCAGATAGAACAGAATGTACAACATGTTCTGACTTTGAAAATCAGCATTTATAAATAAATGTTTGAAAGGATTAATTGCAAATCACTAATATGGTTTTTCCAGTAGTCATGAACAGATGTGAGAGTTGGACCATAGAGAAGGCTGAGTGCTGAAGAACTGGTGTTTTCTAATTGTAGTGCTGGAGAAGACTCTTGACAGTCCCTTGGACAGCAAGGAGATCAAACCAGTCAATCCTAAAGGAAATCAATCCTGAATATTCACAGGAAGAACTGGTGCTGAAGCTGAAGCTCCAATACTTTGGCCACCCGATGCAAAGAACTGACTCACTGGAAAAGACCCTGATGCCATGAAAGATTGAAGGCAAAAGGAGAAGGGGGTGGCAGAGGATGAAATGATGGGATGGCATCACCAGCTCAATGGACATGGGTTTGAGCAAACCCCGGGAGATAGTGACGGACAGGGGACCCTGTCGTGCTGTAGTACCTGGGGTCACAAAGAGTTGGACATGACTTAGCCACTGAACAACAGCTACAGATATAAGTGAGCTCTCAATGAGAGATTAATGGAGATCATCAGGTTCCAGTTTTTGCATTTTTGAAGTGTATAGCTTTTATAGGTATAAAAATTTTAAAGAAGATGGAATAATGCTCTTTTAATCAGCTTTATTCAGGACAGTGTTGTCTTCAGCCAGTTGAGGTCAAGATTATGAACCTTTGCTACTCTCAAAAAGACAGGCGATCACAAGTGTTGGCAATGATGTAGAGAAAAGCAACATTTGTGCACTGTTGGCAGAAATATAAATTGGTGCAGCCATCACGGAAAACAGTGTGAAGGTTTCTTAAGAAATTAAAAGTGGAACTACCCTGTGAGACAGCAATCCCACTTCCGGGGGTATATCCAAAGAAAAAGATATCTGGGTCTTGATGAGATATCTGAGGCTCACATGTTCATTGCAGTATTATTCACAATGATCAAGATTTGAAAACAAGCTAAATGTCCATCAACAAATAAACAGATAAAGAAAATGTGAAGTGAAGCAAGTGGCCTGAAACCTAGCGACTGCAGCCCTGAGCTGTGAGTCAAAGCTTCCCTGATTTAATGCCATTTTTGGAGACTGCAAAATCAACTGACGAAAATTACACTGGAAATCCAGGTAAGCAGGAAGGAAGGGGGTAAGATGCAAACCAGATTCGGCAGTCTTGAGTGTCTAAGAGCTATCTGGTGCCAAAAGGCTGGATGTGCTCCCCTAGGGAGGTGGGGAGGAGACGAAAAGCAGAGGAATGGGGAGGGAAGGGGTAAAGGAGAAACTGAGGACAGTCAAAGGTGGAGCAGGAAAGAGCAGCATCGAGAAAGCTGCGGGCTGGAGGAGACAGAGCTGTGATGTGAGCATGGGATGCCAAGTGGGAAAGAAAGAATGAAAGACAGTGAGAGAGAGGGAGGGAGGGAGAGGAGAGAGAAAGGGACAGAGAGAGAGAAAGAGGGAGAGGAAGAGAGAGAGCAAGGAGTGACAGAGGGAGGGAGAGGGAGGGAGAGACGGAATGAAAGAGAGAGAGATAAAAAGAAAGAAGGAGGGATTTCCCTGGTGGTCCAATGCCTAAAACTCCCCGATCCCAATGCAGGAGGACTGGGCTTGACCCTTGTGCAGGGAATAAGATCCCACATGCCGCAACTAAGAGTCTGTGTGCCCCAACAAAAGAGTCTGTGCTGTGACTAAAATACCTCACCTGCTGTACCTAGCACCCAGTGCAGCCAAATAAATAATCTTGACCCTGAGGGATGGGATGGGGAGGGAGGTGGGAAGGAGGGTCAGGATGGGGAACACATATACACCCATACACCCATGGCTGATTCATGTGAATGTATGGCAACAATCACCACAATATTGTAAAGTAATTAGCCTCCAATTAAAATTTTAAAAACTGAAATTGTTTCTTGAAAAAAATAAAAAAAAGAAAGGAAAGAAGGGGAAGGAGGGAGAAGCAAAAGGAAGGAAGGAAGAAAAAAGGTCAAGGAAGTGAGAGCTGAAAATTAACCACGGGCGTGAGCAAATATACAGTCACTAATAACATTGACAAGAACAATTTGAGAGGACTGGTGGGCTGGAAATCAATCAGTAGCAGGTTTAGAAGGACGTGGCATTGCAAAGTGCAGATAGGCTCAAAACAGTTGGCTGAAAAAATGAATAATCATGCCTGATTGTTGCCGGGTTGTCATGACAACCAGCTAAGACAATGATGGTGAATGCTCTTTCTTTAAGTGACCTTTTTTATTGAGGCTTAATTTACATCCAGCCAAATTCACCCTTGATTAGTGTACAGTCGTATGAATTTTGAAAAATGCACACAGCTGTGGAACCATCTCCAAAATCAAGATATAGAAGAGTTCCATCAGCTCCAAGCAGTTCCCTCGAGACCCTTTGCAATTAACTCCTTCCGGCATCTTCAGCCCATAGCAATCTGTCCCTACAGTTTTGTCATCACTGGGAGATCATATAAATGGAAGTACAGTGTATGTCCGCTTCATGGATCACAGCCTTGTCATGGCAAACGGGCTTGTGTAGCTCTATGAAGCTATGAGCCATGCTGTGCAGGGTCACTCAAGACAGGTCATGGTGGAGAGTTCTGACAAACTGCAGTCCACTGGAGGAGGGAATGGCAAACCACTCTAGTATTCTTGCCACAAGAACCCCATGAACAGCATAAAAAAGCAAAAAGATATGACACCGAAAAGTGAGCCCCCCATGTTGGAAAATATCCAATATGCTACCAGGGAAGAGTGGAGGGCAATTACTAATAGCTCCAGAAAGAATGAAGCAGATGGGCCAAAGTGGAAATGACAGCTGTGGATGTATCTGGTGATGAAAGTGAAGTCCAATGCTGTAAAGAAGAATATCACATAGGTACCTGGAATGTTAGGTCCATAAATCAAGGTAAATTGGACTTGATCAAGCAGGAGATGGCAAGAGTGAACACTGACATCTCAGGAATCAGTGAACTAAAATGAATGGGAATGGGTGAATTTAATTCAGATGACCATTATATCTACTGCTGTGTGCAAGGATCCCTTAGAAGAAATGGAGTAGCCCTCAAAGTCAACAAGAGTCCAAAATGCAAGTACTTGGATGCAATCTCGAAAATAACAGAATGATCTTGGTTTGTTTCCAAGGCAAACCATTCAATATCACAGTACTCCAAATCTATGCCCCAACCACTGATGCCAAAGAAGCTGAAGTTGGCTGGTTCTATGAAGACCTACAAGATCTTCTAGAACTAACACACACACACTAAAGATGTCCTTTTCATCATAGGGGACTGGAATGTAAAAGCAAGAAGTCAAGAGACACTTGGAGTAACAGGCAAATTTGGCCTTGGTGTACAAAATGAAGCAGAGCAAAAGCTGACAGAATTTTGCCAACAGAATATACTGGTCATAGCAAACACCCTTTTCCAACAACATAAGAGATGGCTCTACACATGAACATCACCAAATGGTCAATATCGAAATAGATTGATCATGTTCTTTGCAGCTTAAGATGGAGAAGCTTTAAGTTGTTTTGTTGTCATCAAAAACAACACTGGAATCTGACTATGGTTCAGATCATCAGCTCCTTATTGCAAAATTCAGGTTTAAATTGAAGAAAGTAGGGAAAACCAGTAGGCCATTCAGGAGTGACCTAAATCAAATCCCTATGATTATACAGTGGAAGTGACCAATAGATTCAAGGGATTAGATATGATAGAGTGCCTGAAGAACTATGGACAGAGCATCGTAACATTGTACAGGAGGCAGTGACCAAGACCATCCCCACAAAAAAGAAATGCAAGAGGGCAAAGTGATTGTCTGATAAGGCTTTACTAGTAGCCAAGGAAAGAAGAGAAGTGAAAAGCAAGAGAGAAAGGGAAAGATACACCCAACTGAATGCAGAGTTCCAGAGAATAGCAAGGAGTGAGAAGAAAGCCTTCTTAAGTGAACATTGCAAGAAGTAGAAGAAAACAACAGAATGGGAAAGACTAGAGATCTCTTCAAGAAAATTAGAGATACCAAGGGAACATTTCATGCAAGGATGAAGTAAGCACAATAAAGGACAAAAATGGTAAGGACCTAACAGAAGCAGAAGAGATTAAAAGGAAAAGTGGTGGCAAGAATACACAGAACTGTACAAAAACGATCTTCATGATCAGGATAGGCATGACAGTCTGATCACTCACCTAGAGCCAGACATCCTGGAGTGTGAAGTCGTTTGCCTTAGGAGGCATTACTACAAACAAAGCTAGTGGAGGTGATGGAATTCCAGCTGAGCTATTTCAAATCCTAAAAGATGATGCTGTTAAAGTGCTTCGCTCAATGGCAGCAAATTTGGAAAACTCAGCAGTGGCCACCAGACTGGAAAAGCTCAGTTTTCATTCCAATGCCAACCACTTTAAAGTGGTTCCAGGCGACCCTGATGGCTTTCCCGTTGGCTCAACAGGTAAAGAATCTGATTCCAATGCAGGAGACACAAGAGATGCAGGTTCAATCCCTGGGTCAGGAAGATCCCCTGGAGGAAGAAATGGCAACCCACTCCAGTATGCTTGCCTGGAAAATCCCACGAGCAGAGGAACCTGGCTGGCTACAGTCCATGGGGCCCCAAAGAGTCAGACACGCCTGAGTGTTTGAGCACAGCTCCGCACAGCTGGCCTTTGGAAGCTGGGCCAGGGTGTAATGACTGACAGTGAGAAGGAAAAGGGGGCATTGAGAGCACCGACAACAGAGCGGATCAACAGTCAGATCCTGAACTGTCTTCTCCTAATTTTCATCTCTTTCTTGAGCTGTAAATATCAAATATTTTTACAGCAACTCAAGATGCTCTCCGTGAAGACCTTCTAAACCATCTTTACGTTCTCTAATTGGGCTTGTCAGTCACAGCTAATATTGCTATGTTTATAATTACTCTCCCCATTTAGGGTATGAAGGTTTATTTTTGTATTTCTGAGACAGGCGTGCATATCCCAAGTATGCATGCTCCTATTTATCTATCTCTTTGGAAAAACAGGGTTATCATTTCTCTCTTTTTTCCTCACCTGCTGTGCCTACATCTGACCCTTGGTCTGGCAGCCTTCTTGTTTATTTACTTATTTTTTTGACCCAGCCACGAAGCATGCAGGATCCCAGTTCCAGACTAGGGATTGAACGCACACCCCCTGCATTGGAAGCATGAACTCTTAACCACTGGACTTCCAGGGAAGTCCTCCAACCTTCTTGTTAATTTTAATTAATATCATCCATGACGTTTATATTATTCCAAATATTCATAAATATATTGTTTCACTTAATCTGCGTGGTGGATGAGGATGACAAGGATCTCCTGCTTTTAAACATTCTGCAGATGAGAAAACTGAGGCTCAGACTTGCTAAAAATCACTTAAGTTTCCACTGCATTGTTTAGGATACTTCTGGTTGTGACTAAGTAAAATCTCGAACTGAACTGGACGTAGCATTAGCTGCCGTGGACCAAACTGCATCCTTTTAAAATTCATATGCTAAAGCCTTAACCCCCAACTTGACTGTATTTGGATTAGGGCTTTTAGGAGGTAATTATGGTAAAGAATATGCCTGCAAGGAAAGAGGCTTGATTTCGATCTCTAGGTTGGGAACGTCCCCTGGAGAAAGAGAACGACTATCTATTCCAGTATTCTTCTATTCCATGTATTCTATCTATAGAATTCTAAGTATTCTATGACTTCTACTCCAGTATTGGACTCTCTGTTCCAGAATTCTGGAGAATTCCATGGACAGAGGAGCCTGATGGGCTGCAAGTTCATGGGTGGCAAACAGTTGGATGTGACTGAGCAACTAACATTTTTCACTTCCAAGGCTAAATAAGGCCCTAAAGGTGGGGCCTAATTCAGTAAAGCTGCAGTCCTAATACAAAGAGAGGGACTTCTCTGGTGGTCTAGTGATTAAGAATCTGCCTGTCAATGCAATGCAGGGGACAAAGGTTCAATCCCTGGTCCAGGAAGATCCCACTTGCCATACGGCAACTAAGCCTGTACGTCGCAGTTCCAGAACCTGTGTTCCCTAGAGCCCGTGCTCCACAACAAGAGAAGCCGCCACAACGAGAAGCCCAGGCACCTCAGTGAGGGAGTAGCCGCCACTCACCACAACCAGAGAAAGCCTGTGCAGCAACGAAGACACAGCACAGACAAAAATAAAAAAATACATAAAACATTTTTTAAAAGAGGAAGAGAGAGAAATCACACTGTCTCCATGTTCTTGAAAAGACCCTGATGCTGGGAAAGATTGAGGGCAGGAGGAGAAGGGGGCAATAGAAAATGAGATGGTTGGATGGCATCACTGACCCAATGGATCTGAGTTTGAGCAAACTCCGGGAGATGGTGAAGGATAGGGAAGCCTGTCGTGCTGCAGTCTATAGGGCTGCAAAGAGTGGGACACGACAGAGTGACCGAACAACTATGTTCTTGAACCAAGGAAAGGCCATGTGCGGATATAGCAAGAATGGGGCCATCTGAAAATCAAAAACAGAGCCCTCACTAGAAACCTGATTGACTGGAACACTGATGTTGGTTTTTTAGCCTCCAGAACTGTAAGAATTAAATGTCTGTTATTTAAGTCGCCCAGAGGATGATACACCCAAGCAGACATCATAAATGAAAAAGATGTGTTTTTAAGAACGACCTGTATTCTGGCTCAATGATGTGATCAATAAACTAGTTTCTTCCTGTCTCTCTGCTGTGCCCTTCAGGATGTTGGCTTCAAACGATGGTTGGCCAACCCTCTGGTCAAAAGCTGGCTGCCAGTAGCCCTGAAGCTTCAAACTTCAGGGAAGGAGATAGAAAAATCTTTGTTCTGAAATGCACTCTGATTGGCCCAGCCTTTATCACATGACCACCTCTGAGCCAATCACAATAGACAGATAGTAGCTACCTTGAGGACCACAGTAGTGTGAGTGTTTAAGAGTTGAATTGGCCAGTTTTCCATGAACTATAATTTATTGGAAAACACTGACAGTCTGTGAGGATTCAGCTTGGGTTCTGGCAGAAATTTTCTCAAAAGTGAATGAAATGAACTTGCCGCTTCAAGGAAAACAACTGACAGTGTTTGTTGCCAGGGGTAAAATTTGAGCTTTCAAGAAAAAATTTTAATTTTGAAAGACACGTGTTTGTCACCATGTTTGACAACGTTCCAACACTGAAAGACTTTTCTGAGACTGGTGGTGATATTAACAAAGAGTTTTTAAAATATTATGTAATGAAATGTGTTGATGTTTGGAAGATCTGTATGACTTAGTGAAGTATTATTCAAAAGACCAATGAACGAGTAAGGTAGGACTTGTCCTATCAGTCTAGTGATTAAGACACTGTGCTTCCAGTGCAGGGGGCATGGGTTTGATCCCCGGTCAGGGAATTAAGATTCCACATGTCTGTGATATGGGGGGAAAAAGAAATACATGAAAAGTGCAAGGTAGACAAATGGATTTTAGTAAAACAGAACTCACTGAAATGGAAATTACTCACTACAACTAACCTTGACTAAATTACGAGTTTTTCAAGTTTTAGTATAGCATTAAAGAAGAATTCTTGGGTTCCTGAGAAGCCTATTGAAATACTTTTTTCAGCTAGACACTTGTAGGTTTTCTTCATAGACTTGAACTAAAATGACATTTCACAACAGAGTAATAAGGGAGTCTCACAAATGAGAATACAACTGTCTTCTGGGAGATTTGCAAATATGTAAAGCAATGCTACTCTTCCAACTAAATTTTTTGGTTTGGAAAATAAAATAAAATATGTTATTCATGTTACCATTCAATGGGTTTTATTGTTATTTTAAGTAAATTTTAGATGCACATTGTAAATTTTCTTAATTTTAATGTTTAAACAGTAAGTATTGATAGCTACAACTTATATTTAAGAAAGCTCTGTAGGGTCCTCGGTAACTTTAAGAGTGCAGAGGGGGGCCTGAGACCAAAAAGTTTAAGAATTAGGGCTCTAATAATAATGTTTTTTTCCTTTCTTTAATTGAAGTATAGTTGACTTACAATATCATTTTAGTTTAAGGTGTACAGCACAGTGATTCAGTCACATATATATTGGAGTAAGAAATGGAAACCCACTCCAGGTCTTGCCTGGAAAATTCCATGGACAGAGGAACCTGGCAGGCTCTAGTCCATGGGGTCAAAAGAGTCGGGCATGACTGAGCACACATGCAGATGCATGCACACATGCAGATACATACACACACACATACATATATCTCAGTAATCTGATAAAAGAACATACACATATATGTGTGTGCTTGTGTGTGTATGTATATATATATGTGTGTGTGTGTGTGTGTTTTCAGCTGCTTATTTGTGTCTGACTCTTTGCGACTCCATGGACTGTAGGCTGCCAGACTTCTCTGTCCATGTGATTTTCCCGGGCAGAAATACTGGAGCGGGGTGCCATTTCCTACTCCAGGGGATCCTCCCAACCTAGGATTGAACCCACGTCTCCTGCATCTCCTTCACTGGCAGGTGGATTCTTTACCACTGTACCACTTAGGAAGCCCCATATATAAGTGATATCATGTGGCATTTGTTTTTCTCTTTCTGGCTTCACTTCAGCTAGCCATTCTGAACATTAAATTTCTTCCTGAACCCCTTCACTCTCTCTTAACTCTATGAGGACAGCTTTCTCCTAACTCTAGGAACAGATTGTCTCTTCTGCCTGGAGTGCTCCCATGACAACCACAGAGTATCTCTCAGAATCCCACGGCTGAGTGTCTTTCCAGCGGCAGAACATCACAGAATTTCAGCATCACATGTACTAAGAAATTGAACAGCCTTAGAAACTAGTGACCAGCCCAGGCACACGTGGTATCTCCGAAAGTGAAAGTCACTCAGTTGTGTCCAACTCTTTGAGACCCCATGGACTGTAGCCTGCCAGCCTCCTCTGTCCATGGAATTCTCCAGGCCAGAATACTGGAGTGGGTAGCCGTTCCCTTCTCCAGGGCATCCTCCCAACCTAGGAATCGAACCCAGGTCTCCCACATTGCAGGTGGATTCTTTACCATCTGAGCCATCAGAGAAGCCAATCCAAACATCTAGTCTCAATTTAGGAAGCCGGTTGGCTACAGCTGGGAACTTTTGCTCCCATCTGGACCATGGGACTTTCCAAGTGACACATTGCCCACAAGGACATAGACCTGGAGGAATACATAAGCAAGGTGCAGTTCTTTTTTTAATAGTAATTCTTCCACTATAGAAACTGTCTTAGTCTGTTTGGGCTGCTATAACAGAATATCTTAGATTCGCTGACTTTTATAAAAATTTTATTGTGGCAATATATGCTGTATAGTAAAAGTGATTCAGTTACCCACATATTTCTGTTATGGTTTATCACAGAATATCGAATATTGTTCCCTGTGCTATACAGTGTTATTTGTTCAGTCGGGTCTGACTCTTTGTGGCCCTGTGAACTGTAGCCCACCAGGCTCTTCTGCCCATGGAATTCTCCAGGTAAGAATACTGGAGTGGGTAGCCGTTCCCTTCTCTAGGGCATCTTCCCAACCCAGGGATCGAACCCAGGTCTCCCACATTGCAGGTGGATTCTTGACCATCTGAGCCTCCAGGGCAGCCTGTCATCTTGGGGCTAATTAGCTTTAATCAGTTTTTTTTGTATCCTCAGTGATTATGTCATTCTTCTAAAGGTTGCATCCTGCCCTCTTCCCTCCTGTCTCATTTCCACTAGATGTTAAGGCAGATTTTAGGCCTTGCAGCACATTGCTTCAGGGAAATATTTTTGAGAATTTATTATGGAGCAACAGAAAAGAAAGGTAGAAATGTTTCCCTCGGGGGCATTATTCAAAATCTGTGTTGTACACACATCAGTATAAGGCATCTGGTGTTTTGTTTTTTTCTTGTCCTGGGCAATTAAACTGCCAATGAAGTGACATGAAATCAGAGAGAACTTTAACCTCGCTGCCATGGAGACCACGTTTCTCACTCACAGGGGGAAAGAGAGTTTACACAAGGATTTCCTAAGGTGATAAGGCAGCTGGCCATCGACAACTCCAGATACTTTATGGGCAGGCAGAAAATCATGGGAATTTCCTGGGATTGACAAGTCAAGAAAGGGAAGCTTGAGATCTGCGATATTGTGATTTATAATAAGAAATACATATATTTGTGACTTCCCCGGTGGTCCAGTGGTTAAGAATCTGCCTGCCAAAGCAGGGGACATGGGCTCAATCCCTGGTACAGGAAGATCCACATGGTTTGGAGCAACTAAGCCCATGTGCCACAACTACTGTGCCCACTCTCTAAGGCCCTGCTCCGCAACAAGCGAAGTCACCGCAGTGAGAAGCCGGTGCACGGCAACCAGAGAGTAGCCCCGCTCTCCGCAACTAGAGAAATCCCAAGCACAGCAGCAAAGACCCAGCACAGTCAAAACTAAAATAAAGAAATAAAAAGAAATATATATATATTTGGTCTTCATCCTTGTTTCTAATTTTAAGGCAATTCTCTTAAAACCTTGGAATTTCTGTGATAAGAGTCATGAAGGTGTCTTGTTATGCTAGGGAAAGCACGCAGAGATGTGACTGGGTTGCCATTGGAACCAACTTTGTCATTAGAGGGTTGAAAATTTCACTCCCACTTCCCAACCTCTGGGGTGATTGAGTTCAATCACCAATGATCAAGGACTTAATCAATCATGTCTATGTAACGAAGCTTCCATAAAAACTCAAAGACTTGGGTTCAGAGAACTTCTAGGTTGGTGAACCAGAACACTTTCAGAAGTTCCTTTGTTCAGGATCTTGCGCTGTGTATCTCTCTGCATCTGGCTATTGAGTCTCACTGTAATAAACAAATGATCTAGTGAGTAAACTCTAGTATTCTGAGTTCAGTGAGCCACTGTAGGAAATTAATCAAACCCAAGAAGGGGGTCACAGTGATCTCAGGTGGCCTTGTCGTGCCGCGCCTTGAAGCAGGGTTTCAGTTCCCCTCCAGAGATTGGGATTGGGTCACAACGGTGAGAGCACCAAATCCTAGCCGCTAGACCGGAGGTCAGTGACAAGACCCTGGCTCTTCAACTTTGCAGAAAAAGAATTCCCACAAAGACAGAAAGTAGTGAAACAAGAGGGGCTTCCCTGGTGGCTCAGCAGGTAAAGAATCCGCCCACAATGCAGGAGACCCGAGTTTCATCCCTGGGTCAGGAAGATCCCCTGAAGAAGAGTATGGCAACCCACTCCAGTATTCTTGCCTGGAGGATTCCATGGACAGAAGAGCCTGGCGGACTACAGTCTATGGGGCTGCAAAGAGCCAGATGTGACTGAAGCAACTGGGCACAGCACACAGCGAAACAAGTAAAGTGGTTACTAGGAGCAAGAAAAGAGTACAGTACATGTGGAGAGTCTCATGGGCAGACTCAGAGAGACAGTCACCCCTTTCTGATAGTCAATCACTTTTAAGGGGCATTCATCCCAGGGTTTCCTTTGGCCAATCATTTTGATTCACCTGCTCTGAGTCTATATGTGGTATATCTCAGGATCCCCCGATGTGTGCATGAGCATCTCTCAGTCAAGATATATTCCACCGAAGAGCCCAATGGGTAGTTTGTATCACTTACTATGGGGGTGACACCCCCTCCATTTTTTTACCTCCAAGGAACTTTCTAATCAAGACAGTTTCCTTGACTTCGAGAATAAGAAATATGTGGTCCTCTTATCTTCGATCTGGGCAGGGCTTAGCCTCCTCCCTCGATTGTCCTACTATTTCCTTCTTAGAGTATCGGTCCACAGAGAACCAACTCTAACAGTTTCCCCCAGGGGCTCATCCATCTCCTGACTCAATGGGAACCTCTGATTTATACCCAGTTGGTCAGAAACACAGGTAACAACCTGGAACTGCGCTCGGCATCTGCGGTGGGGGCAGTCGTATGGGGCAGAGTCCTTAATCTGTGGACCCTGATGCTATCTGCAGGTTGTGTCAGAATTGAGTGGAAATGTAGGACACCACAGAGTCGGACACGACTGGAGAGACTTAGCAGCAGCAGCAGGACACCCAGTACGTTGGAAATTTGCTTGGTGGTATACGGGGGAGAGGGGGAAGCCACACATTGGAATTAGTATCAGCATCATCAGAATCAAACTTCTTCTTTGGAGAGAGGCTTACTGTTATCTCCTCGTTCTAAACCAGGTCCTCTGATTCTATTCCATTGTTGTTCTTTTTTTTTTTTTTTTTGGCTGCACCTCACAGCATGTAGGACCTTAGTTCCCCTGCCAGGGATTGAACTCATGTCCCCTGCAATGGAATCTTGGAGTTCTAACCACTGGACTGACAGGGAATTCCCAGAAATATAATTAATTTACAATGTTGTGTTAGTTTCAAGTGTATAGCAAACTGATATGTAGGGATTCGAACAAATCTTTCTAACTGAGGGGTCTCCATGTGGATTCTGGGAGGAGTTTGGCTTCACTTGTTGGGGAGGAAGATGAGGGGAAAGAGAAAGAGTCCTTTATAAGGAATGGATGAAAATTTAGGTGGTGCCCATCCCCTGGGGCAGTGATCTGCTGACTTTCCTTAAAGGGCCAAGTGGTCAGTATCATTAGTTTGGGGGCCAGACCATCTCCATCTTGAACTGTCTTTTTTGTATCTGTGTCTTTTTTTCTTTTCTTTTCTTTTCTTTTCTAGTCAAGTGCAGTAGCAAGAAGGGGGGAAGAGTAGAACAAGGAGTTCGATCTGTAACTGACTGTAAACAATCAATTGAGATAACTCACTACCTTCGGAACAGCCTTGAACTCTGTCTAGATAGCCTGAAAGGGGCCATAGACAAAATGGAAACAAATGGGAGCAGCTGCGGTTCAGAAAAACTTTGTAGACACTGAAATTTAAGATTTATATCATTCTCACCATGGCCTATTCTTCACTTAATTTTTTAAAATGATTTTAAAAGGTAAAAATCATTCTTAGTTCACAGGCTATATAAAGAGGCAGGGAGCCTTACTTGGGGTAGCCCCACCACCCACATCGGGCGTAGTTTTCCAACCCTTATCTAGATGTATTTGTCCAGGCAAGTATGTCTTTAAAAAGCTACACAAGGCAATCTAGAAAAACGGTACAGATAAACGTATTTGCAAAGCTGAAATAGAGTCACAGATTTAGAGGACAAACTTAGGGTTACCATGGGGGAGAGGAGGTGGGATGAACCGGGAGACTGGGACTGACACAGATACACCACTATGTATAAAGTCATATATGGATGCGAGGGTTGGACCGCGAAGAAGGCTGAGAATTGATGCTTCTGAACTGTGGTGCTGGAGAAGACTCTTCAGAGTCCCTTGGACTGCAAGGAGATCCAACCAGTCCATTCTGAAGGAGATCAGCCCTGGGATTTCTTTGGAAGGAATGATGCTAAAGCTGAAACTCCAGTACTTTGGCCACCTCCTGCAAAGAGTTGACTCATTGGAAAAGACTCTGATGCTGGGAGGGATTGGGGGCAGGAGAAGGGGACGACCGAGGATGAGACGGCTGGATGGCCATCACGGACTCGATGGACGTGAGTCTGAGTTAACTCCGGGAGATGGTGATGGACAGGGAGGCCTGGCGTGCTGCGATTCATGGGGTCGTAAAGAGTCGGACACGACTGAGCAACTGAACTGAACTGAATGTATAAAATAGATAACAAATGAAAACCTACCGTATAGCACGGGGAACTCTACTCAGTGCTCTGTGGTGACCTAAATGGGAAGGAATTCTTAAAAAAAGAGTGGGTCCAGGTATACGTATAACTGATTCACTCTGCTGCACAGCAGAAGCTAACACAGCACTGTAAAGCAACTGTGCTCCAATCAAAATTAATAAAACAAAACCAAAGAGTCTCCGCAAGAAAAGAGGCACTGATACCTGGCACAGCGTGGATGAATCTCAGAAACATCTTGCTGAGTGAAAGTAGCCACTCAAAAAAGGTCACATATTGAGTGGTTCCATTTATTGAAACATTCAGGATAAATCCATAGGGACAGAAAGCTGATGAGTGGTTGATAGGGACGGGGGGAGGGAAGGACTGGGGAGGGAGTGCTAAATCGAATGGAGCTTCCTCTTGGGGGGATGAAAATGTCCTGGAACTAGATGGAGGTGAAAGCCGCACGACATTGTAAAAGTGGTAAATGACACTGCGTCGTATACACTTTACAATGGGGTGTGACATGTAGCTGACTACAACTCAATTTGTTTAATTTAAAAAATATGTGAGCCTTTTGCCTCATGGCAGTTGAGAAAGCAACGTGGGTCACCAGCAGCTCTACTGGGGCCATTTGAGAAAATTCAGCGAAGGTTCTCGCTCTTGCCAGGTCTGCTCAAACAGGCACGGTCTGATCCGGAAACGCTGCCCCAGTATGGGCCACCAGTATTTCCACCAGTACATGACGGATGTTGGCTGTGTTAAATCAGACTAACTGAAGTTCCTTGGATAGATCATTCAGCCCATCTACCTTATGCAGAAACAATATTAGCTCTTTGCATGTAAAATGAAAGTTTAAAAACTGCCCCACACCCCCGCCAAAAAAAAAAAAAAGTCCATGAGTGGTTTGGATGCACAGACAAGAGAGGACTTCCTGTCACCTGAGGTTGTATTCCTGGCTGTTGGAGGGGCATTCCTGAATGAGCTAAGGTCCCTGGGGAAAAGATCCTACTCATATGGGGAGACATACACTGACATTGGGGGCTTCCCTGGTGGCTCAGCTGGTAAAGAATCAGCCTGCAATGCGGGAGACCTGGGTTCGATCCCTGGGTTGGGAAGATCCCCTGGACGAGGGCATGGCAACCCACTGCAGTATTCTTGCCTGAAGAATCCCCATGGAGAGAGGAGCCTGGTGGGCTACAGTCCATGGGGTCGCAAAGAGTCAGACACGACGGAGCAACTAAGCCCAGCACAGCACTTGCTACATTGACCCCCACTGAAGAAAGCAGGACAAGGCTTTCCAGGGAGGCAAACATGGGAGGCTGGAGAAACCAATGGATGAGAGAGTCCAGCTCTACAAAACCCCTCAAATGTGTCCCTGAGACAGCACAGCTCTACTGAAGACTTTATAAAATGAGATGGAGAATTACAAATGAGAATTCTGGGTTGAATTGTGTCCCCCTGCCAAAAAAAAAAAGGTAAATTAGCAGACTTCCATTTTGGTCCATTGGTTAAAACTCTGTGCTCCTAAGGCAGGGAACCTGGGTTAGGGCCCTGGTTAGGGAATTAGATCCTTCATGCCGCAACTAAAGAGATTGCAAGCTGCAAGGAAGACTCCCCACGTGGCAATGAAGACCCTGAGTGCAGTAACTAAGACTTGGAGCATCCAAATAAAAAATAAACAAACTTTTTAAATTAAAAAGAAAAAGATATGCTGGAGTCCTAACCCTTAATACTTCAGAATGGGAATTTATTTGGAAATAGGGTCATGGCAGATGGGATTAGTTAAGGTCCTACTGGACTAGTGTGTTAGTTGCTCAGTCATGTCCAACTCTTTGAGACCCCACAGACCGTAGTTCGCCAGACTCCTCTGTTCATGGGATTCTCCAGGCAAGAATACTGGCGTGGGTTGCCATTTCCTGCTCCAGGGCATCTTCCTGACCCAGGGATCGAACCCGCGTCACTTTCACCTCCTGCATTGCAAGCAGATTCTTTACTGTTTGAGCCACCAGGGAAGCCCCCATACTGAACTAGGGTGGGCTCCTAATCCAATATGATTGGTGTCCTTAGAAAAGGGAGAAATTTGGACAGACACACACACACAAACAAACACACTCAAGAGGAACACCGTTATGAAGATGAAGGCAGAGACTGGGGAGATGCTTCTACAAGTCAAGGAACACCAAAGATCGCTAGCAAATCACTAAAAGTAAGGCGAGAGACATGAGACAGATTCTCCTTCATGACCTGCAGAAAGAATTGGGGCAGGACTTGCCTGGTTGGCTCAGTGGTAAAGAATCCACCTGTCAATGCAGAAGATACCCGTTCCATCCCTGGCCCGGGAAGATCCCATATGTCTGGGAGTAACTAATCCTGCACCACAATACTGAGCCTGTGCTCTAGAGCCTGGGCCCACGAGCCCCAGAGCCACCGCAAAGAGAAGGCCCTGCCACGAGAGAGTAACCCCTGCTTGCTGCAACTAGAGAAAAAACGTGCCCGGAAATTAAGACCCACCACAGCCAAAACTAAAGAAATAAAAAAATAAAATTATCAGAAAGAAAAAAGAAGCCGCTGACACCTTGATCCCAGATTTCAGCCTCCAGAACTATGAGACAATAAATTCGGGCTGTTAAGCCCCTGAGCTTATGGTACTTTGTTACGGCAATCCTAGCAAACAAACACAACCAGGCAGGAATTTGCAGCCCATGTTTGCCAAGCCTTGTCTAACATCTGTAATGAACATTTTGGAACAACTGGAAAAATAACTGTAAGTGACCTCTCAAAACACAGTCACTCCACTCTCATCTTCTCTCTCTGTTTCTCTTTTTCTCTGGGTAATTTGCTTTTATCATTTATTATCATATCCTGAAGCCTAAAGTTTTGAGCTCATATCACATCAGAAAACTGGTTTACAGGAGGAGGTATGCTTATTTTTCCCTCATAATCTCTGGGAAGAAGAAATGCTCTTGAATTTCATTCAGCAACCAATAGCAAACATAAAAAAAAAAAAATCCCATCTGGGTTCATTTTTCCAATATAAAACCTCAGTTATAAAATGTGACTTAGGGACCTCCCTGGTGCTCCAGTGGTTAAGACTTTAAGCTCCCAGTGTAGGGGCCCGGGGACCACATCTGAGCCCATGTGCCACAACCAAAGATTCCATATGCCGCAACTATGACTCCGCACGGCCACATAAATTTTAAAAAATAAAATATGACTTTATTGGCATTGTTGCCGAAACTTGGCCTCTGTTCACCAGTGCCGAACAGAAACACACAGAGGGAGTTTGGGGTGAAGTAGCAAAGAGCAGCTCTTATTCCTTTGCCAGGCACAGGGGACCACAGTGTGCTGCTGCTGCTGCTGCTAAGTCGCTTCAGTCGTGTCCGACTCTGTGAGACCCCATAGATGGCAGCCCACCAGGCTCCCCCGTCCCTGGGATTCTCCAGGCAAGAACACTGGAGTGGGTTGCCATTTCCTTCTCCAATGCATGAAAGTGAAAAGTGAAAGTGACGTCGCTCAATTGTATCCGACTCTTCACGACCCCATGGACTGCAGCCCACCAGGCTCCTCCATCCATGGGATTTTCCAGGCAAGAGTACCAGAGTAGGTTGCCATTGCCTTCTCCGCAGTGGGCTAATACCCTGAAGATCATGTGATACCCTGGAGGGGATAGCGAGGAGTTTTATAGTGTTCAAGGAGCAGGGGCATGATCAGCTCATGGACAGAAATTGGATTGGTTGGCATCAAGGTGAAGTTTCAAGCCTCATCAACCTTCTGGTTTCATCCAGTCTGGGGTCTTTGCTCTTGTGGTAAGCAGTTTTCATCTGGAGGGGGTCTGCTTCCTGTAAAAACAACTTAGGAATGTGTGCCAGGCCTTTATCTATATCTTTCAGGGAACCGGGAATTCAGTGATTCTGCTATGCAGGAATTATTGTCTAAATTGTTACCAGTTCCCTAGCCCAACAGTTATTCTTTGTTTCTACACCTTCACATTTCCCAGTCATTAACTCTTGAGTCAGCATTTTACTTCAAAAGACAAAGACACAGGGGCTTGCACGTGGTTTCAGCACGTGCAGGTTAACATTTTTTTCAGAGGATGGTCTTGTGACACCTGTGCTGTGCTGTGCTTAGTTGCTCAGTCATGTCCGACTCTTCCGTGGGGATTCTCCAGGCAAGAATACTGGAGTGGATTGCCATGCCCTACTGCAAGGGAATCTTCCCAACCCAGGGATCGAACCCAGGTCTCCCACATTGCAGGAGGATTCTTTACCAGCTGAGCTACCAGGGAAGCCCCCTGAGACACCTACAAAAGCACAAATCCCTTGATTCTTTAGGGAGACTTCACCTAAGTCTTCAGGCTTGGCTGGATCCAGGTGCTCAATGTGTCAGGAATCTGTTTTTCCATTCCCAGCCCTGCTCGCCTTTGTGTTGTCTTCATGAGCTGTCTGGTTCTCCCTGCTGTAGGCAGTTCCATTCTCCAGGCTTAGCAACTATGGCAGAAATCCTGGAAGGAAGTCTCATCACCTTGAGCTATGTGCTCATGATTGAACTATGAACAAAGAGATATCATACACTGAATGGCCAGTCTTGGTTCTAGGCCCAGTTCTAAAGCTGGCCCTTCTCAAGTCACATGGATAAGAATGGGACAATGGGGACTTCCCTGGTGGTCCAGTGGTTAAGACTCCACACTCACAATGCAGAGGAGCCTGGGTTCGACCCCTGGTCGGGGAACTAAGATCCCACATGCTGCAATTAACAGCCTGCATGCCGCAACAGAAGATCCTCATGGTGAAGCAAAGATCCTGCGTGTGGCAACAAAGATTCCAAGTGCCACAGCTAAGACCTGGTACAGCCAAATAAATTAAAAAAAAAAAAAAAGAATGAGACAAAAATAGAATGATTCCCCAAAAGAAAATCAGAAGAAACGTATTAACAGAAGAAGAGAAATGTATGTTGGCCAGGCAAACCCAACAGATATCTGTTATGCCTATGTATGCTAAGTGAGTCATTAAGGCTTACTAAAACATAGTGTTCATAAATTTAAAATAGCAAGTCACTACAGTTAACTGAGCATTTTTATTTGGTATTCCACCTAGAAGTCTGGCTGCCAAATAATAACCCACAGTATCACACACACATGTATACACCAATAGTAGGAATTTCCATAATTCCCTGAAGGAACATTTTGCCTTTGTAGTCTCTTGAGTTGGCCATGGTTTTGAATGCTGTTCTTTTTGCTTAGCTAACGATAAATTACTGTGGGCTTAGCTTGTTATTATCAGTTTAATTTGTCGTGGGTTGTTTGGCAAATCCTACAGTATTTAATAACACTCATTTGCATCAGCAGTACTTTTGGCCTATAATTTTTCAATAAGTAGACCTTAAGTCATATATGTATGGAGTGAAAAGAGGAGATTTACTCTTACTGCTAAAGCAGATGTACACACTATTACCCAAGTTTTAGTATGTGTGTAGGATGACATGTCTTCTTAACCATCCAACTATCATCCACTGGATAGTGGGAAGAGGTGGGGTCTTGATTCTCTCCTGGGGGACAAAAAATGTTTTAGAGTTAATGGATTTAAAGGGTTTTATGGCTATCAGTTATTTTTTAATTTTTCAGTTGAAGCACAGTTGATTTAAATGTCTTAATTTCTGATGTACAGCAAAGTGATTGAGTTACACATATATATATATTCCTTTTTAACATTCACTATGGTTTATCACCATTGGAGAAGGAAATGGCAACCCACTCCAGTATTCTTGCCTGGAGAATCCCAGGGATGGGGGAGCCTGGTGGGCTGCCGTCTATGGGGTCGCACAGAGTCAGACACGACTGAAGCGACTTAGCAGCAGCATGGTTTATCACCAGCTTCCTCAGTGGCTCAGATGTTAAAAAAAATCTGCCTGCAACGCAGGAGACCCAGGTTTGATCCCTGAGTCGAGAAGATCCCCTGGGGAAGGGAATGGCCACCCACTCCAGTATCCTTTGTTGCTGTTATTCAGTCACTCAGTCGTGTCTGACTCTGCAAGCCGATGCACTGCAGCAAGAAGGAAATGGCAACCCGCTCCAGTGTTCTTGCCTGGAGAATCCCAGGGACGGGGGAGCCTGGTGGGCTGCCATCTATGGTGTCGTACAGAGTCGGCCACGACTGAAGCCACTTAGCAGCAGCAGCAGCAGCAACACTGTAGCACACCAGGCTTCCCTCTCCTTCACCGTCTCCCGGAGCTAGCTCAAACTCATGTCCATTGAGTCAGTGATGCTATCCAACCATCTTGTCCTCTGTCATCCCCTTCTCCTCCTGTCTTCAATCTTTCCCAGCATCAGGTTCTTTTCTAATGACAATGATTCCCCAAAAAGAAAGAAGAAATATATTAACAGAAGAAAGAGAAATGTATGTTGGACAGGCTCCTTACATCAGGTGGACAAAATATTGGAGCTTCAGCTTCAGCATCAGTCCTTTTAATAAATATTCAGGATTGATTTCTTTTAGGATTGCCTGGTTTGATCTCCTTGCAGTCCAAGGGACTCTCAAGAGTCTTCTCCAACACCACAGTTCAGAAGCGTCAAGTCTTCAGCATTCAGCCTTCTTTATGGTTCAGCTCTCACATCCAAACATGACTCCTGGAAAAACCATAACTTTGACTAGACGGACCTTTGTTGGCAAAGTAATGTTTCTGCTTTTTAATACACTGTCTAGGTTTGTCATAGATTTTCCTCCAAGGAGCAAGTGTCTTTTAATTTCGTGGCTGCAGTCATCATCTGCTGTCATTTTGGAGCCCAAGAAAGTAAAGTCCATCACTGTTTCCATTGTTTCCCCATCTATTTGCCATGAAGTCATGGGACCAGATGCCAGGGAGAATCTCTGTTATTTGAATGTTGAATTTTAAGCCAACTTTTTCACTCTCCTCTTTTCACTTTCATCAAGAGGCTCTTCAGTTCCTCTTTGCTTTCTGCCATAAGGGTGGTGTCATCTGCATATCTGAGGTTATTGATATTTCTCCCAGCAATCTTGATTCCAGCTTGTGCTTCCTCCAGCCCAGTGTTTCTCATGATGTACTCTGCATATAAGTTAAATAAGCAGGGTGACAATATACAGCCTTGACGTACTCCTTTCCCAATTTTGAACCAGTGTGTTGCTCTGTGTCCGGTTCTAACTGTTGCTTCTTGACCTGCATTCAGGTTTCACAGGAACCTGGTGAATTCCATGGACAGAGGAGCCCGGTAGGCTACAGTCCATGGAGTCGCAGAGTCAGACACAACTGGCTAACACAAGGCCTTCTTACAGTTTATTGCAATATTGAATATGCAATATTCAATTCATATTGAATATGGTTCCCTATGCTGTACAGTAGGACCTTGTTGTTTATCCATTCTGTGTATAATAGTTTGCATCTGTTAACCCCAAACTCCCAGCTGCTCCTTCCTCTACCCTCTTCACCCTGGCAACCACAAATCTGACCTCTGTGTCTGTGAGTCTGTTTCTGTTTCATAGATAAGCCCATGTGTGTCGTATTTTAGATTCTATATGTAAGTGACATCACATGATATTTGTCTTTCTCCCCCTGACTTACTTCGCTTAGTATGATAGTCTCTAGTTCCATCTGTGTTGCTAACAATGACACTATTTTATTCTTTTCTATAGCTGAGTAGTATTCTGTCATATACATGCGCCACGTCTTCTTTATCCAATCACCTGTCAGTGGACATTGAGATTGCTTCCATGTCTTGCCACTTGCCAATAGTGCTGCTATGAACATAGGAAGTACCTATATTGCAGATACTAGTTTTAATATATTGGAAGGTTTAGGTGGAAGAGTACTGGAGTATATGTTTGAAAAACTGGTCTTAAATTGGAGAGGATCTGAAAGCTTGATCCAGACTGGGGTTGGCAAACTCCTGTAAAGGACCAGATAATAAATATTCTGGGCTTTGCAGGTTGTCCAGTCTCTGTCGAGGTGACTTAAATCTAACTTTTTAGCATTAAAAACAGCCATAGGTAACTTCCCTGGTGACCCAGTGGTTAAGAATCCCCCTGCCAATGCAAGGGACATGGGTTTGATCCATGGGCCAGGAAGATCCCACATGACTTGGGGAAACTAACCCCCTGTGTCACTGCCTAACCTGTGCTCTAGAGCCCACACGCTGCCACCACTGAAGTCCATACCCCCGAGGCCCATGCTGTGCAGCAAGAGAAGCCACCACAATAAGAAGCCTGCACACCGCAACTAGAGAAAGCCCACACGCAACAACAAAGACGCAGCACAGCCAAAAATAAACAAACAAATAAATGTTAACTGTTATTTTAAAAAAACAGCCATAAACAGTAGGTATATGAATGGGAGTGGCTGTGTGTCAGTAGAACTTTATTTACAAAAATAGGTAGCCAGCAAATTTGGCTGGTGAGCCATAGTCTGCCAACACCTGATCTGGGAGTTTGTTAACACTTGGTTCTGTTGAACCCTTGAGGATGTTGCTTATGTCAATTTCAGTGCCCAGTTTAAATACCTGAGAGATGTTAATTGTTTTTTGGTACCAATTTGGTGGCTCAGATGGTAAAGAATGTGTTCAATCCCTGGATCAGGAAGATCCCCTGGAGAAGGGAATGGCAACCAATTCCAGTATTCTTGCCTGAAAAATCTCATGGACAGAGGAGCCTATGGGTTACAGACCATGGAGTCACAACGCACGACTACGCAACTGGCACTTTCACTTTCATGACTAGTTCCAACCCTTATTCTGTGACATGGGAAACTTCATCTCAGACACTTTAGGGTTCTCTTCTGCTTGGTGGGGTGCTTCTTCTCGGTGCCATAATGCTGCATCTTAGTTTTCTGGGCCTCACATGGTGCCTAGGATGGGGATGAGGCACGGAGAAAGGAAGGATAAGTTGCCAAGTCACTGTCTCTCTGTGATGGCCCACTGAAGAGTGCCTCATCATTTTCCTTCTTGATTCCTGGCTGCTGTGGATTGAACTGTGATCGTCAACAACAACAACAAAATGTTTAAGTCCTAAACCTCAGTACCTCAAATTATGACCTTATTAGGGTCACTGTAGATATGACTGTTGCCCATTTTTTAAGATTTTCTTTTATGTGGACCATTTTTAAAGTCTTTACTGAATCTGTTACAATATTGCTTCTGTTTTATGTTTTGTTTTTTTGTCCTCGAGGCATGCGGGATCTTAGTTCCCCAACCAGGGATTGAAACCATACTCCCTGCCTTGGAAGGCAAAGTCTTAACCACAGGACCACCAGGGAAGTCCCTGGTGTCTTTCTAAAAAGAGAAGAGGATGGGGCTTCCCTGCTAAAGAATCCGCCTGCCAATGCAGGAGACTCGGATTCAATCCCTGGTCTGGGAAGATTCCACATGCCACTGAGCAGTTGAGCCCATGCACTATAAATATTGAGCCTGCGCTCTAGAGCCTGGGAAGTACAATTACTGGGCCCTCATGCAACCGCTGCTGAAGTCTGCATGCCCTGGAGCTTGTGCTCCACAACAAGAGCAGCCACCACAATGAGAAGCCCAAGCATGGCAACAAAGAGTGGCCCCCCGCTCACTGCAACTACAGAAAGCCTGTGCAAAGCAGCGAAGACCCAGGACAGCCAAAAAATAGATAAGTACAATTATTTTAAAAATAAAGAAAGAATGGTAGCCAGGAACATAACTGCCCAGTTAGACAGTTCCCAGCCTCCCTTGCAGCTAGGTGAGGCCATGTGGCTGAGTTCCCACCAATGGGGCATGAGAGGAAGTGACATATTTCACTCCCTGGCTTGAGTCTTATGGACAACACACACATTTCCTGCGTGCTCTCTTTCTCCTTCCTACTGGCTGGAACGGAGATGTAATGGTGACCCGGTGTTGATCAGAGGAATACAGCAATGCTACAGAACAGTAAGTCATAAACACTGCTGCTGCTGCTGCTGCTAATTTGCTTCAGTCANACAACACACACATTTCCTGCGTGCTCTCTTTCTCCTTCCTACTGGCTGGAACGGAGATGTAATGGTGACCCGGTGTTGATCAGAGGAATACAGCAATGCTACAGAACAGTAAGTCATAAACACTGCTGCTGCTGCTGCTGCTAATTTGCTTCAGTCATGTCCGACTCTGTGCAACCCCATAGACGGCAGCCCACCAGGCTCCCCCGTCCCCGGGATTCTCCAGGCAAGAACACTGGAGTGGGTTGCCATTTCCTTCTCCAATGCATGAAAGTGAAAAGTGAAAGTGAAGTCGCTCAGTCAAGTCCATGGCTATACATTAAATCTCCTGGGGAGCTTTAAAAAAACCAATGCCCAGTCCCACTGCAGACCAATTAATTCAGAATCTCTAATGGAAGGGTCAGGCATCCATATGTTTTTATACCTAACCCTAAGCTTAACCTTAACTGTAAACACCAAAGACTGAGGGAAGATCTTTAAAGAAGCAAGAAAGAAAGTACCTTTCCAGGTGATTTCAGTGTGCGGTCAGGATGGGAACTAATGCCTTAGGGAGGATGAAGCAAGAAGAGGAACCTGGGAACCTAGTGACCACTGGGAACTGCCTTGCCAACCTGGACCATTCCATTGGTTGAGGGACTCTGATTTCTGCATGAAACATCACTCATATTGCATTGCTATCATTCACCTTCAAAACCAGAGTAATTTTGATAAATTTAAAGACTTCGTGTTAGTTTATGAGTAACTGAGACAGGGGAGCTATCTGATGTAGCAGGGCTTTATTTCAGGGCACTGGAAGAACTCCCACTCCTTTCCCTAGCCATCCTTTCCTCTCGCACTTCCCAGCTTCTCTGTCCTGCTACCTGTTCCATTTTCAAACATGCAACCCAATTTTCACTCCTTTGAATAATATCATTGAGTTCTTAGCATAATAGATTTAATCCTCAGTGATATGAACATCATTATCCCTACATTTACAGATGGGGAAACTTAAGCCCAGAGGTGCAATGCAGCCAAGTTCCATTTGGGGCATAGCCTGTGCCTTTAGTTAAGTTATAGTATCCTTTATTCCTTATGAATTTTATTAACAAATTTTGTTAATAAAATGTCACACTTATATGCTCATATGCCTTCAGAAATATTACAAGCCATACATATTAAACATGGAAACCAATGAATTTTAAACCTGAAAGGACTGTACAGCCAATTTTTTTAACTTAACTCCTTTATTTTAAGGTGAGAAAACCAAGACTGCATTCATCCATTTATCATTCATTCAATAAATGAGTGTTGGTATAAACAAAGTGTCACCCTGCTGCTGCTGCTGCTAAGTCGCTTCAGTTGTGTCCAACTCTGTGCAACCCCAGAGACGGTAGCCCACCAGGCTCCCCCGTCCCTGGGGTTCTCCAGGCAAGAACACTGGAGTGGGTTGCCATTTCCTTCTCCAAAGTGTCACCCTATTGAGGATTAAGTATGTGTCAGGCACTGTTGTAAACCCTTTGCTGTTATCAACTCATGAAACTCAGAAACACCCTAATGAGATACCATTACTCACCCCATTTTTGGATTAGGGAGCCAAGATACAGAAAAGTGGAGTTCACACTGCTAGCAGGTGGTGAAGAAATGATTAAGTCCCAGGAGTCTTATACACGGGCCCAGCACTAGATGAGTAATTGTAAATTCATACTTTTGATTTCAAAATTTTTAAAAGTCCAAAGCCATGAGAAACAGCTCTGACCAAAAGATTGGAGAAATAATCAACAGCAGACTTGAACCCCTTTCCAAGGTCCTCAGATACTGGAATTGTCAGGTACAAAGAGCAACAGGTGAAATAGTAAAAATAAAATTAAGGATGCAGTCACAAAGGTGATCAAACAACAAGAAAGTTGAGGGGGAAATAGAGTTTTTTAAATAAAATCTGTAAAAATAAAAAAATATAAAACTCAACTAATTAAAAGCAGCTTAAACATAACCCAAGAGAAAATGAGTGACCTGGGAGACATAACTGAGGAAATAAACTTGACTGTACCACACAAAAAAAGATAAGATATAGAATAAGAATAAGAGAAATGAAGAATAAGATGATTAAACCCAAGGTACATCTAATCAAAGACCCAGGAGGATAAAAAAGAGAAAATGGAGGAAAGGCAACACTTAATGAGATCAAGGTCTACACATTTTCTAAAACTTATGAAAAAATAGTAGTCCTCTGATTTAAGAAGCATAACATATCCCAAACAGAATAAATAACGAGAAATACATGGCTAAGCTTATCTTGTTGAAACTGGAGACACAAAGACAGTGCCTGCCATGGAAGGAAGGGGATAAGAGCATGCTGGGATTTACTTACAATTGTTTTTACTAACAGTAATAATATAGCTAATATTTACATATGATATGCCAGGCACCATTCTGAGTATTGCATTGGCCAAAAAGTTCTTTTAAGTTTCCATAAGATGTTATGGGAAAATCCAAACTAACTTTTTGACCAACCCAATATTTGATTTGTATTAATTCATTTAATCTTCAACTCTATGAAGTAGTTACTATTGTTAATCTCATTTTATAAACAAAAAAATAAAGGTCTAGAAAGACTAAGTGATGGGACCAGTGACCCACAGCCAGTAAGTAGTATAGCTAAAGTTTTAAAACTCTAGTTGAAAATCTTAAGAAAATCCATTTCCGAACATAACTTTGTATTTATCTGCAAAGTAATTCTTTGGGGGACTAGTAAGTACATTCCTAAGACTGTAAACAAGAAAGTTAGCAAAGCAACGATTTGCAGTTTAGTACTAAGAAGCCAAACTCTTATTGAATATAGAGGGGAAAAAAAAATTTCCCTGGTTCATCTCTAGAGGCAAATGCTTTGAGAGAACATAATCCATTTGCCCCTGGGATGAAGTCAGAGCAGTCTCAGGGTTTAATTTTTCCACCAAATGGGGGCTCTGTTACAAATTTCCTTGGATAGAAAACTTCAGGATCCGGAGAACACTCCTTCCCGGTCCCTAACATATAGATGCTGAGAGCAAATATTTGTCCCCTGGGAACCTTGGCAGGGAAAAATCCAGAGAACAGCTTTTCTGCCACCAAGCCACTTGGGGAATTAAGATCATTAAATGCTAATAGCAGCTGTTAGGTACTTGGCAAATATAGCTAATCAGCCAGCCACACATGGTGAAGTATTCTAAATCCACCAGGGCTGCTAAATCCCCTGGTGACTGCAGGACTATTCATCTCCCTCCTGACCAGGTAATTAGAAACAACTGGATAATTGCCTCCTCCAAATAGCAGAGGCAGTGATATATCACAACCTGTGATGTTCCCACAAGTCGTGTGGCAGGATCAAAGGTCGAAAGTGCTTCTCAGCTGAGAAACATCACAGTAAAAAAATAATAATAATAATGCAACATCAGAGGCTGAAATTCATCAAGCCAGACTCTGTGGGAAGACTCTGATGCAGGTGCTGTGGAGGTGTCTAGAGAGGTCTCAGGGGTGCTCGGATTGAAGACTACATTTCTCTGCCTCCCCTGGAGCTGGGTGTGGCCATATGAGTAAGATCTTGCCAGTGAAATGTGAGCCAAAATGATGAGTGGCTTCTCCAAGAACTGGAATGTAGATGCGCCTATAATCCAGTCTGAATCGATCCGATGAAGACAATGCCGTAAGGAATGGCAGAGCAACAAGAAGGGGAAGAAGCAGGATCCTGGAAATGATGGTGCGTGGAACAGCTCTGCCCTGACAAGACGGCTCATGAAAGACTGCCGTAGGAAAGACAAACACTGTGTTCTCTTAAGCTACTGTACTGGGGGATCCTTTTTGTTATAGCATCTTAACCTTTACCCTAATCCAATAGGCTAGTTCATTTAATCCTCACAACCATTCAGTGAGTTGGCTCCTTTTATCAGTCCCATTTTGCAAATAAAGAAAATGAGGCTCGGGACTTCCGCTGGTCCAGTGGTTAAGAATCTGCCTGCCCATGGACCTCGCAGTTTGCTGTGAAAGGAACAGGCTTTGTTATCAAACAAACACAGATTCACATCCCAGTTTTGTCGGTTACTGGCTATGTGACTTTGGGCTAGCTATTTGATTCTCTGTGTGCTTTGGTTTATCTATCTGTAAAATGGGAATAATAATCATAATGTGAGAATTAAGGATTTAAAAAAAATAAAAAACAAGAAGAATCTGCCTGCCAGTGCAGAGCACATGTGTTCAATGCATGGTCCGGGAACTGAGCTTCAGCACGCCACAGGGCAACTAAGGGCATGTGCCACAACTCCTGAGCCCACGCTTTAGAGACCACGCTCCGAAACAAGAGAAGCCACTGCGAGGAGAAGCCCACTCACCGCAACTAGAGAAAGCCCTTGAGCTGCATCAAAGACCCAGGCCAGCCAAAATTAATTTTTTTAATAATAATAACTAAATATATAATTTGCCCCAGATCCTGAAACCAGTAAATGGTGCAAACAGAATTGGAAGCCAGGATTATCATGCTCCGAAAGCCCATGCAGAAGGTTCTGATTTGGTAAGTCCACGGCAGAGGTGGAGTTTTCAAGTTTCTAGAAAGTTCCCAGGTGGTACTGATGCTGCTAAGCCATGAATCACAATTTGGGAAGCAAGGATTTCAACCACTCCACTCCTCTGCCTCTCCTAGGATTTAGGAGCTAAACTTCCAGATCCCAGAATTCTAGTCTCAGATCTCCAAATGATAACAAAGAGCATCCTAAAAATATATATATATATATGTTTCCCTTTCTGTTCTCCACTCCTGGAAATTAGTTGGATTCATCAGTTCAGGTTGTTTTAATAGGCAAATTTTCATTCAAGCATCATATTTCTCATAGGAAGTTGTCATGCTTCACAGAGCACACGTGCATGCTAAGTCACTTCGGTCACGCCCGACTCTTTGCAACCCCATGGACTATAGCCTGCCAGGCCCCTCTGTCCGTGGTATTCTCCAGGCAAGCATACTGGAGTGGGTTGCCATGCCTTCTTTCAGGGCACTGTGAAATTGTGAAATATGATCCCACTTTCTGGAGATCTTGTGACAGCTGTCTTACCTTCTGTCTTTTCTTACTCTAGCCCTCTAACCCAAAATAACATTCATCGAAGCTGTTGGAAAAGGTGGCACAAGTCATTATGTGCTCATATCCTCAGGAAATATCGACTACATGAAGGTAGAAACATCCTCAGCCTGGAGGGATGTTATAATCAACAGCAAAAACCATTTCAACACCCCAAACACTTGGGAACTGTCTCCCTATGCAAACCCAATTCCAGCTTGAAAAATCAGCACATTGCCAAAGTAAGCTAAATTCAGTGCACAAAAGAGAAATATAAATGGCCACTACATGTGTGGAGACATTCAATAGTACTGGTAAATAAATTAAGTTTAAACAAGGTATACCATTCTTCACTGGAAAATTGGAAAAAACAATAAAGAAATATTAACACCCAGTGCTGTTGTTGTTGTCTAGGTGGGCTTCCCAGGAGGCTCTAGTGATAAAGAACCCACCTGCCAATGAAGGAGACGTAAGAGATGCAGGTTCAGTCCCTGGGTCAGGAAGATCCCCTGGTGGAGGGCATGGCAATTCACTCCAGTATTCTTGCCTAGAGAATCCCATGGACAGAGAAGCCTGGGGGGCTAGAGTCCATAGGCTCACAAAGAATCAGACACTACTGAAGCCACTTAGCACGCATGCTGTAGTTGGTAAGAAGAAATGAGCACTCTACTGTAAAGAGAGTACCTACCTACTTGGAATCATGTGGTTGCAGGTGACAAGATCCTGATCCAAAACTGTTTAATCGGGGACTTTCCTGGTGGTCCAATGGTTAAGACGCCACCTTTCTACGCAGAGGGTGCAGGGGATGTTTTACCCCACATGCCTCACAGCCAAAAAAACCAAAAAAAAACACAAGAGTCAGTATTGTAACCAATTCCATAAAGATTTTTTAAATGGTCCATATCAAAAAAATCTTTTTTAAAAATCATTTAATTAAAACGGGAATTGGGGGTCCAGGATTTCTCGCAGGTCCCTCATGTGAGAAAGAGGTGTCTGCTGTCTCTGGGGTTCACCCCAAGCGTGGTGGACCTACGCCACCTCAGCCAGGGTCAAGGGTGAGAGGTGAGGTCAGGACCCACTGCCAAGAAGCGGCCCCAGGACACTGCAGACTCCGGAGGAAGCTGCCTACGTGGAGCCCACGCCTGGCCTATCACCAGGCTCCCTCTCTAGCCGCTCATGATACCGATGGGAAAACCCCCAGCAAAGGACACCAGGACTCAGGACGATGCACTGCAGACATGAGCACGCACTGAGGAGGACAGCCACTCCCACAGCCTGGTGCTGTACAGACCAAGGACAGGCCGGCGACCACATCAAAGCCCTTGTTTTAGGGGAACTAGGTCTTGGGGCATAGGAGCAGCCTGCAGGGTTGTGTGCAAACACACATCTGCTACCAAGGGGAAGGACAAGTGCACTGGAGCGTCTGCAAAACAAGGTCAGAATCAGGAGTCAGGCCATGAGGGCTGCTGGCCAGAGGGGAGCCAGAGGGAGCTTTACTGGAATACAACATTCCACTGTCATGTGGCTACCACTTCCCCCACTATTTGCTCGCTAACCAAGAGCCATCCAGTCTGGAAGAAAAACATCTTTTTCTTTTCTGCTTCTGTTTTTGGCCTCTGGTCAGATAGCAGTCCACGTTCCTGATTGTTTTCCCCAGAGCATCTGAATAAAAGGATTCCATAAAACCTAAAAGAATTCCCTACCTCAATGTGTGACCCACCTTCTAATCTGGAGGATAACAGCTAGTCTTCATGTACGTGAGTTCTAGCTTCTTCTTTACCAAATAAATTATGAGATATTCTTTTGGGATTTTAAGATATAGAATTATTAGGTTTTCTTTCCTTTTAAATAAACTGTACTTCTTGATCACCCTTTAAAAAAGGGGTGGGGGGAGTGCAGAATTTTCTGGCAGTCTAGTAGTTAGGACTCAGGCTCTCACTGCTGAGAATCTGAGTTCAGTCCCTGGTCAGGGAACTAAGATCCCACAAGTCACTTGGCATGGCCAAAAAAATAGGGAAGGGGGGAAGTGGCACGGATGGTTATTTATTGGTGACTCTGGGAAATCCAAAGATGTATCAGGCTCCCAGCATGCCTAGGTCCAGCGTTGTCAAAGTTGTCATCAGAACTCACTTTGTCTCTCAGATCTGCTGCCCGTCGGATAAGGACCCCCCTCCCTCCCTCCCATCATCTAACCATGACAGCTCTGGGTAGGGGGGGTGAATTTCTAGAAATGCAACACATCTAGACCCTTTGCATGTAAAAGTGCAATGCCCTGCCTCATAGGTAGAATGTATTTCCCTATTACATTGATATCGGGCTTGACCATCTGACCTGCTTTGGCCAATGGAATGTTAGCAGAAGTGAACAAAGGATTTGAGTGTGTCTGCATGATTTAGTGTAGCTCTTGCTATTTTGTTAGGAGAATAGCATGCACCAGAAGTTGCTTCCCTTTTCTCCTCGGCCACAGATTGTGTGTGTGTGTGTGTGTGTCTGTGTGTGTGTAGCAAAGTTTTATTAAAGTATAAAACTTTAAAGTATAAAAAGTTTTATTAAAGTATAAAAGAAATAGTGAAAGCTTCTGACATAGACATCAGAAGGAGTCAGATCTGAGTGCCCCTTGCTAGTTTTTAGCAAGGAGTTATTTACCTATAAGCAAGCTGCTAACTGGAGAAGGAAATGACAAGCCACTCCAGTATTCTTGCCTGGAGAATCCCATGGACAGAGGAGCCTGGTGGGCTACTGTTCATGGCATCACAAAGAGTTGGACATGACTGAGTGAGTAACCACAAGCTGCTAATCAGAGAAAGAAAACGCCTCAAAACTGAGATTTACACCAGGCCCCTCACCCACAACACACATTTTGAGATAGCATTGTGGACCACAGATTTGACAAATGTGGGTCAGAGTAAAGCCAACCCTCCCCATTTGAGCCCAACCAATCCAGAACTTGAAGCAAGGTCAGCCAGCCATGCCTTGAACAGATCAATTCTGAACCAATCTTTACATGTAGGCCCACAAGCATAAGAATAAGTTTTTATTTCAAAGAATGAAATAATACCATTTGCAGAACATGTATGAACTTAGAAACTGTCATACTAAGTGAAATCAGGAGAAAGACATATCATATATCACTTATATGCAGAATATAAAATTTGACACAAATGAAGTTATATACAGAACTGAAACAGACTTACAGATATAGTGGGGGAGGAATAGACTGGGAGTTTGGGATTAGCAGACGTAAATTTATATGTAGAACAGATAAACACCGAAGTCCTACTATTTAGCACAAGGAAATATATTCAATATCCTATGATAGATCACAATGGACAAGAATATGAAAAAATATATATATTTATGTATATCTGAACCACTGTGCTGTATAGCAGTGTATGTCTGTCAGTCACTCAGTCGTGTCCAACTCTATGTGACCCCACGGAATGTAGTCCAACAGGCTCCTCCGTTCGTGGGATGCTCCAGGCAAGAATACTGGAGTGGGTAGCCATTCCCTTCTCCAGGGGATCTTCCGGACTCAGGGATCGAACCTGGATCTCCTGCATTGCCAAGCAGATTCTTTACCATCTGAGTCACCAGGGAAGCCCGCTATACAGTAGAAATTAACACAACGCTGTCCATCAACTATACTTCAATAAAAGATTCTTTAAAAAAATAATGAACACTTACTTGGAATAAGCCACTAAGTTTTGAGCAGTTTGTTATATTGCATCATGGTACTAATAGCTGATTGATACAAAAAGTATGGCTTCAGCATCCAGGAGCCACATGGCAACTGAGTCATTATCCACAACCACCTACCTTTCAATTGCAAGAGTATTATTCATCATCTGCACCCACAGCTGATACCAGCAAAAGAAACAAAACCTCATTTTTAAATGCACCAAAAGAGAAACTAAAAAATATATGGCTACACTCATCAACAGTAGCCCAGAGGTCACTTTGCAAATTTATCTAGGAACTAATTCATTGTTGCAGCCTACTGCCTGTAATTCAGTGGTTTATAATTTTGGAGTCACAGCTCCTTTGGAAATCTGAGAGCTATAGTTCCTTCCTTTCAAAAGGTACATCTTTTCACATAAACATTCTTTATTTTAATGCAATGAAAACTAATTTCCTTCATGGTATAAAAAAACCAACAGTATAAAGCCAGAAGCCTTTCTCATCTACTTTTACAGGCAAATATTTTTTATTAAAGGATAGTTGATTTACAATGTTGTGCTACGTTCCAATGTACAGCAAAGTGATTCAGTTATACATATATATATTCTTTTAAAAATTATCTCCCATTATAGGTTATTATAAGATATTAAATATAGCTCCCTTATCTATTTTATATAAAGTAATGTGTACCTGTTAATCCCAAACTCCTCATTTTTCCTCCCTCCACACTTTCTCCTTTGGTAACCATAAATTTATTTTCTGTGTCTCTGTTTACAGGCAAGTATTAATGAATGCTTCCTAAAATGTTTTGAAATTAATTCCAAATTGAGCAGTACAGTGACTATATAACCACTAAAGGATTACTTTTCCACACAGAACCTCACTATCTTTATCCATAAAATGCAGGTTGTTAATAGCACCTACCTTGTAAGTTTGTCGTGAGTGATAAATGAATTAATAACAAGTAAAGTGCTTATCACAGTACCTGGCATACAGTGATAATCAGGACATATGTTCTTTATTGCATCTCTTTTGAGTCAGAATTTTCAGTACTCATTGCTCTCAAATTAAAAGTTGGAATGGAACAACGGATAATCAACAAGGACCTACTGTATAGCACTGGGAACTCTACTCAGTATTCTGTGATGAACTTAATGAGAAAAGAATCCAAAAAAGAATGGAGCGCTCTCTCTCTCTCTCTCTCTCTCTCTATATATATATATATATATATGCATAATGAATTATTTTGCTTTTCACCTGAAACTAACACAACATTATAAATCAAATATACCCCAAAAAATATATTTTTAAAAACATAAAAATAAATAAAATTGGAGTGGGGACTCCCTGGTGGTCCAGTGATTAGGAATTTGCCCTGCATTTCAGGGGAGACAGGTTCGATGCCCTGTCAGAGAACAAAGGTCCCACTTGCTGCAGAGCCACTAAGCC
This sequence comes from Cephalophus harveyi, assembly GCA_006410635.1. Lineage (NCBI taxonomy): Eukaryota > Metazoa > Chordata > Mammalia > Artiodactyla > Bovidae > Cephalophus > Cephalophus harveyi. The sequence goes on along the minus strand of SJYT01039256.1, from coordinate 215,506 downwards.
TGCACACCCTGGCGCTCACACGCCACAACCGCTGAAGCCCACAGGCTCTGGAGCCGTTTCTCTGTCCCTGGGATTTCCCAGGCAAGAATACTGGAGTGGGTTGCCATTTCCTCCTCCAGGGGATCTTTCCAACCCGTGAATCAAACCCACCTCTCCTGTATCTCCTGCATTGCAAGAGGGTTCTTTACCCTCTGAGCCATCAGGGAAGCCCAAAGACCAGGAATCAAACCCAGGGCCCTGCAGCGACAGCCCAGAGTGCCAGCCAGTAGACCACCAGGGAGTTCCCCGTGTTTCATCTCTTAATGGAATCTTTTGACGAAGAGAATTCCTTAATCTTAATGAAATCTAATCTGTCAGTATTTTCTTTGATGTTTAGTGTCTTTGGGGGTCTAATTCAGCTTCTTATTCAAACCAAATAATACACTTTCTCATTGAAATTTACAAAAATACATTCAAATATTATTCAAAATAATTTTGAATAAACAAAATAATTTTGTTTTATTAGCAAAATTTCAAAAGCTTCAGAAGCATTTCTTGACTTTTGCCTGAAATGTAAGGGAAACATTTTCTGTTATTAATTATTTCTCTGTAATGAAAGTAAGAACCTGCAACTCTTGCTGATGTTACCTTCCTTAAAGATGCTCAAAGGCAATTTGGGTCATATGCGATGTTTAATTTTTTTACTGCCTTCAGAACCTGCGCTGTGCTCAGTCACTCAGTCATGTCCAACACTTTTCGATCTTATGGACTGTAGCCAACTATAGGCACCTCTGTCCAGGGAATTTTACAGGCAAGAATACTGGCGTGGCCATTCCCTACTCCAGGGGATATGCCTGACCCAGGGATCAAAACCATGCTTCTCACGTCTCTTGCACTGGCAGGCAGATTTTTTTTTTACTACCAGTGCCACCTGAGAAGCCCTCCAGAACCTAAGCCCTGTATAAGGTGCAACTCCACTGTAAGAGCAAACTGTGGTCCCCACATATCCCATGTGCTTTTCTACATTTTCCAACATCCCTTGCAGTTTGACTAAGGTCATGTGACTAGTTTTGGCCAATGGACTGTGAGCAGAAATGACGCATGTCATTTTCAGACTGAAGCAGTTAAGAACGGATGTTCCTTCAGAACCTGCGCTGTGCTCAGTCACTCAGTCATGTCCAACACTTTTCGATCTTATGGACTGTAGCCAACTATAGGCGCCTCTGTCCAGGGAATTTTACAGGCAAGAATACTGGCGTGGCCATTCCCTACTCCAGGGGATATGCCTGACCAAGGGATCAAATCCATGCTTCTCACGTCTCTTGCACTGGCAGGCAGATTTTTTTTTTACTTCCAGTGCCACCTGAGAAGCCCTTCAGAACCTAAGCCCTGTATAAGGTGCAACTCCACTGTAAGAGCAAACTGTGGTCCCCACGTATCCCATGTGCTTTTCTACATTTTCCAACATCCCTTGCAGTTTGACTAAGGTCATGTGACTAGTTTTGGACTGTGAGCAGAAATGATGCATGTCATTTTCAGACTGAAGCAGTTAAGAACGGATGTTTCTCCTCTGACAGACTTGGAAGCCTTATGTTCCATTGGAAGCCATGTAATGCAGCTACAAGATGGAAGAGAGTTGCTTAACGTATGTCAATAGCACAAAAGTGAGAAATAAACATTTACTGTGTTAAGCCACTGAGACTTCAGGGCTTGCCTATTGTAGCAGCTGCATTGCTTAATCTAACTAATACCCAAGGAGAATTAGAATTCCCATTAATAGAAACTACCAAAGCTCTGCAAGCTTGTCCCAGCAGTTTCTGTGTCATCAACTCAGAATTGGGCTTTCCTTTGGCAAAGTTCTGCATCACTGATTTCTGAGGTCAGATTTTCCCAGAAGCAAAACCTGAAACAAAGATTCAGGTTGGGACTTCTCCAGCAGTTAAGACTCTGCACTCCCAATGCAGGGGGCCCGGGTTCAGTCCCTGGTCAGGGAACTAGATCCCATGTCTGTAACTAAGCCTTGACGCATCCAGATCAGTTCAGTTCAGTTCAGTCGCTCAGTCGTGTCCGACTCTTTGCGACCCCATGAATCGCAGCACGCCAGGCCTCCCTGTTCATTACCATCTCTCGGAGTTCACTCAGACTCACATCCATCGAGTCAGTGATGCCATCCAGCCATCTCATCCTCGGTCGTCCCCTTCTCCTCCTGCCCCCAAAATAACCCAGTAGATAAATATTCAGGTGCAAGTGACTTATTACAAAACACTCACAGGATAACCATTAAGAGAGCATGAGAAGTAGGACAGTGAAAGGAAGAAGCCACACACAGAGTGTGATGTCAGCTGAAGTCCCAAATTCAGACTTCTCAAGCAGGGATTTCTAGGACATAAATTATCCCCCCAGCAAAGGAGCCTGGGTTTTTGTTTGCTTTTGTTTTTGATCTTTGTTTATTTATTCTTTGGCTGTGCTGGGTCTTCATTGTTGTGCAAGGGTTTTCTCTAGTTGCGGCAAGTGGGGGCTACTTTCTAGGTGCGCAGTGCACGGGCCTCTCATTGCAATGGCTTCTCTCGTACAGCAGAGGCTCTAGGGTGCTCAGGCTTCAGTAGCTGCAGCTTCCAGATGCTGAAGCTCGGGCTCAGTAGTTGGGGCACATGGGCTTAGTTATTCCTCAGCACATGGAATACTCCTGGACCAGGCATTGAGCCTGTGTCCCCTGCATTCACAGGTGGATTCTTACCCACTGGACCACCAGAGCAGTCTAGGAGCCTATTTTTTCAGCCCTTTAGTACCACAGACTGAATGACTTAAACAAAAGAAATTTATTTCTCACAATTTTGGAGGCAGGAAGTCCAAGATCAAGGTGCCAGGAGTCGCGCAGTTGCTCATCCGTGTCCAGCTCTTTTTCTTCGTTTTTTGAATGCTGAGTTTTTAGCCAGCTTTTTCACTCTCCTCTTTCACCTTCAGTGGATGTCAAATATGGTTGCAGATAGCCACCTTCTCACTGTGTACTCATGTGACCTTGCCTCAGGGCATATGTGAAGAGCAAGCTATCTCATATCACCTCCTCTTCTTTTTAAAAAGTATTTATTTATTTGGTTGCACTGGGTCTTAGTTGGGGCATTTGGTATTTTTAGTTGGAGTATGTGGGATCTAGTTCCCTGACCAGGGATAGAACCTGGGTCCCCTGCATTGGGAGCATGGAGTCTTAGCCACTGACCACCAAGGAAGACCCTCCTCCTCTTCTTATAATGACACAAATCCTATCTGATCAGGGCCCATCATTAATGTAATATTAATTAAGCTTAATTTCCTCATAAGGTCCCCATCTCCAAATGTATTCATATTGGGGGTTAGGGCTTCAATATATAAATTCTAGGGTGGAGAGGGTACAAACTTTTGGTCCCACAACAGACTCCTAAACCGTCAGTAGCTGGACACCAGGATGGGGAAGTGAGATAAACTCCCAGGCACTTATGGTCCTCCAGTATGAGCAGGGTGGCTCCAGAGCTAACAAGCAACCCTCTGAAGGCCACAGGTGTGAGCAAGTAGCAGGTAAGCTTGAAGAAGCTGGGTGATGCGTACACAGAGCTGGAGTCTAGGTCTGGTTGGCAAAAACACTTCAAGATACTCCACTGCTGTATCAATAAGAGATGACATGCATCTGTCCTAATGGAGGAATTGAATTATAATTGTATATCTGCAGATTTCTGACCCTGCACACTAGGCTGAAGAAGTCTTCTGCTAGACTTGGAAATTTCCACAGAGTTAGCCTCCAATCTCCTCTCACAGCCTGGCAGTTTGATCAAAAGACTTCCTGGGTTTTTCACAAAATCCATAATGGTAAACACAAGGCTTTGATTTTCTCCCTTGTTCAGATGATTCCAAACTATTGCTGAGCCCTGGTTGATTTCCCTGTCAGTGAGATCACTGCTCTGACAGTGAGGGGAAAAAAAAAAAAACAGAAATTTCCATCCAGAGCCCAATCAAGCATGTCTTAAAAGCATTTGCCTTGAAATCCAGCCAACTTCAGTGCAATAAAAAAAAGAATCCATTTTCTGCTTCTATTTCTTGACCAGCTCCTAGAAAAGGCAGTGACTCAAGTCCTGGGCTCTGTGGACGTCAGTGGTTGGCACAGGAGCAATGATATGCTTATCAGCGGGTTGGCAGTGCCTACAGAGAGGCTGTGAATCAGGAGGGCACGAGCCACTCCATAATCTCCAAAGCAGCCAAGCCAGGTGTGCTGTCAAGCATCACAGATGCTCCTGAGCTAGAAGACTGAGAGATTTCTTCCAGTCGAAGTTTATGTTTATTAGGAAAATTGTTCAACCTTTCACAGATATCGAAGGCCTTGTCAATTCCAAAGTGGGGTCAAAAAATGGAAATTCTCCTTGGATGGGGTCCACGAACACATAATATCTGTGCATTTGCTCTTTGCACTCAGAAATGTCCGTGGTTCCATCCAGTTGCACACAGAAGAGAGATGGGAAGCTGTCTGCTCCTCCATAACCTGCTTCAAAAACATTAAAAGAATGATAGCAGTCCTGGGCTGATGGCAAACACAATTCTTTGGTTTTCTTCCCCTGCATCAAATCACAAAGCAATTCAGCTCTTTCTAGGAGGCATGGCTCTGCTGGAGTCCCAGTCCATGTGCCATAGGAGATGTCAAGACAATGTCTCGGGGGCAATGCCAACTCCTTGTAAAGTTTTGCTTTTCCGAAATTGTGCTTTTGGGACTTCCTTGTTGATTCAGGGGTTAAGAATCTGCCTTGCAGGCCAGGGAACAAAGGTTCGATCCCTGGTCAGGGAAGATCCTACATGTTGCAGAGCAACTAAGCCTGCACACCACAACTAAGCCACCACACTCACAACTGTGAGCCCGCAGGCCACAACAAGGGAGTCCTCACACCACAAAGATCCCGCAAGATACAACAAATATCCCTCGTGCCACAACTAACACTGAGGCATCCAAATTAATTAATTAATTTTAAAATGCTAAAAAATAAAATAAAATGTGCTTTCTATACACACACACAAGTGCAAGTTGGATAGACTTAAAATATTCAATCTACTTGTTCAGCATCTTAATTTTAATTGCCCCAGAAGCTGAGACAAAAATTTAAGAATAAGTCCACTATTTAGAAAGTAGTTCCAGAATGTATCAGTAGATTATAGAGATGGAAGACAAGATAGACCGTAAATGATGTATTGGTGAGAGAGTTACTGCCATGAGTTGCTAGAGCTTAATCCCTCTGGAAGTCTGGCAGCCAGGGTAGAATTGAAGGGTGAAAGAGCTGGGTATTGACCCACCAACTCCTGTCAGTCATTTGTAGAAGGCTGCTCTCCGTGGGGACTTTGATTTCTAAGCACTTCTGGCTACCACTGTGAAGACAAAACAGACTCTGTTTGCAAGAGAAAGCTTCTGATCAAAGAGATACCAGTCCTGGTAGCTGGAAATGGGGTCAGTGTTCACCAGAGTGTCAAGGGAGAGGGGAAACCCTCAAGCTTCAGGGGATGAGAGGAAATGGAGCCAGTGTTCACTAGAGTGCCAAGGAAGAGGGGAAACCCTCAAGCTTCAAGGGGTGAGAATCTAGCCACATAAGCAACACTAAGCTTTTGTGACCCATCGCTTGAATGATGAATAGAAAGCCAAAATGGGTCCAGTGTGGTTAACTTACAGGAGGAGAAAAAAAGCCCTTCTTTTTTCAGTTGCGATTCAAAATTCATAACATAAGATTTACCATCTTAACCATTTTTAGGTGTGCATCTCAGTGGGCTGCCCTGGTGGCTCAGACAGGAAAGAATCTGCCTGCAATGCAGGAGCCCTGGGTCAGGAAGATCCCCCAGAGAAGGGAAAGGCTGCCCACTCCAGTATTCTGGCCTGGAGAATTCCGTGGACAAAGGAGTCTGGTGGGCTACAGTCCCTGGAGTCGCAAAGAGTCAAACATAACTTAGAGACTAACACTCTCAGTGCATTAAATACATTCAGATTTTGTGTAACCACCATCCATCCCCAGAACACTTTTCATCTTCTAAAATGAAACTCTATACCCATTAAACACTGACTGCTTAGCCTCTGGCATCCAGCATTCTATTTTATGTCTCTATGAATTTGACTTCTCCAGGGACCTCAAGTAAGTGGAATGATATGGTACTTACCCTTTTGTGACTGGCTCACTTGAGTTATAATGTCCTCAAGATTCATCCATGCTGTAGCACCTTTCAAGACTTCATTTCTTCTTAAGGCTGAATAATATCCCACTGTATGGAAATACTGGACTTCTCAGGTGACGCTAGTGGTAAAGAACCTGCCTGCCAATGCAGGAGATGTAAGAGACTGGATTTGATTCCTGGGTCAGAAAGATGCCCTGGAGAAGGAAATGGCAACCCACTCCATATTTTCGCCTGAGAAATTCCATGGACGGAGGAGCCTAGCAGGCTACAGTCCATAGGGCTGCAAAGAGTCGGACACGACTGAGCATCTGAGCTCATGGATATGCTACATATTGTTCACTCATTCCTCCCATGAGGGACACCTGGGTTGCTTCCACCTCATGGCAATTGTGAAGAATCCTGCTATGAATATCTAGCACACATTTTGCGGAGGAAGAGCACCAGCAGGATTCTGAAATCCAGCACTACATCGATGCTGAGGCCATGCTTCCCACAGGCTGCCCCCACCAGTGACCAGGCAGGGCAAGGACTAGATGTCCTGGGAGGCAGGGCACATCCTGGGAGACTAGAACTCCTTTGGAACAAGCAAATGAGCTCAGTGACCGGGTCAAATCCCTCAGAGCTACCCTGCAGTCTAATCCGATTCCATCTCGGGACTTCTCTGGTGGTCCAGTAAAGACTTGGCTCTTGCCCTGCAAGGGGTGTGAGTTCGATTCCTGGTGAAGAAACTAAGATCCCATATGCTGCATGTTGGTCAGTCGCTCGACTCTGTGACCCTGAGGACACAGTACGCCAGGCCTCCCTGTCCCTCACCGTCTGCCGGAGTTTGCCCAAGTTCATGTGCATTGCATTGGTGATGCCATCCAGCCACCTCATCCTCTGATGCCCTCTTTTTCTGCTCTCAATCTTTCCCAGCATCAGGGTCTTTTCCAATGAGTCAACTCTTCACATGAGGTGGCCAAAGTACTGGAGTTTCAGCTTTAGCATCAGTCCTTCCAAAGAATACCCAGGGCTGATCTCCTTCAGAATGGACTAGTTGGATCCCTTGCAGTCCAAAGGACTCTCAAGAGTCTTCTCCAACACCACAGTTCGAAAGCATCAATTCTTCAGCGCTCAGCCTTCTTCACAGTCCAACTCTCACATCCATACATGACCACTGGAAAAACCATAGCCTTGACTAGACGGACCTTAGTCGGCAAAGTAATGTCTCTGCTTTTGAATATACTATCTAGGTTGGTCATAACTTTCCTTCCAAGGAGTAAGCATCTTTTAATTTCATGGCTGCAGTCACCATCTGCAGTGATTTTGGAGCCCCAAAAAATAAAGTCTGACACTGTTTCCACTGTTTCCCCATCTATTTCCCATGAAGTGATGGGACTGGATGCCATGATCTTCATTTTCTGAATGTTGAGCTTTAAGCCAACTTTTTCACTCTCCTCTTTCACTTTCATCAAGAGGCTTTTTAGTTCCTCTTCACTTTCTGCCATAAGGGTGGTGTCATCTGCATATTAGCATCAGCAATTCACAACCCTCATGGTGCCCACTAGACCCCCCCAAGAGGTCCCTCAGTTTCTCCCCTTTCTCCAAGAATATTTCTACAACTTTCAGTCCATTCTCTGAGCCTCTGATACTATTCCCACAAAACTCATCTTTTAAATTTATTAATAATATGAACAGAATCTGTTTCTTTTGCATGTGTGCAGACAAAAACCCTGACTAAGGGATTTCCCTGGTGGTCCAGTGGCTAAGAGTCTGTGCTCCCAATGCCGGGGCCCTGGGTTCAATTCCTGGTCAGGGAAATAGATCCCACATGCCGCAACTAAGAGTTCTCATGCTGTAACTAAAGATATCGCATGCTGCAACAAAGATGGAAGATCCCACATGCTACAACTAAGACCCAATGCAACCAATAAATAAAATTTAAAAAAAAAATTTCAGCTCTGACTGTTCGCCTTTATTGCGTTGTTTTTCTCCGTATCAATTAACCAAACTGTTGTAGTTTATGGACTTGCCTGGTGCTTTCCTCATTAAGACTCCACCCTTCAAATGCAGGAGATATAGTTTCAATCCCTGGTCGGGGAACTAAGATCCCATATGCCACATGGTGTGGCCAAAAAAATATTTTAAAAACTATATAGTTTCATTTTTTACTTTATTGACGGACTCCCAGACTAAGTCCAGTCCCATGAAGGCAGGAACTTTGATCTATTTCAGTAGGTGCTGCTGTAACACCAGTACCTAGCACAGCACCTGCTACAGAACTGAGTGAATGAACTGATTCGTACATTTCAATTATGGAGTATTTACTCTTCAGCAGTTGATAGTGAAAGCCTAGAGCCTATACAGAGTCTTAAATGTTTCTCTGATGTGACCCTGAAGCACTGCATTTCTTTGCATCCCCAGCAGAGCGAGAAATCTGCCTAGCATTCACCATCCAGTATTGGGGAAAACCGTATCTCGTGACCCTCTACTTCTCAGACTTGAAACATTCACAGGACTGAACATCTCCAGGCAGGGGTCACGCCCTAGTTTTGAGCCACCAGAAAGGAATGCTCCTCTCTGGAGGTGACTCTTGGTCACATTTTTCCTTCACCCTCTCCTCTGTCCTAAAAATAATCAAGATGCTGGAAGCTGTTGAGGCTGCATTGAGCTATTTTTAACCTTGGGATCTAGGCTGTGACCAGGTTAGACTTAGCTGCAGTGAAAACATATTGATGGGTATGTCTCACCTCACAGATGATTTTGAGCATCTTTATAATGTGCAAGTTATGATGCCTGACTTAGCAGAGGTTGTAAATTGAGAGTTATTGGGGAAACACAGAAGAATGAGTAAAGTGCAAGAGTTCATTCATCCAGCGCCAGGTTCTTTTCTGGGTAGTGCGGATACAGAAAGGAACAAAACAGACCATCTGTGCCCTGGATATAAACAAGGTGAGCTTAGACTATCTACTTGGGTCAGAACGCAAGGAAGGGGCTTTTAAAGGCAAAGTTTTGTTAAAAAATACACAAACTAGCTTGAAGGATCTCCCACTGGTCAAAGCTAGGATAAGATCCTACTCTGTTAGCCAAAAATCCCATGTTATAAAAACCTTGCTTACAGACTTTCAATGTAATTTCTTACAGCTCTGATCAGAGCAATTAAATAAACAGACTGTCTGGAGGTTTCACACAACAAGAATAAATAGCCAAGCACCAAGGACTTTTGAAAAGCAATATGGTACATTCCTTCCTCTAAGATAGTCACACTGAGCCACAGATTAATCAAACACAGAGCATAGTTCCCTAAAAAGTATTCTGCTGTCAGGAAGTGTCACTTCTGATTGACTTTTCCTACTTTGGAATATTAAGTAGGGATTGTCCATTTCTAGATCCTTTCTGGGTCACTGTTCTGTGTGCTTCAGGTACATTATTTCACAGGATCCCAGCCAGCACCCAATAAGTCAGGTTCTGATTACCAGTGTTTTCCAGAAGAGGCAATTGGACATCCAGACCCTTTACAGCATATTTTAGTAAAAGAGGAGGAGAAGGAGGAAATATTTCAGTAGTAATCTTTTTCCCTTTCAGTATGTGAATAAGTCCATCTGTAAATTAGAATTCAATTCTGTTGCACAGATCAGAAAACTGAAATAATAGTGGGTTAAACAAGAAAAAGATTTTTTTTCTCTCATGTAGGTATTCAAAGGTAAGGAATTCACAGTTGTAGGGCAGTTGCACAGTTATCAGGGACCTAAGGGTCTTTTAACTTTTTGCTCTCTCATCCTTGGCTTCCAACCTCATGGCCACAAAATGGGTGCTACACCTCCAGCCATCACATCCATACTCCATGCAATATTAAGAGGCAAAGGGCTGGGGAATATGTGCCAAATGAGTCATCATCGTTTAAGAGTTTACTAGAAGCTCTCCCCTCAATAACCTTCATTTGTATTTCATGAGGCTACTGCTATCTCCATTAAAGGTTAGGAAATGTGTTTTTAGCTGAGCATACTGTCATACTCAATGAGAATGGGGACCTCTTATAGAACAAAGAATAGAGGATTTTTACCGAGGAGGTAACAAGCAAGCAATCTCTGCCACAATAAAGGAGGTAACAAGCAAGCAATCTCTGCCACAATAAGCAGGCTCCATTTCCCTTCTGATTTCTATTTCTCACACAGGATTTCTGGCCCATGCCCTCTTGCCTTTACCCTTCAGTGCATAGTAGCCTGTCTTCCAAGTGCCAGAATATGGAGGCTTTTGTTTGCTGTTGAATCTTGCTTTGCCATGCACAAACCGCAGACTTAATACCCTGGGGAACAGCCCTCAACCAGTAACTGACAGGAGTTGGTGGGTAAATACCCCTGCTCTCTCACCCTTCAGTGGGACACTTCTGAAAGGCTCATGCCTTATGCTATCTCCCAGAGGTCCCCAGTAGAATTAAGTTCCAGTTGCTCCAGCAGGAAAATACATGAAACACACCCTTCATTGTCTTCCTTCCCGTCCTCTCTCCTCCACTGATGTTTCTGGGGGTCAACTCCCAAATAACTATTTGACCTCAAATCCTTGTCTCAGGATCTGCTTTGAGAGGAACTCAAACTAGAAAAAAAAAGGAAAGGAAGGAAGAGAGAGGGAGGGAGGGGGAGGGAAGGAAGAAAGAAGGAAGAGGGAAAGGAAGAGAAGATGGAATGAAAGAAAAGAAAGAAAGAAATGGGGAAAGACTAATATCCTTAATCCCATCACACTAATGTTACAACTGCTTGTAGGCAAACTTTCTATCAGATAGCTGTACTTAGTTTGCTGAATTCTTTAGGGTGCTTTGTTGGTGTGTTTGCTTGTTTCTCTGGTGGTGGTAAAGACGAGGATCTTGTAATTAAATCCTTGCAGAATAGGACAAGCTCTAAAACCCAACTGTTTTTAATCTTTGGATGTTGAAATAATTATAGATGGCCAGGAAGTTGTAAAGAAATGTACAAGGAGTTTCCACACACTCTTCACTTACCTCTCATAAGGCTAAAAGCTTGCATACCTATAACACAATGTCAAAAAAAGAAAGTGATGATGGTACAATTCACAGAGCTTATTCAGATTTCATCAGTTACCTATGCATTCATGAATGTGTGTGTGCATGTGTGTGTGTCTTTGTACATGTGTAGCTGTATGTAAAACTATCATGCATAGCTTTGCATAACCACCAGCCACAACTAAGAAAGTTTTCCGTATCATCACCACAAGACTCTCTTTCTGCCCTTTTACAGCCACTAATCTGTTCTCCATATCTGTAATTATGCTATTTCATTAATGTTATATTAATGCAATCACACAAAATGTATCCTCTGAAGCTGACTTTTTTCTTTCACATAATTTCCTTGGAGTTCATCTGAGCTGCTGCAGGCACCAATAGTTCATATTTTTTATTGTCGAGTACAATGGCACCCCACTCCAGTACTCTTGCCTGGAAAATCCCATGGACGGAGGAGCCTGGTGGGCTACAGCCCATGGGGTTGCGAAGAGTCGGACACGACTGAGCAATTTCACTGTCACTTTTCACTTTGATGCATTGGAGAAGGAAATGGCAACCCACTCCAGTGTTCTTGCCTGGAGAATTCCAGGGATGGGGGAGCCTGGTGGGCTGCCATCTATGGGGTCGCATGGAGTCAGACACGACTGAAGCAATTTAGCAGCAGCAGCAGCAATGTTTCATAGTATGAGTACCCCGTAATTTGTTTATCCATTCACCCACCAAAAGACATCTGGGTAGTTTTTGATCTTTGATTACTACAAATAAAGATGCTGTGTGGAGTCAGACACGACTGAAGCAATTTAGCAGCAGCAGCAGCAATGTTTCATAGTATGAGTACCCCGTAATTTGTTTATCCATTCACCCACCAAAAGACATCTGGGTAGTTTTTGATCTTTGATTACTACAAATAAAGATGCTGTGAACATTCATGTACAAGTTTCTGCATGGAAGTTAAGTTTCCATTTCTCTTAGGTATATGCCCACAATCATAATTGCTGGGCATTTATGCTGGGCTAAGTTTACTTTTAGTTTTAAAAGGAATTGCCAAACCTTCTCCAGAGTTGTCGTATCATTGTATGTCCCCTCCAGAGATGGATGAGAGATTCCATTCCTCCACAGCCTCTGACCACCTACATTTGACTCTTAGTTCTGCAACTTCAGCTTATTGGTGGAATCTAGAAAATAAAGCTAACTAGGGGCTACCACAAAAAAGAAACAGTCTCACAGCTGTAGACAGCAAACTAGCTGTTACCAGTGGGGAGAGGGAAGTGGGGACAGGGAAGACTGGAGTAGGGAATTAAGAGGGACAAACCATTATGTATGACATAAATAAGCTACAAGGATATACAATGCAACACAGAGAATATAGCCCATACTTAATAATAACTATAAATAAACTATAACTCTTAAAAGTTGTGAATCACTATACTGTACACCGGAAATATATAATCTTGTACGTCAACTCTACTGCAATTATTAATGTTTTCTGTTGTGTATCTTTTCAATATTTATTTATTTGGCAGTGCCAGGTCTTAGTTGCTGCACCCAGGATCTTGAACTCTTAGTGGCAGCGTGTGGAATCTAGTTCCCCGATGAGAAATCAAACCCAGCCTCCCGAAATGGGAGCGCAGAGTCTTTGGACCACCATCAGGCCCCTCTACTGCAGTCTTAAAACTGAAATTAAAAGATCAGCGGCATGTCTGCCTGTCTGCTTCAAAAGGGAAAAGTGTTTTGGCTCATTTTATTACTCTGGTAGTACCCAAACAATTCTGTTGCCATATTCAAGGTACTGAAAGGCAAGTCTCTCTCTTTTCTCTAAGAGAAATAATAAGCAGTGTATGGCATTCGCCCACATGTTCTCCTACATTTCCCAGACTCCCTCACAGTTAGAGCAGACCCGTGTGATTCATTCTAGCCAATGGATTATCACCACCAGGCGGAGGCAGTTAACAGCTGGTACACTCCCTCTATCCTTCTCCTCCCAGGGTAGCTTTAGAAGCCATGTGAGAATTGGTGCTCCTACTCAATGGAGGAAGGTTGGGTCTCTGAGTCACTGCTTGGACAAGAGCCCTGCTAGCCAGCTTCACAGGAACAAGAAACAAACCTGAGCTGGGTGCAGCCATTAAAGTTTCCAGTTTCTTTGTTTTCACCACTGAACAGAGCCTTATACTGACTAGCAAGCCTACTTTCTGGACAAAGGGAGAATTCTCAGGAAAATTTTGCAGGCGTTACATGTCATTTTCCCCCAACTACAATTTGCATAATTCGTTTTCTAAATTATTATGTCACAAAATTTAGTGAAGAATTAAGATCTGTATGCAGCAGTTTGCTGATGGCCTTTGTTTTCATGAGAGAGGAGAAATCATTTATTACATAATGAATGCCACTGAGTCTCTTTAAAGGGACTATAGCCAAGAGCCTCTCCTAGAAGGAGTGCACACAAGTCACTTTGCCAATATGGCCCTCAGTTTCCCCATTTGGAAGGACGGCTAGGAAAGTCTCTGCAATCCANAATGCCACTGAGTCTCTTTAAAGGGACTATAGCCAAGAGCCTCTCCTAGAAGGAGTGCACACAAGTCACTTTGCCAATATGGCCCTCAGTTTCCCCATTTGGAAGGACGGCTAGGAAAGTCTCTGCAATCCATTCTTTCATTTTAAAATGTCCTTGATTTTACGGCTTCCCTGGTGGTCTAGTGGTTAAAAGTTCCTCCTGCCAATTCAGGAAACTCCGGTTCAATCCCTGATCTGAGAAGATCCCGCATGCATTGGAGCAGCTAAGCCGATGTACCACAACTACTGAGTCTGAGCTCCAGAGCCAGGGAGCCACAGCTATCAAGCCCGTGTGCTGCAACTGTTGAAGCCTACACGCCTCGAGCCCGTGTTCCACAACAAGAGAAGCCACCGCAATCAAGAGTAACACCTGCTCAACATAACTAGAGAAAGCCCGCTTGCAGCAGTGAAGACCCAGTGCAGCCAAAAAGAAAATAAATAAAAATTCTTTTAATGTCTGTCTGAGTAACCCAGGGAAGGGAAGAAGAGAGGAAAAGAGGAAATTTGGAAATAATTCCCCTCCATGGAGCAACCCCCTGAAGATCATCAAAACAAAAAACAAAAAAACCAAAAAGGTTATAGTGAAAATGGGAGCAAGAATTCTAAAACTTCTCTACTCCTGAGGAACCTGCTGTCCTAAATTTAAACTTGGCAGAGACTTTGGCAACACCCTCAAGCCTCTTTCTGCCAAGAAACTCACTGAAATTAACAAATGGCTTGTTTGCTTATGTTTGGTCTGCCTCAGTGCCGTAACAGTTTTTCCGGCACGTAACTGATTGTACCCAAATTTACCTCCAGTTTTTCCTCTCCTTTCTGCTGTTGTGTTGTGTCCTCAGCTTCAAAGGCCACGTTCATCAAATTAGAATATGACAGGTTGGCACGCAGACATTTCATGTAAATGCCTGAATGCCTGAGGCAGGATAAGGAGGAAAAAAACTTTTGCAGAAGAAAAATAATTATAATAACAGCTTGGGCACAGTCCTCGAGCTGTACATATATTAAATTTAGCAATATTGGACTTTTTTTTAACCACCTGAGCTCCTTTGCAGTACATACTTTCTTTTGCCCAAACCATTTCAATAAATTTGTAACTCATAATAAGGCACCATACAAAAATGCAAAAGGTGAAAAATAATTATCTAAAATAACACAAATTGGGACTTACCTGGTGGTCCAGTGGTTAGGACTCCACACTTCCACTGCTGGAGGTGTGGGTTTGAGCCTTGGTTGGGGAACTAGGATCCCACACGCCATGGGCACAGCCTTAAAAATTAAAAAAAAAAAAAAAAAGCACAAATTGTTAACACCCTAGTCCTAGTTATCACCCATCATTTTCCACCTGGATCAGTGCTGTTGGTTCTGCCCAGGTCTCCCAGCTCCGGCCCTCACACATGACGGTCTGTTCCCTTTGCAACAGCCAGAGGGCACCAGTGAGCACCTGAGTCGGGCCATGCCTGCCCTGCGCAGAACTTTGACCCAGCTCCCATTTCACCGGGGTAAAAGCCAAAGTCCTTCCCACTTCCCCCAAAGCCTCACACAATCTGTCCCCAGCACCTCCCTGCCTCACCTCCTGCCACTCTCCCCCTCAGTCATTCTCTCCAACCACAGTGGCTTCCTTGCTATGGCTCAGCAGCACTAGGCATAGCCCCACCTCAGGGCCTTTGCACTTGCTGTTCCCGTGACCGGGAAAGCCCCTCCTCCCAGCTTCCTCCTTCACCTGCATCAAATTTGCTCAGTTCCCACACTCTTGATGAAGCTGGCTTCTGACCACTAGAAACTGCAACTCACCTCCTAGCACCCCCAATCCACGTACCTTATTCTATATTCTTTCCCGTAGTATTTACTACCTTTTAACATGCTTTAACTGTGGAAAATTCTGAAAGAGATGGGAATATCAGACCACCTGATCTGCCTCTTGAGAAACCTATATGCAGGTCAGGAAGCAACAGTTAGAACTGGACATGGAACAACAGACTGGTTCCAAATAGGAAAAAGAGTATGTCAAGGCTGTATATTGTCACCCTGCTTATTTAACTTATATGCAGAGTTCATCATGAGAAACACTGGGCTGGAAGAAGCACAAGCTGGAGTCAAGATTGCCGGGAGAAATATCAATAACCTCAGATATGCAGATGACACCACCCTTATGGCAGAAAGTGAAGAGGAACTAAAAAGCCTCTTTAAGAATTGATGCTTTTGAACTGTGGTGTTGGAGAAGACTCTTGAGAGTCCCTTGGACTGCAAGGAGATCCAACCAGTCCATCCTAAAGGAGATCAGTCCTGGGTGTTCTTTGGAAGGACTGATGCTAAAGCTGAAACTCCAATACTTTGGCCACCTCATGTGAAGAGTTGACTCATTGGAAAAGACTCTGATGCTGGGAGGGATTAGGGGCAGGAGGAGAAGGGGATGACAGAGGATGAGATGGCTGGATGGCATCACCGACTCGATGCACATGAGTTTGGGTGAACTCCAAGAGCTGGTGATGGACAGGGAGGCCTGGCATGTTGCAATTCATGGGGTCGCAAAGAGTCGGACACAACTGAGCGACTGAACTGAACTGAACATACTCTATCGGAGAAGGCAGTGGCAACCCACTCCGGTACTCTTGCCTGTAGAATCCCAGGGATGGGGGAGCCTGGTGGGCTGCCATCTATGGGGTCGCACAGAGTCGGACACGACTGAAGCGATGTAGCAGCAGCAGCAACATACTTTATGGGCTTCCCAGATGGCACTAGTGGTAAAGAACCCACCTCCCAATGCAGGAGATATAAGGGATGAGGGTTCGATCTCTAGGTCAGGAAGTCCCCCTGGAGGAGAGCCAGCAACCCACTTCAATATTCTTGCCTGGAGTATCCCTCGGATTGAGAAGCCTGGCAGGGTGCAGTCCATAGGGTCACACAGAGTCAGACACGACTGAAGTGACTTAGTGCACATGCAACATACTTTATGTCTCGTATTTATTATCTACCACCCCTACTACTTGAAGTCCCATGAGGATAGCTTTGTTTAGTCACTCCTATAGCTCAGACATCTAGAAAGTACTTCACCCATAGTACATACACAACGCACATTGTTGAAGGAATGGATGGATGGATAAATGAATGACTTGCCATACAATATCTGGCTTATGGAATTTTTAGAATATCTAAGTTTAGAACATCTTGGTGTTGACTTTTTAATAGATTTTCATTTCCTCCCTATAGTATCCTGTTTGAGTTCAAATCCCATCCTTGGTCCTCTAAAATTATCTCCATCCACAGACATCACAGTGTGGCTCCAACAGTAAAGAATCTGCCTGAAGTGCAGGAGACCCAGGTTTGATCCCTGGGTCAGGAAGATTCCCTGGAAAAGGGAATGGCTACCCACTCCAGTGTTCTTGCCTGGAGAATTCCATGGACAGAGGAATCCACCGGGCTACAGTCCACAGGGTCGCAGAGTCCAACACAACTGAGCAACGATAACACTTTCAACACAGATATACAACCCAACATTCCCACAAAAATGACTCAGTTAAAAACAACAGTACTAGTCCAGGTGGGAGATGATGGAGGCTCAGACCAGGGAGTTAACAATTTGTGCTATTTTTTACTTCTAAGGCTATGCCTCATGGCATTAATAAGGAGGAAACACCAGACAAACCCAAACTGAGGGGCATTCTACAAAGTACTCAACCTGCAGTGTTCAAAAGAATCAAGGTCAAAAAAAAAAAAAAAAAAGAATCAAGGTCATGGAAGAAAAGGAATGACTAGGAGGCTGTCCCAGCCTGAAAGAGACTGTAGGGATCCGGTGACTAAATGCAACAACTGATGACTCTGAATGGGACCCTTTTGACCTAAAGCAGCAGTCCCCAACATTTTTGGTGATAGGGATGGGTTTCATGGAAGACAATTTTCCATGGTCAAGGGTGAGGGGATGGTTTCAGGATGATTCTCACAAGGAGCACGAAGCCTAGATCCCTCGCATGTTACGTTCAGAGTAGGGTTCACGCTCCCATGAGAATCTAATGCCACTAATGATCTGACAGGAAGTGGAGCTCGAGGCTATAAATACAGATGAAGTTCTGCTTGTGCGCTTGCTCGCCCGCCACTCACCTCCTGCCATGCGACCTGGTCTCTAAAAGGGGGTTAGGGACCCCTGCCCTAAAGGACATCATTGGGGCCGGTAGAACACTAGTGCACAGACCATGGATAGGCCAGAGGGCACTGTGCCAAGTGGAGTAAGTCAGGCAGAGAAAGTGGTAATCATTTCACAACATATACATATATCAACCAACAGGGGGATCCCTACTATCTACAGAGGGAATTGTACTCGATACTTTGTAGCAACCTATAAAGGAAAAGAATCTGAAAATAATTTATATATATATATATATATGATTGCATGTGTGCTAAGTCACTTCAGTTGTGTCCGATGCTTTTGAGACCCTGTAGACTGTGGCCTGCCAGACTCCCTTGTCCATGGGAATTCTCCAGGCAAGAATACTGGAGTGGGTTGCCATGCCCTCCTCCAAGGGATCTTCCCAGCCCAGGATAGAACCACATCGCTTGCATTGGCAGGAGGGTTCTTTACCACTAGCACTGCCTAGGAAGCCCCATATATATGATTATATATACATATATATATATATATAACTATATTATGTGCTGTGCTTAGTCGCTCAGTCATGTCCAACCCTTTGCAATCCCATGGACTATATAGCCCCCAGGCTCCTCTGTCCATGGGATTCTCCATACAAGGATACTGGAGTGGGTTCCCTTCTCCAGGGACTGAACTTGTATCTCTTGCATTGGCAGGCAGATTCTTTACCACTGAGCCATCAGGGAAGTCCTTATATATATATATATATATATATAATCATTTTGTACACCTGAAACTTATACAGTGTTATATGTCAATGAAACTGTAAAAAGTAAGTGTGTCCTGAGGAAACCAGAATTAAAAGAGACACATGTACCCCAGTGTTCATTGCAGCACTGTTTACAATAGCCAGGACATGGAAGCAACCTAGATGTACATTGGCAGATTAATAGATAAGAAAGTTGTGGTACATATACACAATGGAATATTCAGTTCAGTTCAGTCGCTCAGTTGTGTCTGACTCTTTGTGACCCCATGAATCTCAGCACAACAGGCCTCCCTGTCCATCACCATCTCCCAGAGTTCACACAAACTCACGTCCATCAAGTCGATGATGCTATCCAGTCATCTCATCCTCTGTCGTCCCCTTCCCCTCCTGCCCCCAATCCCTCNCCCCCAAAATAAAGTCTGACACTGTTTCCACTGTTACCCCATCTATTTCCCATGAAGTGATGGGTCCAGATGCCATGATCTTCATTTTCTGAATGTTGAGCTTTAAGCCAACTTTTTCACTCTCCTCTTTCACTTTCATCAAGAGGTTTCTTCAGCTATAAAAAAGAACACATTTGAGTCAGTTCTAATGAGGTGGATGAAACTGGAGCCTATTATACAGAGTGAAGTAAGTCAGAAAGAAAAACACCAATACAGTATCTTAACGCATATATATGGAATTTAGAAAGATGGTAACAACAACCCTGTATGCAAAACAGCAAAAGAGTCACAGATGTAAAGAACAGACTTTTGAACTCTGTGGGAGAAGGCAAGGGTGGGATGGTTCGAGAGAACAGCACTGAAACATGTTTGTTACCATTTGTGAAATAGATGACCAGTCTGAGTTCAATGCATGAAACAGGGCACTCAAAGCCGGTGCACTGGGGCGACCCAGAGGGATGGGACGGGGGACACATGTACACCCGTGGCTGATTCGTGTCAATGTATGGCAAAAACCGCCACAATTTTGTAAAGTAATTAGCCAATTAAAATAAATTAGCCAATTAAAATAAAAAAATTAATTTAAAACAAACTCATAGAAAAAAATACGTGTGTGTACATGTATATACATACACATACATAGAAAGACACAGAGGTAAAGATGAAAGCAGGACAGAAATGTTAATAACTGGGGGGTATGGGTGAAGAGTTTGTGGATGTTCATTGTACCGTTCTTACAATTTTTCTGTATTGGAAAATTTGTGAACATTTCAAACAAAAGGTTTGAACGTTTTCAAAATAAAATATTAAGAAAACAAGTCGCCTAATCTATTGCCAGAGTTTTAAAATGTTATTTGTTTACTTGTTTATTTTTGGCTGTGCGGGGTCGTTGTTGCTGCGGGTGGGCTTTTTCTAGTGGCAGCGAGTCGGGGCTACTCTCTAGCTGTGCTGTGCGGGCTTCTCATCGCGAGGGCATCTCTTGTGGTGGATCACAGGCTCTAGGGCGCATGGACTCGGGAGTTGTGGCTCACAGGTTTTAGAGTGTGGGTTCGGTATGGTGGCACACAGGCTTAGTTGCCCAGTAGCATGTGGAATCTTCCCAAACCTGGGATTGAACTCATGTCCTCTTCATTGGCAGGTGGATTTTCAACCACTGGACCACCAAGGAAGGCCTATGGCCAGAAGTTTAATTAATTCAAGTAAGGGATTTATGTTTTAAAACGCTCCCTTGATTAGAGCTTTATAAAGGAAACAGAGGAAGAACATTGGAGATTTTCAGAAAATATTTGGTTATCGCTACACATTTGCCATGGATAATCTACATTTTTCATCTCTGCCTACAAGCATTTATTCAACAATATTGTGTGGTCCTGTTTAGAGAGCCATTTTCCTCCTCTGAAAGTCAGAATGCCTTCAAGATTTGCATAATCCATTTCGTGGCCAGGGAACATTAGGATAGATGCGAATCTTGGAGTGTGGGTTGTTAGACTATTTTGAAGCTGGTGAGAAACACACACACACACACACAATATCTGCAAGACAAAATAGGTATCTGCAACTCCCAGTCAACAGACTGCACAAGTAGAAACGTCTCTGCCCTGGTGGGAACAGATTGAGTGGAGGGAGTTGATGGGTGGGAAGGCAAAGCTGTCAAAATCCTGAAATAAAGATGTTCAAAACGCCCTTTCACAGCATCTCAGGCAAATGTCACATGGGGACCTCGACAGCCCAGAGTGATTGAATGTCAAGCGGAGATTTTGAGAAAATGAGAGAGGGTGGAAATGATGCATGAAAACATACCCTTTTTCTCTCTTTTCAAATCTGGCTCAAAAGGCCCAGCTGTGAAACCAGGACACTTTCTCAGCTGTCTAAGAAGCAATACTACCTTGTCCAAGACTAACAGGGTACCAGAATAGTCAGGCTTCCTATTATTAATTGATTTGTTTGATTCACATTTCTGTTCTAGGTGCTATGCTATGCTTTGGAAAACAGAGGAGTCTGCCAGTTCCTGCCCCTGAAGGCTTGTAGTCCAATGAGAGCGAGAAGTAGTAAGTGTGGTGGATTGAACTACTGGCCTCATTCCTTTGTTCTTTCTCTCTTTCTCTCCTTGTATGACCAGACCGGGTCTTAGTTGTGGCATGCACAGTCTCCCATCTTCAATCTTTGTTGCCGCACGCAGGATCTTTGGTTGCAGCATGCGAAATCTTAGTTGCAGCCTGTAGGATCTAGTTCCCTGACCAGGGACCGACCCCAGGCCCCCTGGATTGGGAGTGGGGAGTCTTAGTGAGAAAGTGTTAGTCGCTCAGTCATGTCTGACTCTGTGCCCCCATGGACTGCAGCCCACCAGGCTCCTCTGTCCATGGGATTCTCCAGGCAAGAATACTGGAGCGAGTAGCCGTTTCCTCCTCCAGGGGATCTTCCCAACTCAGAGATCAAACCCAGGTCTCCTGCATTCCAGGCAGATTCTTTATCATCTGAGCCCTTGGACCACCAGGGAAATGCCCTGGTCTCATTTATTCACTCCTCCCCAACCCATACCCTGCACCATGGAACTTTACTGTCAGACTCACTAGAGGCAGAGTTTTTGCCCCTTGAGTTTTAAAATATAGTGTGTTGCAGAAAGCTTGACATACAGTAAGGCTGATAGATCTGAAAGTGATTTCCATTGACAAAATAGCTTATCTCCCAAAGTTCCCAGGAGGAAGGGGTTCATGCCAAGTGTGCTTCCTTTGGAGGAAGCAAGTAAGCAGAGTAAACGGACTTTAGATTGACTAGCTGGAGTAATTTCAGCAGTCTCTGGGCATAAGTGCTGCCCTTAGTTGTCCAATACCTACACCTGGGTTGACTAGGATGGATATTGGCCCTGAGTGCTGGAGCCCAGTAAAAGAGGTGGTTGGACTTCCCTCGTGGTCTAATTGTTAGCGTCCGTCTGCCAGTGCAGGGGACATGGGTCCGATCCCTGGTCTGGGAAGATATCACATGCTGTGGGACAGTTAAACCCATATACCACAGCTACCGAAGCCCACACGGCCTACAGCTCGGCTGTGCCACAAGAGAATCCAGCTCAGAGAGAAGGCCTCGAACCATGACTAGGGAGTAGTCCCTGCTCCTTGCAACTAGAGAAAAACCCGAGCACAGCAACAAAGATGCAGAGAGCCAATAAATAATCTGTTTAAACAAGAAGTAAAGGGGAAGTTCAGTTCAGTTCAGTCGCTCAGTCGTGTCCGACTCTTTGCGACCCCATGAATCGCAGCACGCCAGGCCTCCCTGTTCATCACCATCTCTCGGAGTTCTCTCAGACTCACATCCATCGAGTCAGTGATGCCATCCAGCCATCTCATCCTCGGTCATCCCCTTCTTCTCCTGCCCCCAATCCCTCCCAGCATCAGAGTCTTTTCCAATGAGTCAACTCTTCGCATGAGGTGGCCAAAGTACTGGAGTTTCAGCTTTAGCATCATTCCTTCCAAAGAAATCCCAGGGTTGATCTCCTTCAGTGCAGTCCAAGGGACTCTCAAGAGTCTTCTCCAACACCACACTTCAAAAGCATCAATTCTTCGGCGATCAGCCTTCTTCACAGTCCAACTCTCACATCCATACATGACCACAGGAAAAACCATAGCCTTGACTAGACGGACCTTAGTCGGCAAAGTAATGTCTCTGCTTTTGAAAATGCTATCTAGGTTGGACATAACTTTTCTTCCAAGGAGTAAGCGTCTTCTAATTTCATGGCTGCAGTCACCATCTGCAGTGATTTTGGAGCCCAAAAAAATAAAGTCTGGCACTGTTTCCACTGTTTCCCCATCTATTTCCCATGAAGTGGTGGGACCAGATGCCACGATCTTCGTTTTCTGAATGTTGAGCTTTAAGCCAACTTTTTCACTCTCCTCTTTCACTTTTATCAAGAGGCCTTTTAGCTCCTCTTCACTTTCTGCCATAAGGGTGGTGTCATCTGCATATCTGAGGTTATTGATATTTCTCCCGGCAATCTTGATTCCAGCTTGTGTTTCTTCCAGTCCAGCGATGTACTCTGCATATAAGTTAAATAAGCAGGGTGACAATATACAGCCTTGACGGACTCCTTTTCCTATTTGGAACCAGTCTGTTGTTCCATGTCCAGTCCTAACTGTTGCTTCCTGACCTGCATACAGATTTCTGAAGAGGCACGTTAGGTGGTCTGGTATTCCCATCTCTTGAAGAATTTTCCACAGTTTATTGTGATCCACACAGTCAAAGGCTTTGTTAAAGACCTGTTTTTACAATGTATTAATTTGTTTCCTTTTTGGCTTGGTTAGGCCTTCATCGTTGCATAGGGGCTATTCTTTGTTGACGTGCACAGGCTTCTTATCGCAGTGGCTTCTGCTGTTGAAGAGCACGGGCTCTAGGCAGGTGGGCTCAGTAGTTACCACTGGCGGGCTCTAGAGCGCAGGCTCTGTAGTCATGGGGCATGGGCTTAGTTGCTCCACAGCATGTGGAATCTTCCCAGATCAGGGATCAAACCTGTGTCCCATGCATTGGCAGTCGGATTCCATTTTTCTTTTCTTTTTCCCCAAGCTTATTTAAAGGAACATTGCTAAGCCATTTGGCCTCTGCCGTACCTCAACAGGAGTCAGCCATAGATATACAGGTGTCCACTCCCTTTGTAACCTCCCTCCCACCTCCCACTCCTTCCCACCCCTCTAGGTTATTACATAGCTCCGGTTTGAGTTCCTTGAGTCGCACAGCAGATTCCCATTGGCTATCTATTTTACACATGGTAGTGTATATGCTTCCGTGTTACTCTCTCCATTCATCCCGCCCGCCCTCTCCTTCCCCCGCCGCCTCCACGCTGGCCTGTGTCCATAAGTCTTTTCTCTCTGTCTGCATCTCTACTTTTGGCAGGAGGATTCTCAACCACTGGACAACCAAGGAATTTCAAGAACTCTTTCTGAGACAATGTCTAGTATCTGGGGGTAGTGACCGATTTGCTGCGCCCTCCTGTGGATATGCTGCGCTGCAGTAGGCAATGCAGTTCAAAGGTGAGAAGCTCAAAGGTGAGAACGACCGGGGCTCTGTGCCTCTCACGCACGGGGACATCCAAGCGTCTGCTGTTGGAATTCCAGGCAGCGGTGAGGCGAGCGAGCTGGAAAGACACAGCAGGAGAGAGCAAATGAAAAGCGCCTTAGAACACAGCGCCCTTTACACCAAAGACGTGAGCCTCTTAGAGGCTGGAAATGTCCTATCTCTGGGTCCTGGTAGTGGTTACTTTGTTGCTGTTTAGTCCTCAGTTGTATCTGACTTTTTGCAACCGCCATGGACTGTAGCCCACCAGGCTCCCTGTCCATGGAATTCTCCAGGCAAGAATATTGGAGTGGGCTGTCATGTCTTTCTCCAAGTGGTTACTTGGGTGCATATAAGTGTAAAAATTCATCAAACTGTATGCTTAAGATTTATTCATTTATGGACCTAAGTCTTATCACCAGCAAGCCTTTTATTTTTAACGGAATTATTTTCTTTTCTTTATTTATTTGGCTGCACCAGGTCTTACTTGAGGCATGTGGGAATCCTCTATCTTCATTGCAGCATTCAAGATCTTTAGTGGCAGCAGGCTAATTGTTCCTTGTGGCATGTGGGATCTCATTCCCTGACCAGGAGTTGAACCTGTGTCCCCTCTATTGCAAGCATGGAGTCTTTGCCTCTGGACCACCAGAGAAGTCCCACCAGCAAGCCTTTGTTTTTTAACCCCTGCAACCCTTCTCACCCCCAACTAACTGCCCATTCTCAGTTTCCAAGGCTCTCTATCCACATTTTAAATCTGCCTTAATTATATATACCAAGGGTTGGCAAACCCAAAGGACCAGAAAGTAAATATTTTTAGCTTTTCAGGTCAGATGGTCTCTTTCTAAATGACTCAGCTCTGCCCTTGTAGCTTGAAAGTAACCATAGAAAATAAGTAAACAAATGGGTGTGTCTGTGTTCCAATAAAACTTTATTTACAAGCACAGGCGGTGGGCCAGATTTGGCCTTGGGGCCATAGTTTGCCAGCCTCTGATATTTACCACATTTGAATTGCTTCATCTCCTCTATCAAGTACAACTACCTTGAGGCAAGGGCAAGTTTTTCCATCCCTGTAGTTTCACCATCTGGTCCAGCACCTGACGCAAAATAAATGATTGTCCTCAAACAAATCAATGAGTGATTTAGTTAATTGTTTGCTCAGCTCACACCTAAATGAAAAGAGGAAGAAAAGCAAAGCTGAGTAACACAAGGGTATGACAAAGGATGCAGCCCACCCACGAGGCATTAAAAAACCTTCCAAGTAGCCCCCACATGATGGAGGTTCTGGCTATTGCATTCAGTTTTGTGTACAGAGTTTCCTTTTGGGTGATGAAAACATTCTGGAATTAGATAGAGGTGAAGGTTGTGCAACCCCAAAACTGGGTGCCTCTTGGTGGGTGTTGAGTCAAAGGACACAATCAAGTCAAAGATTGGAAAAAGGAAGGATTTATTTCCTTCAGCTAGTAAAGAGAACACTGGGAATCTTTCCCAAATAGCAAAACTGAGGAAGTTTTAAGCTAAGGGTACACACATATCCATGAAGTGACTTGAGCAGAGAAGAACTCAACATGGAATTGGAGCAAAGGTCAACAAAGTTCCAGCTTTGTGACTGAAGTCACAAGGATCAATGTCATCACGCCATCTTCTACCTGGAGGTGGGGGGCACTTAGTTCCTACTGAACTCAAAGACACGGGTCAGATGGTTATGCATAATATATCCCTACAGGTGGAACTAGGACTCTGTTTTGTTGCTAACCTGTTGTTTCTTGACTGCTTTTCCTGTGTTCCTGCATTCTCTCATTCATAACTGAGACCTGTTCAAAATAAGCATTGCGACCAGGCTTAGATCCCCAAATGGCTTAGGCTAGAAAAGGCTTCACTTATGTCAAGAAAGCCATTCCTGGGGACTCCCTAGTGATCCAGTGGTTAAGAATCCTTTCAATCCCTGGTAGGGGAACTAAGATCCCTCATGCCACAAGGCAACTATGGAGCCGGTGCGCTCTCGAGCCCTCATGCCGCAACTAAGATCCAAGATCAACTAAATAAATTTGAAAGAAAGAAGGATATGTCTGGTCCTTTTTCTCCAGGGACTCCCTACCCTATCTGCTTACAATTACACAAGCCTGTGAATGTACTAAATGCCACTGAATTGTTCATTTTTACATGGTTGATTTTATGTTTTGTGAATTTCAATCTTTAAAAGCAAAAAATATATATATATACAAATGTGAAACTTTGCTAAAAAGGAAAAACAAAGGCTCCCTCTGGCTGCTGAGTAGAGAATAGACTTACTACAAGGCTAGAGCAGAAGTTGAAGTTACCTAAGTTCTCCAGCTTTAGTCATTTTACTTTCATTGGTTCTATTATTTCGGAAATATTTCTTGAGGGACACAAAATGTTTGGTCTCAATGCTATTGGAACTACTTAACTTCTTCTCGGTCTTAGGAAATGCCAAGAAATAAAGACGCTGGGACTTCCCTGGTGATCCAGTGGTTAAGACTCTGTGCTCCCAATGCAAGGGGCTCAGGTTCAATCCCTAGTCAGGGAATGAGATCCCACATGCCACAACAAAGACCCAGGACAGCCAAATAAAATTTTAAAACAGAAAGAAAGAAAGATGTTGCCCCTGAGCAAACTGGTGGGGTCCACAGTTTGATGGTCTCAGACAGATACTGCCCCAGTGTTAGCGTCTTGGAGCAGTAGCTAACACCTTTGGAGGTCTTGCTATGTACAAAGCGCCATATTAATCTATTTACTTTTGAGTATATGCTTGTGAGCTGATGCGCTGGTTTATCACCCTTTCTGCAATAAATCCGTGAGTGTTGCACATCCTTTTCCTTCAGCCTTTATGCTTTTAACCTCCAGAGGCTGCAAGCTTCAAGTCACCTTCTGCTGACTGTGTCCCATCTCAAGACTACACCACACATCATTTCACTTTCTGCAGCCTTCTCCAACCCTGCAGGTTGGAGAAGTGCGTGGGGTTAAAGATCACTGGGGTGCAGTTGGTCATGATTAACATCGACACATCATATCACATGTTCCCTAGCAGGATATACTTAAAAGGGCTGCTGTAAACTGAAAGTTTGTGTCCTTCTAAATTTCATGTGTTAAGAGTCTAAGCCCCCGTTAATCAGTTATACCCCAATATAAAATAAAAAGTTTAAAATTTTCTTTCTGAAAAGAATATATATGATGAAATATTTCATCGATGTTAAAAAAAAGCAATAAATCAGACATTTAAAAAAAAAAAAAATTTGTGTCCTTCTAAATTTCATGTGTTAAGAGTCTAAGCCCCCGTTAATCAGTTATACCCCAATATAAAATAAAAAGTTTAAAATTTTCTTTCTGAAAAGAATATATATGATGAAATATTTCATCGATGTTAAAAAAAAGCAATAAATCAGACATTTAAAAAAAAAAAAAACACCTAAGCCCCATAGAGAAAAAATGTATGGACACTAAGGGTAGAAAGGGGGAGGAGGGTGGGATGAACTGGGAGATTGAGATTGACATACATACACTATTATGTGTAAAATAGATAACTAATGCGGACCTACTGTATAGCACAGGGAACTCTGCTCAATGCTCTGTGATGACAAAGAGGGGAAACGTGTATACCTAAAGCTGATTTACGTTGCAGTACAGCAGAAACTGACACACCACAGTAAAGCAACTTAGCTCCAATTAAAAAAAAAAAAAAGTTAACCCACAACCTGATGATATTGGGAGGTGAGGCCTTTGGGAAGTGATTAGGTTATGAGGGTGGAGCCTTCATGAATAGAATTAGTGCCCTTACATTCAGGGAAGCTGGGTTAAGTGTATAAGAACTCTCTGTACTATTTTTGTAATTTTCCTATAAATCTAAAATCATTCCAAAATACAACTAAAAAGCTTAAAAAGAAAGATTTCAGGTTTTGACCTTCAACTGATGGAAAACATGATCCAGCAGATAAATGTTCCTACCTTCAGCTTTCAAACAGACATTGTTGGGAGAAATCTTTATTCTGTGGCCCACAGCAGTGACCACAACACACCTCACCTCGGCTTTTCCCCCTTCTCGGTTATATTCTCCCAGCTCTCTCACTCCTCATCCCTGGGGTCACCTCTGACAAGGATCCCTCTCTTTAACCAAACTTTACTCAGGCTCCTCTGAGCTCTCTTTCTGGCCAGCCCTTTTCCTTGTCCTACTGAGTCCAGTTGAACAAGAATCTCCCGATGCTTGACACATAACCCGGTTCCTCTTAGTAACTGATTCCCTCACTGTACCCGTTGGCTATAAACTACCAGCTCTCCTCGCTGTATTAGGAGTTGAGGTCGGTCTCTCTCCTCTGTTGCCATAGTCTTGAATAAAGTCTTCCTTGCCTGCTTAACACTGTCCAGGGCAATTTTTCTTTGACATCTCCCAGATAAACAACTTGAGCCCAAGTCCTTGTTTCAAGGGGTCCTGAACTAAGATAATCACCACTAACAGAGGAGGAAAACGAGGCACATTGAAGTTAAGGTGTAATCTCAAGGTTTAACAGCCAGGAAATGGTAGAGATGAGATGTAACAGACAGCCCAACATCAGTCTGCCCTCTTGATGACCACACTATACTGCCTCTAAGAATTAAAGGATTTTCTGGGACATTCCTGATGGTCCCGTGGCTAAGACTCCATGCCCTCAATGCAGGTGGCCTGGGTTCAATCCCTGATGGTCAGGAAACTAGATTCCACATGCTGCAACTAAGAGTTCGCGTGCTGCAACTAAAGATCCTGCATGCTGCAACTAAGACCTGGTGCAGCCAAACAAGTAAATTAATTTTAAAAAAGAATTAAAGACTTTCTGTTTAAAATTTCACTAATTTAAAGCCAGGTTTGTGTCCCCATGATTTCCCAACACAAACCCAAACACTGTTCTTCTGCCAACTTATTCAAATAATGTGTGTAAGGCAGAGAAAAGTGACAGCTTGAAACTACTCTAATTTTACTTACAAATAATTGGGTTGATTCATGCTGTTTTCTCTAAAATCTACCCCCCAAAAACTGGTAATCTGATTGGTGTTACAGAGTGCCAAATTTGTCACATACATCTCTTACAAGTTTTATAATTCTCCTTCAAAGGCAACACTCAAAAGCAGTCAGTCACAAAACTAGAGTAGTAAACAGGAGATATTCCAAGATGGGAGGAAGTTAGTTTTTCAAAAGAGATGAAATGAAAAGAAAGAAAGAGAAGCAAGAAGGAGAAAATGAGCAAGCAGCTTCTGGAAGAAAGAAACCTCAGTGTTCCATGATGTAAAGATCATTCATACGGGTGGGATAGGATGGGAGGTGGGAGGGAGACAAGAGAAATTGTGTTAACTGCTCAATCATGACTCTTTGTGACCCCGTGGACTGTAGCCCACCAGTCTTCTCTGTCCATGGGATTCTCTAGGTAAGAATACTGTAATGGATAGCCATTCCCTTCTCCAGTGGATCTGCCCAATCCAGGGATTGAACCCAGGTCTCCTGCATTTCAGGCGGATTCTTTACTGTCTGAGCCACAAGGGAAGCCCTGTAAAAATCATTAATAGGGTAAAAAAAAAAAAATTTAATTGCTATAACAGATACTCAAAAATGTACCAGTTAAAAGAATGTAGAGGTATGGACCTTACTCAGGTAAGCGTCCTCAGATAAGTGGTCGAGTTGTGCATGCGGATGCTCTCTATTTGATCACTAGGGACACAGGTACTTTCCACTTCCTTTCTCTGTTATTGCGTTAGTTACCTGCTTGTGTGCTCAGCTGTTCAGTCATGTCGGAGTCTGTGCAATCCCATGGACTATACCCCACCAGGCTCCTCTGCCAATGGGATTTTTCCAGGCAAGAATACTGGAATGGGTTGCCATTTCCTCCAGGGGATCTTCCCCACCCAGGGATCAAACCCCGTGTCGCCTGTGTCTCCTGCATTGGCAGGCAGATTCTTTACCACTGAGCCACCTGGGAAACCCCGTTCGTTTTCTAGGCCTGCTTTAACAAAGTGCCACAAATTGGGTGGCTTAAAACATCATTTACTCTCTGGTGGCCAAGAGTCCAAAATCAAGGTGTTGGCAGGGCCATGCTTCCTTGGTCTGTGGTGAAGTGAAGTGAAGTATTATTCATGTCTGACTCTGCGACCCCATGGACTGTGGCCTGCCAGACTCCTCTGTCCATGGGATTTTCCAGGCAAGAATACTGAAGTGGGCTGCCATTTCTTTCTCCAGGGGATCGTCCTGATCCAGTGATCAAACCCAAGTCTCCCATATTGCAGGCAGTTTCTTTACGTCTGAGCCACCAGGGCCTGTGACAGTGTAGCCAAAAGTGGGGTCCAATTGCTCACTGCTCAAAAGCCATTAAAGAGGCCAAGTTGGTGGAAAGGGAAGTTTGCCTTATTTTGGATGCATGCAACTGGGGCAGAGGGTGGAGCCCAAAGGCTGACTCCCCCACTCTGAAAATCAGGGAGCAAGAGCTTTCATAGGTGAAAGGAAGGGGCTACAATGCAGAAACTCTGCATTCAGTTCTGCATACAATGCAGTCAACTCTGGCAGTCATCTTGAAATTGGTCATTGGTGATCTGACCAAGGTCATCTTAATTGCTTTAGGTACAGAAAACCATTCCATGGTCTGTTTGTTCTCATTTCCTTGAGGCCAGTTCTCAGATTTGTGGCAACTTATGTCATGGCTACCCTGGAAAAGGAAATGGCAACCCGCTCCAGTATTGTTGCCTGGAGAATCCCAAGGACAGAGGAGCCTGGTGGGCTACAGTCTGTGGGGTCCCAAAGAGTTGGCCATGACTGAGCATACACACACATGTCCTGGCTATAGTCAGGTCGTCATACAGGTAGCTTCTCCCACCTAGTCAGGGTTTCAAAACCTATAAGACAGCTTACAGGATATGGTTCAGAATATTATCTATAGCCCTTGAGAAGGAGCTAAAGGTCCTTGACTATGCTTAATGATTAAATGACTATTATTTGGTCTTCTCTGACTGTTTTTCTTTGCTTCTGCATTTTCTCACTTCTCTGCTTAAGCTTATTCTTAAGATTTTTCCACAGACAAAAGGTTGGCAGAGGGCATAGAGACAAGAATCACAGGGTCTTATTCTGTTTCAATAGTATCACTTCAGTCTCTGCCCCTGTCTTTGTAGGGTCTTCTTCCATCTGTTTCTCTCTGTAGTATCCTCTTCTTATAAGAACACCAGTCATTAGAATAGAGCCCCCCACCCCTTAATGATCTCTTCTTAATTCAAAGACCTTATTTCCAAATAAGGTCACTACTGAGATGTTTTTACTCACACTTTTGACACCAAATGCCTGCATTTTTTTCCACATCAATAACCTATTTTCCAACTCTCTGGACCTTAATTGGGTGTCCTAAAATTCAATTCAATAATGACACTAACTACCCAAAGTTCATGCCAGACCTCAAAGGTTAAGGGCTCAATTCTACAAGACTGTTCGCCACTTCATATGCCAGTTACAAATCCTGGGCCTCCTGTACTATGACCAATTAT
The DNA here is from genome assembly GCA_006410635.1 of Cephalophus harveyi. NCBI lineage: Eukaryota > Metazoa > Chordata > Mammalia > Artiodactyla > Bovidae > Cephalophus > Cephalophus harveyi. The sequence goes on along the minus strand of SJYT01039256.1, from coordinate 183,980 downwards.
CTATAAAGGGCCACCATGATCACCTCCTTGGGTTCAATAATTTGCTAGATCAGTTCACATAAGAAAGAAAAGTGAAAGTGAAGTCGTTCAGTCATGTCTGACCCTTTGCGACTCCATGGACTGTGGCCCACCAGGCTCCTCTGTCCATGGGATTTTCCAGGCAAGAGTACTGGAGTGGGTTGCCATTTCTTCTCCAGGGGATCTTTCCACCCCAGGGATTGAACCCAGGTCTCCAACTCAAGGAAAATAGTTTAGTTACTGGCTGTTGTTTAGTCACTAAGTTCTGTTTGACTCTTTTGCTTCCCCATGGACTGTAGCCCACCAGGCTCCTCTGTCCATGGGATTTCCCAGGCAAGAATACTGGAGTGGGTTGCCATTTCCTCCTTCAGGGGATCTTCCTGACCCAGGGATCAAGCCCTTGTCTCCTGCATTAGCAGGTGGATTCTTTACCACTGAGCCACCAGAGAAGCCCTTAGTTACTATTATCGTTTACTACAGAGAATATTATAAAGGATACTTTATATATTTAGAATAACTGAGGTTAGATGATATAATTTGGTCAAGATCATACAGTCAGCAAACGGCACAGGGAAGATTGGAACCTCTGTTTCTCCCCTATGCAATGCTGTTCATCAAATATAACAGTACCCTTTCTCATCACCATATGTCTGCTTGTTTATTCAAAACACTTGATGAGCTAGTCCTTACCCTCAAGAGGTTTATAACTTCTTAAAAAAAAAAAAAAACGGAATCCACTCCACTCTCTATTACTTTCAGTTCAGTTCATTCTCTCAGTCGTGTCCAACTCTTTGCAACCCCATGGACTGCAGCACACCAGGCTTCCCTGTCCATCAACAATTCCTGGAGTTTACTCAAACTCATGGCCATTGAGTCGGTGATGCCATCCAACCATCTCATCCTGTGTCGTCCCCTTCTCCTCCCACTTTCAACCTTTCCCAGCATCAGGGTCTTTTCAAATGAGTCAGTTCTTCGCATCAGACGGCCAAAGTATTGGAGTTTCAACTTCAACATCAGTCTTTCCAATGAATATTCGGGACTGATTTCCTTTAGGATTGACTGGTTGGATCTCCTTGCAGCCCAAGAGACTCTCAAGAGTCCTCTTCAACACCACATTTCAAAAGCATCAATTCTTCGGTGTTCAGCTTTATTTATAGTCCAACTCTCGCATCCATACATTACTACTGGAAAAACCATAGCCTTGACTAGACGGACCTTTGTCAGCAAAGTAATGTCTCTGCTTTTTAACATGCTGTCTAGGTTGGTGATAACTTTTCTTCCAAGGAGCAAGTGTCTTTTAATTTCATGGCTGCAGTCACTATCTGCAGTGATTTTGGAGCCCCAAAAAATTAAATCTGCAGCTGTTTCCATTGTTTCCCCATCTCCTTGCCTTGAAGTGATGGGACCGGATGCCATGATCTTAGTTTTCTGAATGTTGAGTTTTAAGCCAACTTTTTCACTCTCCTCTTTCACTTTCATCAAGAGGCTCTTTAGTTCTTCTTTGCTTTCTGCCATAAGGGTGGTATCATCTGCATATCTGAGGTTATTGATATTTCTCCCGGCAATCTTGATTCCAGCTTGTGCTTCATCCAGCCCAGCATTTCTCATGATGTACTCTGCATATAAGTTAAATAAGCAGGGTGACAATATACAGTTTTGACGTACTCCTTTCCCTATTTGGAACAAGTCTGTTGTTCCATGTCCAGTACTAACTGTCGCTTCTTGACCTGCATACAGATTTCTCAGAAGGCAAGTCAGGTGGTCTGGTATTCCCATCTCTTTAAGAATTTTCCAGTTTGCTGTGATTCACACAAAGGCTTTGGCATAGTCAATAAA
>SJYT01039256.1:89688-181945 GCA_006410635.1 Cephalophus harveyi | reverse complement strand
GGGGGGGGGGGGGGGGGGCACATGACCCCCATCTAGAAACTACATTTCCCAGGAGGACTTACTGCCAGGTGTGGCCATGTGACTATGTTGAATCCCAGTGGGATTCAAGCAATCCTCAGAGCAATTTGGGAGTCATTTCCTTAAAAACAAAACTACTCGCCTAGACCTTCTCCTCCTTCTGCTGGGAACTAGGCTATAGAGGCAAGTCAGCTCCTACTGTGTATCTGAGGACGGACCCTAGGAGATGGAGAAGAAACAAGACAGAAGGAATCTGGGTTCCTGGATGACCTAATGGAGCACAGAAAAGAACTAACACCCAACCCTATGTGACCTTATTTGCCCGTGCTTAATTTTAATCAAAGACTTGAGTCCACACAAAGTATGTAGCAAGAATGAAACGGAATGACTTACTATAAAAGCTTGTTATAAACATTCCATAAGGCTCAAAGCCATGCAACTAATTACAGTAAAATTATTATGTACAGGAAGGTTGTTGTCGTTTAGTCACTAAATGGCATCCAATTCTGCTACCCCATGGACTATAGCCCACCAGGCTCCTTTGTCCACAGGATTTCCCAGACAAGAATAATGGAGTGGGTTGCCATTTCCTTCTTCAGGGGATCTTTCTGACCCAGGGATCGAACCCTCATCTCCTGCATTGGCACATGGATTCTTTACCACTGAGCCAACTGCAGGAAGGTAACTGGCACATACGGAAACTTCAGGCAAATAGAAAAAGACCTCTACTCCAACAGAATTAGGACAGGGTCCAGGATCCTTCAACCTGGGGAGCACAGTCTAGGCAGGATTTCAGCCCCCTTTCCAGCCTCTCAGCCAGGCACAGCATGAACATACACAGCAGTCCTATCTAGATGCAGAAAAACGAGGTGGGATCTTGTATCTAAATGAATTTTCTATAAAGTGAATCGTTTTCAGGGCACCGAGGAAGTTTTCTATTTAAAGAAATCCTCCTGCGAATTCTTTGACAGAGAACGCTTTCCTAATGGAGTTAGTCACCAGTGAGTCATCTCCACAAAATTCAGATTCGTGATTTGGTCTTAGCCGGATTTGGCCAGAGACGTCAGATAAATTATAGATGGCGTTAATGAATTATAGAGTATTCAAAAGCAAAAGAGGAAAGAGAAAATCGCACGTGAATGTGAACCTATGGACACCAGAGGGGTAGATCTTTAAAGTGGTCCCGTGCGTGCTTGCTTAGTTACTCAATCTTGTTCCATTCTTTGCTACACTTTGGACTGTAGCCGGGCTCTTCTGTCCATGGGATTCTCCAGGCAATCATACTGGAGTGGTTGCATGCCCTCCTCTTCCCGACGCAGGGAACGAACCCTCATCCTTTGCATTGCGGGTTCTTTACTCCTAGCGCCACCCAGCACCTAACCCTGGCCAAGATCCTACGCTAGCCATAATTTTTTAATTAACAAATGGTCCTGGGGGCAGAAAAATCAGCTTTCCAATTGGAAAGTGAACGAACGAAGGGGAAAGAAAGAGCAACTGGGAAAAGAGTCACCAAGATGAGGTAAAAAGCTGTGGACGAACAAAAGAAGCCACCGCAGTCAAATTCTTGCAGCCCACCCCCCTCCCCGGGCCCGGTTGCCATGACAACCGAGGGGCGTCAAGTTAGAGCCTGGAGCACTCCGCAGGCCTCCCGCAGGCCCCGGCGCTGGTTGACGCTCGCGCAGACGCCCCAGAACCAGCGTCCTGCTGCGGAGGTTCCACCTTTTGAGCCCCATGCTCGACCTCTGCTCCTCGCCGGATCCTCGCCGCGCGGGGAAGCAGGATCGCAGGGACCCAGGAAGAATAAGCAGCTCGTCTGGATGCCCTCTTAGTGCTGAGAGCCCTCTGGAGGACTCTGGAGAAGATCCCCGCCTTCCAAGCCGGCACCTTCCTTCAAAGCTATGTGAGACTGCGCTTCGTGTCCGTGTGGCTAGCCTCAGCCTCCCCTTCTGTAGTGTGCGGGTTCATAGCTCCTACCCCAGAGGCCAAAGTATATTCATAAAACTGCAAACAGGGCGGGCTCCATGGTGGGAATGATGGGGTGAAGGCAGCCCTTCAACGGCCCAAGGAGGTGGGCATATTATTCTCATTTTACAGAGAAAGAAACTGAACCCAGAAAAGTAAAGTGAGACCCACTCATGAGGCTCAGCTAGTGCCTGGCAGGAGGAAGAGGGGAAGGTGCCCACCCGGGGGTAACCCCCACTGGAGGATCGGGGGACGCAATGAACCTTGTGCCTTGGCAGGAGTGAGAGTGAGTCACGTCGGTCAGTCACGTCCGACTATTTGCAACCCCATGGACTATACAGTCTATGGAATTCTCCAGGCGAGAATACTGGATTGGGTAGCGGGTCCCCTTCTCCAGGGGATCTTCCCAACCCAGGGATGGAACCCAGGTCTCCCGCACTGCAGAACCCAGCTCTTCTGATTTCAACGGCCAGACGAGGTGGGCATATTATTCACATTTTACAGAGAAAGAAACAGCCCAAAAAAGTAGTGAGCCACCAGGGAGGAATGAGAGGGTTGTGTTTCAACGTTGGGGGTGGGGAGATGGAGTGAAGGCAAGAGATAACAACCCAGAGTGCCCCAAACACCATCTGGACTGTAAACAGGATGGGAAAAGTGTTGGATTTAGGAGCCCATATATGCTTATCTTTTGAAACAGTATCTTTGTTGGCAAATTCTTCAGCCCGCTCGGCATCTCCACCAGGGTCCAAATTCTAGTCTGAGTTCCCATTTTGGTTCCTGTGCTTCTGGGTTTCTCAACATCAGCACTTCTGACATTTGGGACTGGGTCATTCTTTGCGAGCTGGGCTGTCCTGTTCGCTGAAAGATGTTTCATTTAGCAGCATACCCAGCCCCTACCCCCTAGATGCCATGAATGTGACTACCTCCAAATGTCACAACCAAGTGTCCTCTGGGGGACAACTCTCCCCCAGTGAGAACCACTGACCAGAGCCAAAACTGAAGACATTCTGTCTCTGGACTTCCCTGATGGCACAGTGGATAAGAATCCACCTGCCAGTGCAGGGGACACAGATTCCATCCCTAGTCCAGGAAGACTCCACATGCTGCAGGGCAACTAAGCCCAGTACACTGCAACTGCTGAGCCCAGTGGGCCTAGAGCCTGCGCTCCACAACAAAAGAAGCCACGGCAGGGAGAAGCCCAGGCACCACTACGAAGAATAGCCCCCACTCACCGTAACGAGAAAGCGCACACAAGACAATGAAGACCCAGTGCAGTCAAAAATAAAGAAATAATTTTTAAACGACAGATAAATCTACTCATTTTCATTAAATAAATTTTTAATTCTTGGATCATGCCCTATGCCCCAAAGCGGTGGTGGTGGTGTTGCTGTTCAGTCGCTAAGTCGTGTCTGACTCTTTGCAACAGGGTGGACTGTGGCATGCCAGGCTCCTCTGTCCTCCACTCTCCCCCGTAGTTTGCTCAAATTCTTGTCCATTGAGTCGGTGATGCTATCTAACCATCTCACCCTCTGCTGTCCCCTTCGCCTTTGGCCTTCAGTCTTTCCCAGCATCATTCATTCCAGTGAGTCAGCTCTTCACATCATCAAGTGGCCAAAGTATTGGAGCTTCAGTTTCAGCAGCAGTCCTTCTAATGAATATTCAGGGTTGATTTCCTGCCCCAAATTATGTATCATATTAATTCTCTCTCTCTGGAGATCCTTAAAATAGCCCAACTTTCTGGAAACTGGTTATCACAACTGGATTATATGGAACACAATGGATGATTGTAATGGTCAACTGTGGAATAAGCACTGGCTAAGAATCAGGAGAGCTGGGTTCTGTGCCAAGCTCTGCCATTACAAACTCTGTGGCCTTGTCACTTAAGCTCTCCGGACTGATTTTCCCATCTGTCAAATGAGGATAGTGAGATGATTTCTAAGGACTTGGAAACGCTCAGAGTCTAACAAGATAACTCTCCCCACCTTGAAGTTATTTAAGCCACCTAGCCCCCATCCCAGCACCCTCTTCACCCCCAAATGTCTTTCATTAACATTTTTCAGCCTCCTGGCCTGTCCCCTTAAATATATCTTACAGAGTCAGTTCTTCCAGGCTCCTGTTACCACTCAGACAAACTCATTATTTTTCCTGAATCTAACAAGTAAATTATGGTGGCGTTTAACACAGCAGTGGTAGGGGCTTGTTTGTAGGAAATTACGGTGTTTAAGCACAAACACACCCTGATATTTGCATGAGGAAAAATAAAACTAACAGTGGTCTTTTAAAATGCCCCCATGATGCACTGCTTAAATTACAGGAATGTCTCAAGCATCCACATAAATTATGCTGGCCTGTTTGGTCTTCACACAAAAAGCCATGTCGTTGTTTAGTCACTCAGTCAGTTGCCCAGACTCTGCAACCCCATGAACTGTAGCCTGCCAGGCTCCTCTGTCCATGGGATTTTCCAGGCAAGAATACTGGAGTGGGTTGTCATTTCCTTCTCCAGGGGGTCTTCCCCACCCAGGAATTGAACCTGTGTTTCGTGCTTTGGTAGGCAGGTTCTTTGCCCCTAAGCCACCCGGGAAACCCACAAAAAGCCATAGATCATCCATTTAATTAATTCTCTTCAGCACCCACCTGCCTTTCCACATACTCTGCAGTCGCCAGATTGGGGTAATGGTTCAGAAGATTCTACGTCCTGTCTTCAAAGAGTAGCAACTTGAAATAAGAAATGAGGTATCCTGCTCACAGAGAACAGTCTGCCCAGGATGATCCAACCTGAACCCACCAGTATGTAAGCTCAGGAGGGCAAAGATTATCCATTTTATTTATCGCTGCATCTCCCATTCTTGGAAAAATTCTAGACACCTAGCTGTGCGTGCATGCTTAGTCGTGTCCAGCTCTTTGCAACCTGATGGAATGCAGCCCACCAGGCTGCTCTGTCCATGGGATCTTCCAGGCAAGAATACTGGAGTGGGTTGCCATTTCCCCCTCCAGGGGATCTTCCTGACCCAGAGATTGAACCCACATCTCCTGTGTCTCTTGCATTGGTAGGTGGAGTCTTTACCACTGAGCCTCGTGGGAAGCCCCAGACACCTAGAAGTACTCAATAAATGAGTCAAATGAATGACTGAGCAAGATATAGTTCGGTAAGTCATAAATAAAGTCAATCTAAATATTTTGCTTGAGGTTTAAGGTTGTGTTGCAACCCCCAAGGAAGTACTGGCGTAGCAGACAACATTTCTCTCTTTTCCCTCCTCCCTTTGTTACCCTCACCAGTTCTCTCACTGACAAAGCATCTCCTCCCGAATCAGCACCCTTTAGGAGGGCAGCATTCACGTGCATTCCTTGTCACAGGAGGAGAAAGAATTTATGACCTAGGATGCATGCTGGGGGGGAAGAGGCGGGCACTTCTGTGTTCCCCAAGCATGATCCCTCTGCCCCTGGTTTTATCCCCAAAGCTGGTTCCATACGCTTTTGGTTTGCTGTTTGAAAATGTCATCTTTAGGCAGGTGAATCAGACAGTGAATGCCACCTCCCTGGTGGTCCAGTGGTTAAGAATCCACCTTACAATGCAGGGGACACAGGTTCTATCCCTGGTCAGGGAACTAACATCCCACATACTGTAGCTAAGAGTTTGCATGCTGCAGCTAAAGATCCTGCATGCCGCAACTAAGACCCAGCACAGCCAAATTAAAAAAAAAAATTGTTTAAGAATATTAAAAAAAAAAAAAAAAACAGGAAATGCCTTCTTATTGGTACCATTAATCATTCCTGGCCTCTTCCTTGCAGCCATACACCAAAATGCACCGAGTTATTCCTTCAAAGGCTTTTAGAAAGCCAGAAATGCTGGGAGTGTGTCTCTGTTTCTCCGGTTCTTTGCTCTCTTCCTAAATTTCAAGAACAATCGGTTCCAAGAGATTTTCAAACCCTTCCTATGGCTCGCCAGGCTGACTAAAATAGCAAGCAGCAGAGCCAAGAATAGAACCCAAGAATCCAGTTTTCCTAAACCCATAAAAGGCCCAGGCCTCCTTTAAAAGTCCTTTGAACTTGGTGCAATAAAAACAGCACCTGAATTAAGCATGTTATTCTTCTTGTGGAGGTAATTCACAGATGGCATTGAGCTTGTCAAGGTCCAGACCTCCTTCTTGTTCTCTCTTGCAGATTAAAGAGCCACAGTGCATGATGCGCCCTCGTGGCTTCAAGGTGCCCTTCCACCACTGGGAAGGGAGGCTCCCTGTCTCATTTAATCCAGTCCTACTTTCTTCCTTTTTAGAGACACAGTTCAGTTAAAGAGCTCTCTTTACCCTGAAAAGCCTCTTGCATCGCTACACTCCTCTTGCCACACACAAAATATTTCTATGGCTCAGTGGTAAAGAATCCAACTGCCAATGCAGGAGATGCAGGAGACGCAGGTTCCCCTGGGGAAGAAAATGACAACCCACTCTAGTATTCTTGCCCGAGAAATCTCATGGACAGAGGAGCATGGCAGGCTACAGTCCTTGGGGTCGCAAAGAATTGGACACAACTGAGCATGCACACACATAGTTGATTTGCAATGCTGTGTTAATTTGCTGCTGTACAGCAAAGTGATTCAATTACACACATATATACATCCTTTTTTATATTCATTTCCATTATGGTTTATCCCACAATGTTGAATACAGTTCCCTGTGCTAGACAATAGGACCTTGCTGCTTATCCATCAGATGTTCTTTTTCAAGATTTTTGTTTCCCCCAAAAGACTTTAGCCTCACGGACTTACCTGAAAGCTCAGTGGTTAAGAACTTGCCTGTCAATGCAGGGGACTTGGGTTCAAACCGTGGTCAGGGAACTAAGATCCCACATGCTGCAGAGCAGCTAAGCCTACACACCACATTGAGCCCACATGGTCCAGAGCCTGTGCTGCAGCTAACCAGTGGAGGTGCGGCACTGAACTTTCTAGCTCTAGAGGTCCTCTCTTGCCCCCTCCTCTGGAGTTCATGGCGAGAGCACGAAGGCTCCCTGGGTGCCCCGTGTGCTCAGAGCCTGGCCTTGGAGGAGTGACTCATGCTGGAGCTGGTCCTGTCCTTTCTGCCTTCCACCAGGAAGAGGATTTTCTAGAATCCAATGAGACACTTGAATGTTGTCCTGATCACACCAGGATCTTACCGAGGCAAATGTATAGGCATTGAGGTTTCTGTTTTGTCTGAAGTTGATTTGAAAGCATGTCCAGCTGCATTTTCTGGAGTTCTTGATTCAACCTTTCATTTTCTCTCTGGACTCAGACCCCTCAACCACCAAATCATGAGCTCTGATAATGCTGGAAAATGGGTTAAGCGGCAAGGACAACTTCACATTGAGAGATCCCTGATCCATTCCTTGTGCTGGCTTTGTAGCCCCTGCATTTCAAATCTCGTTACCTTGTTTTCCGTAATCAAAGAGCTTGCACCATTGGCCAGCTTCAGTGCTCACCTGCAAAAGATGATTAACTTGGTTTTTCTGGTTTGCACTTTACTTTTACTGTTCTGTAGTTATTTCATATTTTGCAGTTCTACCTATAAAGTGAATTGTTTAAGGCTCCCCAGTCTTGGGGTTGGTCCTCACAGAAAATGAAGTGAATCTGAAGTTTGTAAATTCCATGTGTAAAGTCCATGCCGTAGGCACTCACACAGTTACAGTACTTTTGCTTGCAAGAAAGAGAAACTTGTTCAAATTAGCTTAGACAAAGAGGAGAGTTTGTTACAGGGATAAAATACAGGGATATAGCAAGGCACTTAAGAACTAAAAGTTCTCCAAAGATAAGGAAAGTTTCTGTCTTTATCTCCCACTCTTTTTCAAATTTTATATTTTTAATTTTTTTTTTATTTTTGGCTGTGGTAGGTCTTCACTGATGTGCACAGGCTACTAGAGAAAGCATTGGCTTCTCTTGTTGTAAAGCATGGGTTCTAGGGCACATGGGCTTCAGTAATTGGGGCGTGTGGGCCCGGTAGTTGCAGCGCATGGACTTAGTTGCCCCGAGGCACATGGAATCTTCCTGGACCAGGGATTGAACCCGTGTCCCCTGCAATGGCAGTGGATTCCGAACCACTGGACTACTAGGGAAGTTCCCCTCGCCCCTCTTCTCTCTCTCTCTTTCTCACCACATGGTTGCTTATCTCTGCTCTTCTCTTCTCATGGCTAAAGATGGCTTCCCACTAGTCCTAAAGTTCTATGTCCTCAGATCTAGCCACCAGCAGATTTCTGAGCCTCTCTGGATCCCATCTAAATTCCCGGGAGCAAACCCCATTGGCCCAGCTTGAGTTAAATCCATACCCCTGATCCAATCAGCTGTGGCTAAGGAAGGGCCATAATTGTTAGAAATGCTGCAGCGCCCTCTGGGGGTTAGATGTTCTCACACACAGGGAGAGGTGGGGACCGCGCAGGCACCCCAACTAAGCAACTAAGCCCCTGTGCCACAACTACTGAGCCCACGCACCTAGAGCCTGTGCTCCACAATAGGAGACACCCGTGCGCCGCAACAAAGAGCGGCCCCTGCTCACTGCAACTGGAGAACGCCCGCACGTAGCAACTAAGGCAAATGGCACCTCACTCCAGTACTCTTGCCTGGAAAATCCCATGGATGGAGGAGCCTGGAAGGCTGCAGTCCATGGGGTCGCTGAGGGTCGGACACGACTGAGTGACTTCACTTTCACTTTTCATTTTCATGCATTGGAGAAGGAAATGGCAACCCACTCCAGTATTCCTGCCTGGAGAATCCCAGGGACGGGGGAGCCTGGTGGGCTGCCGTCTATGGGGTCGCTCAGAGTCGGACATGACTGAAGCGACTTAGCAGCAGCAGCAGCAGCAACGAAGACCCAGTGCGGCCAAAAAGAAAGAAATTTTAAAAAATAAATCCATAAAATGTCTAACCTATTGGGCCTGCTTTCTGAGCTGGACTGGGCTGGGCTGAGCTGAGCTGTGACTGGGGGTGAAGACAGAGATAGGCTCCAACCACAGACTCTTAGAAGAGGGAGGGAGCTGGAGGACTGGCATGAGGAAGACAGGTCAGTCCTCTTTGACCCCCGAAGGCAGGAATAGAGCCACATAGTCGGTGCCAATAGCAGGGAAGTGGGTTTCAGTTTGATGTAAAGAACTTCATGGTGCTTAGAGTTCTCCTTCTTCTCATTCCGCTCCAGTCCCCCAAAGCCACACCATGAGGAATGCCCTCCTCAGCCCACTGATTTCTTGCTTCCTATTCAAACTGTTTTACAATTACATTTGTAGACATCAACTGCATTTGTTCCCATGGCAGGCTGAGCTGTCCCACTTTACAGATGAGTAAACAGGGATGAGGTGACTTGGTCAGGGTCCCCCTCCAGAGCTAGAATTCAGGTCCCTTCCTGTCACCCTGCCCAGCCTGGTTAACTGTCTTCCTCTCCCTGAATGGGTTCCCTAGCCCCACAGGAACTGGCCTGCCCTTGGCATCTTTATAGACAGTCTCTTGATATCTCAGGCTGATGTTTGTTTCTATCGCCTGCCCTGTGTGGAAGTAATGAGTGAAGATCTACATGTCCCTTGAAAGCCGATGGTTCTCACACTCCTCTTTCTGAAAAGAGTACTCACAAGGGGGTATTTTGTGACTTTTTAGTCACTAGCTCTTCTTTCAGGTGCAAGACAAGGATTTAACCAAAATCCAGAGGTAATAAGCAAGATTACTGAGGTTGAGAGAGGCTCCATCTTGTTCCTCAGGATCTGGGAGCCTTCCTCTGCCCTGCCCACTCTCACAACTCGATTTTGTTTTGTTGTTGGTTTGGGGTGGCATGGTTTGGCCACACCATGCAATATGCATGATCTTAGTTCCTTGACCAAAGATCAAACCTGGACCTCCAGCAATACAAGTGCAGAGTCTTAACCACGGGACCGCCAGGGAAGTCCTTGCCTTGCTCCTCTTTATCTGGCTCAGGTGTCACCCCTCACAGGGGTCTCACTGATCCTCACTCATGCCCACTCCCAAACACCTTACCCTTGTTAAAGGTTCCCTCTGGGTCCCACAGCCCTTATGTTTAATGCATACAAACCAAGGCAGTATAGCTCAGAGGTTAAGGGAACAAAGTTTAGCTCAACAGATGGAGGTCACATCTTCCACTCCTCACTAGCTGTGCAACCTTGGGGTAGTTACTTAACCTCTCTGGGCCAGTCTCCTCATTCATAAAATGAAAATGGTAGAGTATCCATCTCCTGTCACTATGATTATGGGAGATCTGACTTATGAGGGCTTTAGAACAGGGCCTCGCACCAAATAACAGTGTAATAATAGCAATCATAGTAGTAGTGTGCTTAGTTGCTCAGTCATGTCCAACTCTTTGCAACTCTATGGACTGTAGCCTGCCAGGCTCCTCTGTCTATGGCATTCTCCAGGCAAGAATACTGGAGTGGGTAGCCATTCCCTTCTCCAGGGGATCTTCCAGACCCAAGGATCAAACCTGGGTCTCCAGAATCGCAGGTGGATTCTTTACTGTCTGAGCCACCATTATAGGAGATTTGACTTATGAGAGCTTTAGAATAGAGCCTGGCACCAAATAACACAGTCATAGTAGCAATCATAGCAGTAGCGTAATTTTTCACACTGCCCTTGATAAGTTGTCAGTTGGCATGTCTGCATCAGTGAGAAATAGGTGTGTCCTTTGCTTTCAAATTCCCATGGCCTGACAAAGAGCAGGCACCTAGTAAATAGCTATTGAATGAACAAATGAACAGATTCTGTTAGGCTCTACAAGGCACAAAAGTACATTCAAAAGCCATTTTCCCACGCAGAAGGCAAAATTAAGTTGGTCCGAAGGCTCTGAGACAAGGGCCAGATAGTACATTTTCAGGTTCCATGGGCCACAGGCGTTCTGTGGCAACCATTCAACTCTGCCGTTGTCATGAGAAAGCAGCTACAGACAACAGGTAAATGAATAGGCATAGCTGTACTCCAATAAAGTTTTATATATGGACACTAAAATTTGAACTTCAGGAGGTCATAAGGTGTTATCCTTTTGATTTCTCTCCACCCCCCCTCCCCCATCAACTACTTAAAAAAATGGAAAAACAATTCTTATCTCGCTATGGTGATTGCAGCCATGAAATTAAAAGACACTTACTCCTTGGAAGAAAAGTTATGACCAATCTAGATAGCATATTCAAAAGCAGAGACATTACTTTGCCGACTAAGGTCCGTCTAGTCAAGGCTATGGTTTTTCCAGTAGTCATGTATGGATGTGAGAGTTGGACTGTGAAGAAAGCTGAGCACTGAAGAATTGATGCTTTTGAAGTGTGGTGTTGGAGAAGACTCTTGAGAGTCCCTTGGACTGCAAGGAGATCCAACCAGTCCATTCTGAAGGAAATCAGCCCTGGGATTTCTTTGGAAGGTATGGTGCTAAAGCTGAAACTCCAGTACTTTGGCCACCTCATGCGAAGACTTGACTCACTGGAAAAGACTTTGATGCTGGGAGGAATTGGGGGCAGGAGAAGGGAACGACAGAGGATGAGATGGCTGGATGGCATCACTGACTCGATGAACGCGAGTCTGAGTGAACTCCGGGAGTCGGTGATGGACAGGGAGGCCTGGCGTGCTGTGATTCATGGGGTAGCCAAGAGTCGGACACGACTGAGCAACTGAACTGAACTGAACTGAACTAGGCATTCAAAAATAAGGGGTTGTGGAGAAGGAAATGCCAACCCACTCCAGTATTCTTCCTGGAAAAGTCCATGGACAGAGGAGCCTAGCGGGCTGCAGTCCATGGGGTTACATGACTGAGCACTCGCGCATGAGGGTGGAGGGAGATGGGTTGGTAGCAATAAACTGGTAAAACTTTAAAAATAAATAAATATATATATAGTGGGCTAGTTCGATTCGGCCCGGGACATGGCAACCCACTCCAGTACTCTTGCCTGGAAAATCCCATGGACGGAGGAGCCGTGCATGAGGTCGCAAAGAGTAGGACACGCCTGAGCGACTTCACGTTCTTCACTTCATGGAGAGGTCCACCTCTGCCCCATGGATTAGGCGGGCTGGATCTGGCTCTGCGGAGCGCGCGGTCTGAAAGGCGGGCCTTGGAATGGGTCAGGCAAATGGGCGGGGCGAGGGTGGGGCATCGTGTCGTGCGTGCAGTTGGGAAGGGCAGGCCCGATTGGTCTACTCCCCCGGAGAGGTAGAGGCGTGTTCGACATCCAGCCTATCAGCGCGGCGCGGCCGCCTCGCCCCGCCTCGCGCAGGCGTCTCAGTCACGCGGAGAGTGCGCCACGCCCCCTTGCGCGCCCAGAAGGGACTTCCGGGACGGGCTCGCCGTGACGTCAGCAGGAGGGCAGGTAAGTGCGGGAGGGCAGAGGGGTGGGCAGGCCCGGTGTGGCTAGGGGTCCGTCCACTTCCTCACCAGGCCTGTGAGCCGCCCGAAGCGGGAGAAAGTGCCGGGTCCGCGGAGATCTGCGGACGTGGGCCTGGTACTCAAAGCCGCCCGCGACCCAGCCTTAACCCCCGACCCCAAACCCCGGACCCCGGCCCATATCCGATACCTCTGCAGGTTTTCCTTAGGGACAGTAAGCCCTTACCTCGCTGCGTCGTGGTGAAGATTTTGTAAAATGACGCTTGTAAAATGGTTTGTCATGAGAAATAATCAAAACGACCGTCGTTTAGCTTTGCATCAGGCGCTGTTCTAGATCTTTATTTAACTCAACGAGTCTTGACAGCAGCCTTATCAGGTTGATACTTTTATAAACCCCATTTTACAAGTAAGAAAACTGAGGCTCAGAGAGAGAATGAATTTGCCTATACTGCTGGAAAGCAGCAGAGTCAGGATCCAAGCCCCAGTATTAGCCCTGAGCCAGTGGGATTTATCGTTATTCTTGACACCAAAACCCAGAGATTTCTATACCTATAGTCTATAGTCTATAGTCTAACCTGTGCCACTCACTGGGGTGATAAAACCACTGAAAGACCCCAATTCCTGTAAATGGAGTGCTTACTCTGTGCAGCCATTACCCAGTATGTTATTTCATTTACAGCAACCACAGAAAGTTTTGTTGCTGTCATCCACTGTTTACAGATGAGGAACCGTACACTCAGGGAAACTCAGACAATGGCCAAGGGTCCCCAGCTAGTTTTCTATACCTATAGTCTATAGTCTATAGTCTAACCTGTGCCACTCACTGGGGTGATAAAACCACTGAAAGACCCCAATTCCTGTAAATGGAGTGCTTACTCTGTGCAGCCATTACCCAGTATGTTATTTCATTTACAGCAACCACAGAAAGTTTTGTTGCTGTCATCCACTGTTTACAGATGAGGAACCGTACACTCAGGGAAACTCAGACAATGGCCAAGGGTCCCCAGCTAGTGAGGAATGGAGCTGGAGTTCCAGCCCAGGGAACTGTGTGTCCCTAAAGCTTGGGTCTTGAGAGTCCCTTAGGCTGCAAGGAGATCCAACCAGTCCATCCTAAAGGAAATCAGTCCTGAGTATTCATTGGAAGGACTGAAGCTGAAACCAGTATTTTGGCCACCTGATGCAAAGAACTGACTCATTGGAAAAGACCCTGATGCTGGGAAAGGTTGAAGGCAGGAGGGGAAGGGAACGACAGAGGATGAGATGGTTGGATAGCATCACCAGCTTGATGGGCGTGAGTTTGAGTAGGCTCTGGGAGTTGGTGATGGACAGGGAAGCCAGGCATGCTGCTACCCATGAGGTCGCAAAGAGTCGGACACTACTGAGTGACTGAACTGAACTGAAAGCTTGGGTGGGCACTTGCTGTTTTGTTAGTATTTTTAGTTTGGAAGTGACTTTAGGAGAATCTGGTCCAGGGGTACACATTACAGGTGGAGGATCTGAGGTCTAGAGGGACTCAGGATGGGATGGTGGAAGACTGTATCTGGGGCGTTTCACCCTGGCTCTGCCTTCTCGTTGGCTTCTGAGCTCGGGCAAGTTATTTAAGCTCACACATGCTCGTTTGTCAGCTGGAGATAATAATAACATCAGTGGAGTGTGTGACACAGAGTAACTATTAGAGAGCACACAGCTAAGTTGGCAGAAATTATTAGAGACTTTCTGACTCCAGCACAGGGAGCTAGCAAACTCCACTCACAGGCCAAAATCAGACCACAGCCTGATTTTGTACAGCCCACCGGCATAAAATGGTTTTAACTTCTTAAATGGTTGGGGAAAAAATCAAAAGAAGAATAATATTTTGTGACAGGTGACAGTCCTGCAAAATTCAAATTTCCATGTCCATAAATAAAATTTTGCTAGGATGCAGCTACACCCATACATAACATACTATCGGCTACTTTCTGGCCGAGGGCTCAGTTGAGTCTTTGAGACAGAAATGCTGGCCCTCAATGTAGAAAACTTGCCAGTCCCCATCTGGACTACACTTTAGTCCCTCATAGTGTCTATTCTCTCTCTTTTTTTTAATTTCTTTTAGTTTCTTTTAATTGAAATACAGTTGATTTACAATGTTGTGTTAATTTCTGCTGTACAACAATGTGATTTAGTTATACATTTTATATACATATATATGTATATACACACACACACACCTTCTTCTTTAGATAGNCTATTCTCTCTCTTTTTTTTAATTTCTTTTAGTTTCTTTTAATTGAAATACAGTTGATTTACAATGTTGTGTTAATTTCTGCTGTACAACAATGTGATTTAGTTATACATTTTATATACATATATATGTATATACACACACACACACACCTTCTTCTTTAGATAATCTTTCCCGTTGCGGTTTATCATAGAATACTGAATAGAGTCGGAGAAGGCAATGGCATCCCACTCCAGTACTCTTGCCTGGAAACTCCCATGGACGGAGGAGCCTGGTAGGCTGCAGTCCATGGGGTCGCTGAGTCAGACACGACTGAGCGACTTCGCTTTCACTTTTCACTTTCATGCATTGGAGAAGGAAATGGCAACCCACTCCAGTGTTCTTGCCTGGAGAATCCCAGGGACGGGGGAGCCTGGTGGGCTGCCATCTATGGGGTCGCATAGAGTCGGACATGACTGAAGCGAGTTAGCAGCAGCACTGAATAGAGTTCGCTGTGCTATACAGTGGGACCTTGTTCATCCAATCTATAATAGCTGCATCTGCTAACCCCACATTCTCATAGTGTTTCTCTTTAGCATCAGGTTGAACTTCCTTCTGTTTGACTGGAAAGTCTCTCCTCTGGACATGCAGGGGGAGGGACGTCTCCCCACCCCACATTAAAGGAGCCTGGCATTTAATACCTGAGTCATTGACACTGGTTCTTATGGAACCTCAGTCAATTATCAGAGGTTCACACAGCCCGCATTTATCAGGAACTGTCCTAGGTGCCACAGACGTAGCACAGTGTGACCTGGGAGAGGAGACAGACTGTAAACAAGTAAACAGACACAGGGTGACATGATAGCAAGTCCAGGGAGGAAGTGACTTGAGGCCACGGAGTCAGGTGAGGCCTCTCACTGAGGCGATGTCTGAGCTGAGATCCGCGGCAACGGACTGCTGGTAGAATAGCACTTGAGACGGTGGGCCTGCACCTACTGAGCCTTCTAAGGCAGGAAGCCAGTGTGACTGGAACAGGGAGAGGGAGAGGGGTAAGAGTTGGACTTGGGGAGGCAAGCAGGGGCCCTGCAGGCCATGGAAAGGGACTGATTTGATTCTCAAAGCCATGGGAATCCCTGGAGGGTTGGGTTGGTTTTTTTTGGTTGTGCTGGGTCTCTGATGCTGCACGAGGTTTTCTCTGGTTACAGTGAGTGGGGGCTACTGTGTAGTTGCAGTGCGCCAGCTTCTTATTGCGGTGACTTCTCTTGTTGCAGAGTACAAGTTCTAGGGCACTCAGGCTTCAGTAGTTGCGGCCCGTGGACTCAATAGTTGTTGCTCCTGGGGTCCAGAGAGCAGGCTCAATAGTCATGCCACAGGGGCTTAATTGCTCTGTGTGGCCCATGGGATCTTCTCAGACCGGGGATCGAACCCGAGCCTCCTGCATTGGCAGGTGAATTATTTACCCCTGAGCCACCAGGGAAGGGTTGTAAGCCCCCTGGAGGCTTTTAAGCAGGAGAGCTGTAGTTCAGATTTATATTTGAAGAGATCCTTCTGGCCCTTATGAGGAGAACAGACCGTGAGAGTCAAGGCCAGAGCCAGGAACCTAGCGAGGAGGTGATGGTACTCCAAGTGAGCGATGATGGGGGCCATGGAGGGGTGAGAAGTGTCGGCTGGGAAACAGATGTTGGATGGAGGATCTGTGGACTGCTGAGCTGTCCAGAAGAGCAGCACTGGGCAGTGAGTCCACAAAGCAGTGTCTCATCGTCTTTTCAGATTGGCCACGTGGAGGGCGAGGACCTGTAGGCACCTACCAAGATGGTAAGTAGACGGGTTGTGCTCACTGGGTTTCTCTTCTGGTCTTTGATATGGGGAAGGGGCCCCCTAAGTAGCCTCCTCTCCCCACTAAAAGTCTCCTTCCCCATCCCTACCCCGACCCCCATGCTCTAAGGTATTTTTAAACTCTGCATCATGGTCTTCTCAGTGAAGTGGTTTTCAAACTTTGTGCATGCCTGCACACTAAGTCGCTTCAGTCATGTCTGACTCTGCGCGACCCTATGGACTGTCGCCTGCCAGGTCTGTCCGTGGGTTTCTCTAGGCAAGAATACTGGAGTGGGTTGCCATGCCCTCCTCCAGGGGATCTTCCCGACATAGGGATCGAACCCACATCTCTTATGTTTCCTGGATTGGCAGGCGGGTTCTTTACCACTGGAGCCCACCTGGGAAGCCCAAACTTTTGCGTGTGCTAAAATCACCCCAGGAGCTTTTTTGCTTTTCTTTCCTTTTTTTAAAAATGAGATGAAATTCACATAACGTAACATGAACATTTTAAAGCATGTGATTCTGCAGCATTTAGTATATTCACAATATTTTGCAACAACCACCTCTCTCTAGTTTCAAAACATTTCCATCACCCACAGAAGGAAACGTTATACCCAATAGCAGTCATTCTCATCCCGTCCACCCACACTCCCAGTCCCTGGCAACCCTCGTTAGGCTTCTTGTCTCTGTGGATTTGTCTATTCAGAACCTTTCATGTCAGTGGAATCCTGTGCCATGTGTCCTTTTGTATCCAGTTTCTTTCACTTAGGATGTTTTCAAGGTTTATCTGTTAAAACATTGTAGCAGGTATTAGAGCTTCCTTCCTTTTTATGGCTCAGTAATATCCCATCACATGGTTGGACTACAGTTTGTTTATCCATTCATCCATTAATGGACACCTGGGTTGCTTCCACCATTTGGTTATTGCAAACAAACATGTATGCACAAGGATATGTAGAAACATGTTTTCCAGGTTGCTTTTGAAAAGCCCTGTGTCCTGTGACTTCCCTGGTCAGGGAACAAGATTCCAAGTGCTGCATCTAAGACCCAGTACAGCAAATAAATAAATAATTTTTTTTTTTATCAAATGGGCTTCCCTGATGACTCAGTGGTAAAGAATTCTCCTGCCAACGCAGGAGACGCAGGTTCAATCCCTGGGTTGGGAAGATCCCCTGGAGAAGAAAATATAACCCACTCCAGTATTCTAACCTGGAGAATCCCATGAACAGAGGAGCCCCATGGGGCCGCAGAGTTGGACATGACTTAGCAACTAAACAACAACAACAACCGCACCAAAAAGTAAAGAAAGACAAAGCCCCGTTTCCGGGCACCAGAGCAGGTGCTGTGTCAGGCATCCGTGGTTTAGAAACTCCTCGGGGACTTCCCTGGTGGTCCAGTGGCTAAGATTTTGTGCTTCCAATGCAGGAGGCCCAGGTTCGATCCCTGGTCAGGGAACTACATCCTACCTGCTGCAAATAAGCCCCACACAGCCAAATAATAAATATTTTAAAATATATAAATGTATGGTTATAACGTGCAGCCAGGTTTGAGACCCACTGCTTTGGTAGATCTTTCAGTCAATTCAGCGGGTGGCTGCTAGCAGTTAAAAGAGAGACTCTCACAGCTGGATGATTGTTCTTTCCTGAAACCCGTGCTTCGACTGTATTACGTGTGTATGTGGTGTTAAATGTGTCTTATTTTAAGTCACAGTCCCAAAATAACCGTGAAAGCCATTGTTCTAGGAGAGAGTGACCCTCTGAAATTTTCCACAGCAGTGGCGGTGGAGCATGTTTTGTTTTGTTCTGTTCTTTTGGCGGAGCCGTGGAGCTTACAGGATCTTAGTTCCCTGACCAGGCATTGAACCTGGGCCATGGCAGTGAAAGCACCAAGTCCTAAACACTGGACTGCCAGGGAAGTCCTGACAGTGGGTTTTTTTTTCTCCCTAAGTCTCCAGTCCTCAGCCACACATCTTCCAGGAAGTCCCTGTCTCCCTCGTCCAGGACTCGCCCCTTGAGGCTGCACAGGTAGGTCTCCTGCAGGACCCACCCTGAGTCACGTCTCTCTTCTGCTTTCCAGGGTGAAAGGAAAGGCGTAAACAAGTACTACCCTCCGGATTTCAACCCTGAGAAGGTGAGGGGCAGCCTGCCTTCTCCATGTCCACGATAGCAAAGCAACCCCTGGGCAGGGGCCCACACACATCGTCCCCTCCTGGAGTCAGACATCGTTCCCTCCTGGAGTCAGAACCACGGCTGCAGAAGCCCGGGCAGCCTGAGAAGTCTCCCTGCCTTACGCTCACCACCTGGGTCTCGGGGCAGCCTTCCCTCCTGGCTGGTCAGTATGGTCCTCAGAGGACCCAGCATTGGGTGTGGCGTGTTTCCAGCGGAGCCAGGATGAGATCCCCTCGCCCTCCCGGCTCCAGCTCCTCTGGCCTCCTCGTTGTTCCCTCTGCCGGGAACCTCTGCCCATTTAGACCCACAAGGCTTCTTTCCTTCCTTTGGGTCTCATCACAGAGGGCCTCCCTGACCGCCACCTTGTGTTCTGTCTCATGACTGAGTGCTTTGTTTCTCTCATAGCTCTCACAACTCCCTGGCACATAGTTTATTTCTTTGCATGTTGTCCATCTCTCCACCTGGAATGTCTACTGCTCAAGGCCAGGGACACGCATCTGTCTCGTTCAGGCTGTGTCCCCATGCTGGGTGATCAGTGTGGGCCTTTGAATGAATCAGCATCCTGGCTGGTGGTCCCTGCTGACTCGGCTTTTCTATGCCACAGTCTCCCCGTATGTAGGTCCAAAGGGGAAGCAAAACGACCTGGCCTCCCAGAAACATGGAGGGATTAAAGTGAGACGAGGCACATAAGGTGCCTGGTAGCCATTTGCCAGTCTTGTCGCCTCACCCAGTCCTCCCCACGACACCCGGAGGCAGTTATGATCCTTGTCGCCAATTGACTCGGAAAACCAGGCTCAGAAAGGCAAAAAGATGAGGTCACTGCCCAGGGTTGCACAGCTTATTTAGCTCCGCCCATTCACTAAAGCTTCTGTGCCTCCCGGTTTGCTGTTAAGGCTCCCAGTGGAGCATAAGAATGAGGCCTCTCTCAGCCGGTGGGAGAGGGCCTGAGCTCCCCCCCACTCAGCAGTGCTAATCCGCTCCCTCTTCCTTACCACACAGCATGGCTCGCTCAACAGATACCACAACAGCCACCCCCTTCGGGAGCGGGCTCGGAAGCTGTCCCAGGGCATCCTCATCATCAGGTAAGGCCCTGATTGTCACCACGCCCTTTGCAGCGTAACTGCAGCCAGAGTCTCAGGCATGGAGACCCAGGGAGAATCCATGCGGACAAGGACAAATGAGCTGTTTTCTGTTTGTGTAGGTTTGAGATGCCCTATAACATCTGGTGCGACGGCTGCAAGAACCACATCGGCATGGGTGAGCTGCCTGCTCCCCTCCCTACCCCCCACTATTCAGCCCCACGGCCAGTGAGCCCCTTAAGTTGCTAAGTGCTGTGAGAGACCATCTCACTGATGCCCCAGTCAGGAGTCGAGGAGAAGATAGATCCCCCCTTCCCTACCCCCAGTAACTTGTGGGGTGTGGCCACTTCATGGCAGAGCAGTTAGGAGGCTCTGGGTTCAGATCCCGTCCCTGCCACTCCCTAAGCTGGGTAACCCTTAGCAGGCAACAGAGCCTCCATGCACCTCGGTTTACCCATCTCTGAATTCACATGATATGAGTGCCCACCTCCATGGCATACAAAGTGCTTAGTGCAGAGAAAGAAAGAAGGGTGGGCTTTTATTATTCTTCTAGAGAATATCCAGGTTTGGGGGGGGGGGTTTCTTTTTCACCAATTAGATGATATATTCTGGGCTCTGATCTTGCTTTACTAAGTGAAAAAGGCTTAAACTCCAAAAACAGAACTTGGGATGATGGATAGTGTGGCCCAATGGTTTTCTTTCCCTGGGGGGCTGGGGGCTGCTCCAGTTCACGGCCTCGAGGGTCAAGCTGAGCCCTGCTCTTGGTGCCCTGAGAGCCTCGTGGCCTTTGGAGCAGGTGTCCCTGGCTGGGTCTGATCAGGGGGATGTGTTAGAGGGCCCACTCAGCCTCCACAGTGGGGTGACTTGGCCCTTCCTTCTTGCACTGGTCCCTCCCTCTGAAAGCCATCAGGTCCTGTTTATAGAGCAGGCTCTCCCCTCGGCTGGGTGCTGTGGGATGGGTTGGGGATGTTTGCACTGAAGAGAAAGAAATGCAAGCCAGGAGGGCCGAGTCACCCACCGCAGGCCTCAGACCCCTGTCTCTGCATCCATCTGTGCACCTGTGGGCCCAGTCGGGTTCGAATGCTAAAGGCAACAGTAAGGGCAGGGGCGGCGGCTGGCCAAGCCTACAAGCCCTCACGCGCGCCACGTGCTGTCCACTGAGCACTTTATTCACTTATTTATTTTTGGCCGCACTGTGTGGCTTGAGGGGTCTTAGTTCCCCCACCAGGGATTTGAATCCACGCCCCCTGCAGTGGAATCGAGGAGTCCCAACCACTAGACTACCAGGGAAGTCCCAAAACCAGCCCTTTTGGGATGATCACTGGCACCCAGCCCTGTGTTAAGTGCTCCATGTGTGTGAACTCGCTGCTGCAGCTTGCACATCAGCCCCGTGTGGTGGCCGTCATAGTCATCTCTGTCCAATCCGGGCAGCTGGACTAAGGTCTCGCAGCTGGTAGGGCAGAGCCAGGATTTGAACCCAGGCCCTCTGGCTGCAACCCACCACCCTCTGTGGCTTGAGCACCCATCCCGCTGCCCCGACGGCTCTTTTCCGCTTGAATCTCCGGAGGTGTCTCCCCTGCAGGCCAGTGGAATGCCACCACTCCTGTCTGTCCCACCACCACCCCAGGAAAAGACGCTGAGGGTGCGCCCTAGCCTCATTCTCTCCCTCTCCTCCTAGGTGTTCGTTACAATGCAGAGAAGAAGAAGGTTGGCAATTACTACACAACCCCGATCTACAGGTAGAGGCAATCTGGTGGGCCGAGGGGTGAGGGGCTACACAGAAGTCTAAGTGGGAGGGAGGCTTGTACTGTCTGCCTAAAGATCACCCCTTGCGGGTCTCTTCTGGAAACCAGCGTGGTCTGTCAGTCCGGGCGCATCCTGCCTAGACCCCTCCATGGCTCCCTCCTTCCTCGGACTAAAAATCTCAGGTCTCCCCGCGGCCCACAAAGCCCCCTCCCTGCCTTCACCTCCTCCCACCCTCCCCATCACTCACTCTCCTCCAGCCACACAGCCTCCTTGCTGCTCCTCACACAATCCCTCTCTGGTGCCCTCTGCCTGGAACATCTTCCCCAGACATCTGCAAAGCCCCCTTTCCCTCCTTGGATTTCTGCTCCCAAGTCGCCTCTCAGAGAGGCCTTTTAAAAAAGTAGTGCTCTCCACCCAGCGCTGTGGTGGTTTGAGCATTCCCTGTCCACTCAGCTGCCGCTAGAACATCAGCCCCGCCGAGAGCAGGTTGTCTTCCTTCACCGCTGTGTCCCCAGCAGCTGGCACCAAGCCTGCCGCAGAGCAGCCTGGCTTGGGAGGGTTTGTTGAATGAATGAGTGAACAAATGAATGAATGCATGGATGAATACATAAACTCCAGACAGAAGGTCAGTACTGGGGCGGTGGGCCCATATGTGTCGCCCGCGGCTGTGCCCCGAGACACAGACCAGCATGCAGCAGGTTCTCTGAGAATGCTAGTTGATGATGTAACGCACACAGATGGAGGGAAGCAGGCAGGGGTTGCAGGGTGTCCCAGGGTGGCCACAGTGTCCAGATTCCCGCCTGCCACCCTCCACCCTCCCAGGTTCAGGATGAAATGCCACCTCTGTGTCAACTACATCGAGATGCAGACGGACCCCGCCAATTGTGACTACGTGATTGTGAGCGGCGCCCAGCGCAAGGAGGAGCGCTGGGACATGGAGGACAACGAACAGGTGCTGACCACAGGTGAGCGCTGTGGGTGGGCTCGGACCCCAACCCTGGTCCTGAGCCGGGGCCCCGAGAGCCCAGCCCCGGTCTCACCCTTGCAGAGCACGAGAAGAAGCAGAAGCTGGAGATGGATGCCATGTTCCGCCTGGAGCACGGCGAGGCTGACCGGAGCACGCTCAAGAAGGCCCTCCCCACCCTGAGCCACATCCAGGAGGCCCAGAGCGCCTGGAAGGACGACTTCGCCCTCAACAGCATGCTTCGGAAAAGGTTCCGGGTGAGTGGGGCTCCCGGCCCAGGGTTGGGACCACAGGCAGTGAGGCATCACCAACAGTGGAGCAAAGAAAATGAGAAAGTCACTCAGTCATGTCTTATCTTTGTGACTCCATGGACTGTAGCCCACCAGGCTCCTCTGTCCATGGAATTCTCCAGGCAAGAATACTAGAGTGGGTAGCCAATTGCCTCTCCAGGGGATCTGCCTGACCCAGGGATTGAACCTGGGTCTCCTGCATTGCAGGCAGATTCTTTACCGTCTGAGCCACCAGGGAGTCCTAACAGTGGAGCAGGGAGATTGCAAAGTAGGCTGAGACCCAGGTCCAGCCTGTGCCCCATCACTTCCTCACTATAGGCAGTCCTTTCACCCTCAGTTTCCCCATCCACCATGTGGGGAGCACCTCCCTACATCACAGCGCCCAGGGGGGCATCTGGCCCAGCAGCTTTTTTTTAAATAATCTTTCTTTATTTTTGTCTGTGCCGGGTCTTCATTGCTGTGCTGGCTTTTCTCTAGTTGAGGTGTGCAAGCGTCTCGTTGCTGTGGCTTCTCTTGTTGCAGAGCACAGGCTCTGGGCACTCGGGCTTCAGTAGTTGCAGCACACAGGCTCAGTAGTTGTGGCACACTGGCTTAGTTGCTCTGTGGCTTGTGGGATCTTCCCAGACCAGGGATCAAACCCATGTCCCCTGCATTGGCAGACAGACTCAACCACTAGAGCATCACAGAAGCCCAAGGGTTTTCTTACTAATTATTTGTTACTAAAAGTGTGTCCCTCTGGCCAGGACTATAGCCTGAGTTGTGTGTCCCCTGCCTTCTGGGCATCCCTGAGTGGCGTCTGAGGGCCCCCAAACATAACATCCCAGGGAAACCCCATCAGTCCCTAGCCTGCCCTGCCTGCATCCTCCCTTTCTCAGTAATAGAAGTATCTTTGTTCTTCCAGGCACTCAGCCTTGTTCTTCTTGTTATAACCACCATTATTTCCCCACCTCTGCATCCGTCAGCAAATTCTGGCAGGTTCTAACAACATCCACAGCCTCCATCGCCTCCCGCCTGGACTAGCACAATCTCTCCACGCTGGGCCCCAGTGGCTCCTAGCTTCGTGTCCCACAGCCTGTTCCCCTCACAGCCATCAGAGGGCACTCGTGAGCACCTGAGCCAGATCACATCAGAGCCCTCCATGGTTCCCACTTCCTTTAAGTAGAACCCAAAGTCCTCCCCATGGCCCACCAGGCCCAAATAATCTGCCCTCTGCCCTTCCTACCCCCATCTCCACCTTCCCCTTGCTCATTCTGCTCCAGCCACATTGGCCACCTCACTGGCAAGTGCAGTTCTGCCTCAGGGCCTTTGCATAGGCTGTTCCCTCCCCCTTGGAACAGCCTTCCACCTAATACCCACATGACTCCCTCACTTAGACATCTTTTCTTGAACATGATCTTCTCAGGGAGACTGCCCCTGACCCTCCGCTCCACCACATGCCATGTTTAAAGTTGAACCCCCTGCCAACCCTCACACGCTTCCCAGCGTTCTTTTTCTCCTCATCATTTTGTCTCACACACTCGTACATCAGCTTCAGCAGGGCAAGGGTATTTTCCTGCTCACTGCCGTGTCCCTAGTGTCTAGAACAAGGGCTGATACTAGAAGGACATTCTGTAAATATTTGTGGAAAGAATGAATGACTGGGAACTTCGTTGTCAATCTAGTTGTTAGGACTCCATACTTCCACTGCAGGAGGCGAGGGTTTGACCCCTGGTCAGAGAGCTAAAATCCTGCCTACCTTGGATCACAGCCAAAAAAAAATGAATGAATGAAGGACCCAGTGGTACACATAGTAATAACAGTCGTGTCTCCTGTTTGTTGAACAAGTTCTATGTCCCAAGCACTGCCTCCTTTCCTCACATAAACTTAAAGAGGAGGAAATGGGAGGAGAGCTAGAGGGGATGCCCATGCCAGCTCCCAGCTCAGAGGGCATGGAAGAGGCATGACTCTTGACACCCACTATCCCTCCCCATGGCTGCGCTATAGAGCTCAGTGGTAAAGAATCTGCCTGCCAGTGCAGGAGACGCAGGAAACCAGAGTTCGATCCCTGGGTTGGGAAGCTCCCCTGGAGGAGGAAATGTCAACTCACTCCAGTATCCTTGCCTGCCCAGTGGTCTACAGTCAATAGGGTCGCAAAGACTCGGACACAACTGAGTGACTGAGCACTGTCCCTCTCCACCCACTTCCACCCCGACACAGGAAAAGAAAAAAGCCATGCAGGAGGAGGAGGAGAGGGACGAGGCACTGCAGGCCAAGGCCAGCCTGGCCATCCCGCTGGTGCCGGAGACAGAGGATGACCGCAGACTGGCCGCCCTGCTGAAGTTCCACACCCTAGACTGTGCGTGGGGGCCAGTGGGCGTGGGGAGTCGGGTCGGGGGAGACGGGGGGTAGGCGCTCAGGCAGAGGGCGGCTCTGGACCTCCTTCTCCCCCCCAGCGTACGAGGACAAGCAGAAGCTCAAGCGGACAGAGATCATCAGCCGCTCCTGGTTCCCTTCCACCCCGGGAGCCAGCGCCAGCAGCAGCAGCAGCAAAGCTAGCAGTGTCCTGAAGAAACTGGCCCAGAACCGCAGAGCCACTCCCACCAGCTCCCCCATCACCATGGGGCACCTGGGCATCGTGCGGCGGCGGTCCCGGGAGGTCCCAGAGAGCCCCCAGCACCCGGCTGAAAACGTCAAGTCTGGGGAGCCACAGATGCCAGAGGGGGCCAACCAGAACAGGCCTGCATCCCCCCGAGACTGCTCTCTGGAGACAGCCGAGACCCCCAAGAACAGCAGGCCACTGAGGCAGGAGGAGAGCTGTCGGGACAGACCCCAGCCCCCGCCAGACAGCTCCCCTGAGGCAGCCAACCCCCAGGACACACCACAGCCCTGTAGCCTCGGCTCCTCCCTCGTGGCTGACTACTCCGGTTC
The DNA here is from genome assembly GCA_006410635.1 of Cephalophus harveyi. NCBI lineage: Eukaryota > Metazoa > Chordata > Mammalia > Artiodactyla > Bovidae > Cephalophus > Cephalophus harveyi. The sequence continues at coordinate 156,474 of SJYT01039256.1, read as the reverse complement.
CGAGAGTGAGTGATTCCACAGTCCAGATTCACTCCAGAGGCCGAGACTCACCCAGGAGGCCCCTCCCAGGCTGCAGCCCCGCTGGCCCCCCAGCTTTTGGAGAGCTCAGTCCCCACCCCTGTGCACACCTCACTTTCTTGTGGTGATGGAGTTATTTATTTGGTCCTGGAGAGGGTGTCTGTGTGGTGTGGGACCCCAGACCTCCCAACATTAAAGCCTGCTTCTTTGCCCCTGCCTCAGATTACTAAATGGGCCCAGGAGCTCTGCCCCCACCCACCCAATGAAGCTTGCCCAGCATCTTATCACCCAGTGCGGATGCCCTGATCACAACCTTGGTCCCCACCCAGCTCGATGAGGGTTTAAATGTAGTAGCCCAGGCTGGCCTGAAATCAGGGCTGACTTCCTGGAGGTGGTGGAACAACAGGCTGAGTTTGTGAGGCATGAAGAGGGGACTGGACAACAGGGCAGGCACGTGGGGTGCTCAGCATCCAGGCCCAAAGCAGCAAAAGATGGAGCTCACAGGTGAGGGCTGTTCATTATTCCCCTGCCCGTGGGGACACCTTGGGAGGGTGTACTTTTGAAGGAAACTAGTAGAATGAGTAGAAAACAGCCTCCAAGCAGCAGAGCACCCAACCAGGAGGCTCATGGCCCACCGCCTTCCCCTGAACTCTGGAGAAGGATCATTGCTCAAACGCTGACCGAGCACTTGCAGTGCACCGGGCGCGGTCCGAGCCGTTGGAGATAACAGCATGAACAATTAAGACACGCGGCCCTCTTAGGGCTGAGGTTCCGACTTAATCTCTCGGAACTTGTAATGTGCCGGTCCGGAGGGGTGGTGGCCCCCAGCCCGCTGGACTTTCCTCCCCGCGGGGAAGGGACGGTCTCAGGGCAGCAGTAAGGGTCTGTTCGATCTTGGGACCCCAACTGGGGCCTTGCTCAACGTAAGACCACAGGCAGTACGCGCTCCTGAGGGTGCCCACCAGGAACTTGGGGGTCGTGCTATATGGCTTGAGGTCGTTGCTCCCAAAATAGTGACGGGGCACTAACAGTGGAGGGGGCTGCTAACTGGGCTCGGCTGGGAAGGTGGGGCAGGATCCAACTTATGGACGGCGACTTCCGGGAACCTGCGGGGCTACTGTGCGCATGCGCCTCTTTCGGGGAGGCCCCGCCCCCTCCGCGTATTCCGGCTCCGCCCCCGGAACCCGGAGAAAAGTGAGCGCGACTGTGACAGCATGACTTTGGAAGCGATCCGCTACTCGCGGGGCTCACTACAGATCCTCGACCAGCTGTTGCTCCCCCAGCAGAGCCGCTATGAAGCGGTGGGCTCGGTGCGCCAGGCCTGGGAAGCCATCCGTGCTATGAAGGTGGAGTCGCGTGGCGGAGCTCAGGTTGGGGTGGGAGTGGATCCCCTGACTGCCGTCCCTGACGCCCCCAATTCCCCTTCCAGGTGCGCGGCGCCCCAGCCATTGCCCTCGTGGGCTGCCTCAGCCTCGCCGTGGAGCTGCAGGCGGGCGCCGGGGGACCTGGCCTTGCCGCACTCGTGGCCTTCGTCCGGGACGCGCTGAGCTTTCTTGTCACCGCCCGGCCCACCGCCGTCAACATGGCCCGCGCCGCGCGGGACCTGGCCGACCTCGCGGCCCAGGAGGCGGAGCGGGAGGGCGCAACGGAGGAGGGGGTCCGAGAGAGGTAGAGAAGCCATGTGCCCGGCACTGTTCTAACCCGAGTCTATTCNCCGGCCCACCGCCGTCAACATGGCCCGCGCCGCGCGGGACCTGGCCGACCTCGCGGCCCAGGAGGCGGAGCGGGAGGGCGCAACGGAGGAGGGGGTCCGAGAGAGGTAGAGAAGCCATGTGCCCGGCACTGTTCTAACCCGAGGCTATTCATCCATTCACTGGTGGTGGTGGTGGCGCACACCTGCCAGTTCTGCCGTTGGGGAAACTGAGGCAGGGTGCTCTTAATCCAGGGCCACACAGGCAGGCCTGGGACTCGACACCGGGCCGCCTGGCCCCAAGGTCCTTGAACTTCATCCCCTGACTGTGTCTTCTCTAAACGTCCCCAGCCCTATCTGCCCTTAGAGGCCCTTTTCAGTGCCACCTGGTTTACCTGGTTTTTGCTTTTGAGAAATTTTGTTTCCAGCCCTGGTCCTCTCCCTGCTCTCTTCCCACTCTTTCCCTTCACATCTGCTACACAGGTATTCTCCACTAACCCCACCAGACTTGCTCCTGCCTCAAGGCCTTTGCATACTCAGTGTTTGCAAGCCAGCTGCTGCTGCTAAGTCGCTTCAGTCGCATCTGACTCTGTGCGACCCAGATATCCACCTAAATCTCCTCTCCCTCAGGTCTCAGGTTTCTGCCTTCCCCATCCCCCATATAATATAATTCATCCCCTACCCTCTGTCTCCTGACTGCTGCCTTTTCCCTCCCTTTATTGTCTCCTAATCATTTGCCTACCCAACCCCAGTGTCAACTCCCTAGCAGAGGAGTTTTTTGTCTTATTCACTGCTATGTCTCCCAGTGCCTGACACACGGGAGATGCCTGGTACGATGTTTTGCAAGAGCGAATGGAGTTACAGTTAGGTGGTTGTAGAAGAAGGGACCAGCCCCACGCTGAGAGGGGCTTTTAGCAAGAGAACGCTAGTAGAGCAGAGTTGGGCGGTGAGGAGGGGCTGGGGTGGGCCCTGAAGCCTGGCGGCTGGTGCTCAGAGCCCCTTGTCGGCCTCAGAGTGATCTGCTGGGCCGAGGACATGCTGGAAAAAGACCTCCGGGACAATCGGAGCATCGGGGACCTGGGAGCCCACCACCTCCTAAAGCGGGCAGCACCCCAGGGTGGCAAGGTGACCGTGCTGACCCACTGCAATACTGGTGCGCTGGCCACCGCTGGCTATGGCACAGCCCTAGGTGAGTGGGCATCCACAGGAATGGGGGAGGGCCCTTTTTGGATGAAAGAGAAAGAAACCCAAACCACTTAATGCATCCCCCAGAAAGGTGAATTTATTAGTTGTTGCACAGAAACATACTCAAGGGGTTGGCTTCAGGTATGGCTGGATCTGGGGACTCAGTAGCATCAGAATCTTTCTATGCCCATCCCTAAGGTCTGCCCTCCTCACACTCGACTGCTTGGCCAGGATTCAGATCTAGAGGAAAAGAGTCAAGGATCTCTATTTTGACAGTGTCAAAAAAGTCTCCTTGTATCTTCAAGGCCATGATGGAGTCACCTACCCATCTAGGATCAATCACTCAATAGGCCTCACCTGAGCCTAGAAAATGGGTGGAATCTGGGCTGTAAGAGGACAGAGAGGAAGGGCGTAGCCCCCTAAAGAAAGATTAGAGTAGCTGTGACCAGGACTTGGGGGACTGGGTCCTGGCACTCAAGGCAACAGAGTCCACCTGATTCTTAATTCTCCTGGACGTTTCCCTGCCTGCCTCAGTCCCACCTTTGTGCCTGGATACTAAGGCACTGCATTCATTCGTTACTCAGCAAATGCTTAGGGATTTTCCTGGTGGTTCAGTGGCTAAGACTTGGTGCTTCCGATGCAGGGGACCCAGGTTTCATCCTTGTTCAGGGAGCTAGATCCCACACGCCACAACTAAGAGTTTGAATGCTACAACTAAAGATTCCACATGCCTCAACTAAGACCTGACGCAACCAAATAAATATTTTAAAAATAATAATACGCTTAATAAATGCTTATCTACTGTGTTCCTCATTAGTCATCCATGCATCCATTCCTTCAGTCACTCAGCATGTATTAAGCACCTACGGTGTGTGCCATCATTCACTCGTGTGCATTCCTTTATTCATTCGACAAACATTTATCAAGCACCTACTATTTGCCAAGCACCATTCTAGCAGTTAGGGACCCAGTAGTGGAGAAAATAGAAGAAATAGACAAAGGCAAGTCAACAGATACCTATGATTCATTTCAAGGTGGTACATATTAAAGAGAAAGAGCAGGGGATGGCAGAGTGGGGATTGCTATGTAACATGGTGTAATCCTGGAAGGGCTCACGGAGAAGGCTTTCTCTAAGCACACGTGTACCAGGCAGAAGGGAACAGCCACTGCAAGGCCTGGGGGTGGACTGCATGGTTTGGAGTACCATGCTGCTAGCCAAAGGGTCACCATGCCCATCTATCCCTTTCTGTCTTATCTTTGCCACTTCTGGTGGGCTGGGCCCCACAGGTGTGATCCGCTCACTGCATAACCTGGGCCGTCTCGAGCACGCCTTCTGCACGGAGACCCGGCCCTACAACCAGGGAGCCCGGCTGACGGCCTTTGAGCTGGTCTACGAGCAGATCCCTGCCACCCTCATCACTGACAGCATGGCGGCAGCCGCCATGGCCCACCGAGGCGTGTCAGGTCAGCAGGCAGGGGCGCTGGTGGGCAGGGCTCCAGCTTCCAGGGCCGGGTCCTGACTCCCAGCATCTCATTCCCCAGCTGTTGTCGTGGGAGCCGACCGTGTGGTTGCCAATGGCGACACAGCCAACAAAGTGGGCACCTACCAGCTAGCCATCGCGGCCAAGCACCACGGCATCCCCTTCTATGTGGCTGCCCCCAGCTCCTCGTGTGACCTCCGCCTAGAGACAGGCCAGGAGATCGTCATTGAGGAGCGTCCTGGCCAGGAGCTGACCGACATCAATGGGGTCAGGATAGCGGCACCAGGTAAGCCTTCCACTCAGAGAGGGGTACACCACAGTGCCTGGGAACCTCTGTGTAGGCACCCTGACTCTGTCATGTGGCAGGTGGCATCTCGGTTATCACCAGCCTTCTAAGACAGAGACAGTTCCTTCAAGCCATGTTATTAGAGCAGACAGACATGTCTTGGAGGTCAGATTCACTGGTGTGTGCTCAGTAGTATCTGACTCTTTGTGACCCCATGGACTGCAGCCTGCCAGGCTCCTCTGTCTGTGGGATTCTCCAGGCAAGAATACTGGAGTGGGTAGCCATTCCCTTCTCCAGGGCATCTTCCCAACCCAGGAATCAAACCCACGTCTCCTACATTGGCAGTCATAGTCTTTACCACTGTGCCACCTGAGAAGCCCCCTTCCATAGTCAGAAGGTACAATAATGAGTCAGGAGACTTTGAGCGAATTGTCTTGTTCTTATCCACCTCTGTTTTCTCACTTGGATAAGAAGTAAGAATACCACCTGGTCAAGTGCTTCTGAAAAGACAGATATTTCTCAGCTTCCCCACACTTCCTGACTGTAGCCAGGTGCCTAAAATTCATCCATAAAGGCCCTATAAGCTATTGTTATGACTACCTCATACACCCAGGACGGTCAACAAGTTAACCCAGGTGACATCGAGAACAGTGCCTGGCCCTTAATTCAGTTCCGTTCAGTCGCTCAGTCGTGTCCGGCTCGTGGCGACCCCGTGAATCACAGCACGCCAGGCCTCCCTGTCCATCACCATCTCCCGGAGTTCAGTCAAACTCATGTCCATCGAGTCGGTGATGCCATCCAGCCATCTCATCCTCTGTCATCCCCTTCTCCTCCTGCCCCCAATCCCTCCCAGCATCAGGGTCTTTTCCAATGAGTCAACTCTTCGCATGAGGTGGCCAAAGTATCGGAGTTTCAGCTTTAGCATCAATCCTTCCAAAGAACACCCAGGACTGATCTCCTTTAGGATGGACTGGTTGGATCTCCTTGCAGTCCAAGGAACTTTCAAGAGTCTTCTCCAACACCACAGTTCAAAAGCATCAATTCTTCGGTGCTCAGCTTTCTTCACAGTCCAACTCTCACATCCATACATGCCCACTGGAAAAACCATAGCCTTGACTAGATGGACCTTAGTTGGCAAAGTAATGTCTCTGCTTTTCAATACGCTATCTAGGTTGGTCATAACTTTCCTTCCTCAAGAGGCTTTTTAGTTCCTCTTCACTTTCTGCCATAAGGGTGGTGTCATCTGCATATCTGAGGTTATTGATATTTCTCCCGGCAATCTTGATTCCAGCTTGTGCTTCTTCCAGCCCAGCGTTTCTCATGATGCACTCTGCATATAAGTTAAATAAGCAGGGTGACAATATACAGCCTTGACGGACTCCTTTTCCTATCTGGAATCAGTCTGTTGTTCTATGTCCAGTTCTAACTGTTGCTTCCTGAACTGCATATAGGTTTCCCATGAGTCAGGTCAGGTGGTCTGGTATTCCCATCTCTTGAAGAATTTTTCCTTAGTTCAGTTCAGTCGCTCAGTCGTGTCCAACTCTTTGCGACCCCATGAATTGCAGCACGCCAGGCCTCCCTTAGTTAGTGCTCATTAAATAGAAACAGGTTATGATTGAAAACTTTTATAAAAAAGACCAGTTAGGGATAGTTAGGGAGTTTGGGATTGACATGTACACACTGGTATATTTATTTATTTTTATATCTATATCCATTCCCAATGGCTTGGAGGTAAAGAACCCACCTGCAATGCAGGAGATGCGAGTTCAGTTCCCTAGGTCGGGAAGATCCCCTGGACGAGATGACAACCCACTTCTGTCTTCTTGCCTAGAAAATTCCACGGACAGAGGAGCTGGGTGGACTACAGTCCGTGGGGTCGCAAAGAGTCAGACATTATTGGACACATGATGGATGGATATCCAGTTATTCAATTTAACTCACGTTTCAGTTCAAAGATTCGTGTACACTGCTATATTTAAAATGGATAACCAACAAGGACCTACCGTATAACACAGGGAACTCTGCTCAGTATTATATAACAACCTAAATGGAAAAAGAAAAAAAAAAAAGACCAGTTAAAACTCCTAAGCACGGAAAATACAATGAGGCCAGCATCCCTTACTCCAAATATGGAATGAGCGTAAAACAATACTGTACAGCTAAGCGGAGGGAAGTCCTAATATTCTGTTTTCTGCTGCGATTCCTTATAGCTTTCTAAAAATAGGACACATTAGCAAACTATTATATATACAATGGGTTAACAACAAGGTCCTACTGTATAGCACAGGGAACTATATTCAACACCCTGTGATAAACCATAATGGAAAAGACTATGAAAAGTAAATAAATAAATACAAATAGATACATTAATTCTGAAAAAATTTTTCTTGGTGTTTTTTGATGCCCCTGCCTTCCTAGGGGCTTAATTATTTAGCACTGGTCAAAATCCACAAGACCATGGAAAGCGGAATTGACAACCCAGCCTGCTTTTCCCTGCAAGAAAGCTGGGTAACACAGACCAGGTGCGATCCAGCAACCCCAGTACTCTGGTGTGGCCAAGGGTCACAGAAATGTAGGCCCCAGGGTAAGAGAAGCCTTACCCAGAGAAGCCTTAACATGTGTTATATGGATAAAATCTCCCACATTTTGAAAGCTGAAAGTGTTAGTTGCTAAGGCGTATCCAACTCTGTGACATCATGAACTGTAGCCCACCAGGCTCCTCTGGCCATGAGTTTCCAGGCAAGAATACTGGAGTGGGTAGCCATTCCCTTCTCCAGGGGATTTTTTGAAAGCTGACTGATAATTCGGTGGTCTTAAAAAAATAATTGAGACCGAGAAAACAGTTTGCAGCCTCTTGTGTAAGAGGTTGTTATTCATTCATCAGGTATTTTGAGTGCCTGATCAGTGCCAGCTGCCATGCTAGGGGCCAGGGATACAGGAGTGAAGAAAGATCTAAAAGTGGGACTTCCCTGGCAGTCCAGTGGCTGAGACACGATGCTTCCATAGCAGAGAGCTTGGGTTTGATCCCTGGTCTGGGAACTGAGATCCCTCATGCCTCTTGGCACAACCGAGGGGAAAAAAAGACATACAAGTCCCTACTCTCATGGGGCTGACAGTCCAGTGGGGAGACAAATGATAGATGGGACAAAGAGTAAACTTCCAATGTATGTTTTCAGAAGGGGATAAATAAACGAGGCACAGAAGGATACGGGAAGTGTCTCTTCAGAGAGTGTGTTAAACAGGATGATTAGCGAAGTTCTCACTGAGGAGGTGACATTTGAGCAAAGAGCTGAAAGGAAATGAAACATTAAATCATATGCATATCTGAGGGATTTCCAATGTATGTTTTCAGAAGGGGATAAATAAACGAGGCACAGAAGGATACGGGAAGTGTCTCTTCAAACGGGATGATTAGCGAAGTTCTCACTGAGGAGGTGACATTTGAGCAAAGAGCTGAAAGGAAATGAAACATTAAATCATATGCATATCTGAGGGAAAGCATCCAGGAAGAGAGCACAGTCCATGCAAAGGCCCTGGGGTGGACTCTTGGAGGTTCCTAAAGAGATTCTTGGAGCAGGCACAAGTGGGGTAGACGTGTATAAGACTCTGAAGCCTTCTTAGCAACAATATGGGAATGTCAGGGTGTCTAAACTTATAACTGGGTGTCAAAACCCATGCATTTGTGTATTTTGGGGGTAAGGATCCCCAGATTGTCAAGGATTCCCCAACCCCTAGAACCACCATGAGGGAGACATGTGACAGTAGCTTAAGTACATCCATTGACCAAATACCTGCCTCTTGCTTCTCCTCTTCCCTGCAGGAATTGGAGTTTGGAATCCTGCCTTTGATGTCACCCCCCACGACCTCATCACTGGCGGCATCATCACAGAGCTGGGCGTCTTTGCCCCCGAGGAGCTCCAGGCAGCCCTTAGTGCCACCATCTCCTGAGTGGAACACCCTAGATGGACCCCAGAAATAACCAGCCTAGCTCTCCATAGCTTCCATATGCCCTCCATATCCCCATTATTTTTATAATAAACTTATTGAATGTTCTGCCCAACCGCTGACCTTCTCCCCACAACGACAGTACTTCCCAGAGCAGGGACATCAGGCAGGATACAGGAAGAGCCTGCGTGTGGCTCTTGAGAGGCCAGCATCTGGAGCCCAGCTGCCTGAGTTCATTATCCCAGCTCCACCTCTTTTTCTGCAGTGTGATCTTGGCCACATCACTTCATCTCTCCCATACTTTCTTTTCCTCATTTATAAAATGCAGATAATACTGGTACTTCCCTCTTAATTTGCTCTCAGGGCTGAAATGAAGGTGACACCTCCATTTTAAAGGATGCCATAAGAAGCTCAGTAATCAAGATAAATGGGCTTCCCTGATAGCTCAGCTGGTAAAGAATCCACTTGCAATGCAGGAGACCCCAGTTCAATTCTTGGGACAGGAGATCCCCTGGAAAGGGATAGGCTACCCACTCCAGTTTTCGTGGGCTTCCCTTGTGGCTCAGCTGGTAAAGAATCCACCTGAAATGCAGGAGACCTGGGTTGGGAAGATACCCAGGAGAAGTGAAAGGCTACCCATTCCAATATTCTGGCCTAGAGAATTCCATGGACTGTATAGTTCATGGGGTCACAAAGAGCCCGACACAACTGAATGACTTTCACTTTCAATCAAGATAAATAACAGCTTCATGCATTTTTTTTTTTAAATCAAAATTAATGCAGTGAATTTCCTGGTAGTTCAGTGGTTAGAACACTGCCCTTCTGCTGCAGTGGGCACAGCTGGGGAACTAAGATCCGGCATGCCAGTGGCACAACCCCCCCAAAAAAAATTGGGACTTCCCACTCGTGGCTCAGTGGTTAGGATTCTGCCCTTCCAATACAGAAGGCACAGGTTCTATCCCTGGTCAGAGAACTAAGATCCCATGTGCCTCATAGTGTGCCCCCCTCCAAAAAAAAGAAAAGAAAAATTAATGAAAAAAAAAAGACCTCCATGATGAACAAAATATCAAGCTATTCAATAGAATGAAACGCTGACCTTGCCTATCCTGACTTCTCTCTAAGTTTTGATAACCAGTGCTCATACCAGTAACATTTATTTACAGCATCAGCCAGCCAGTCCACAGGCTGTAGTGGACAATTTGATTTTTTAATATTAAAATATTATTTTTGAATGTTGAAAATATTTTTATCTTGGTTACTGACCTTTGGTGTGCTTAGTCGCTCAGTCGTGTCTGACTCTTTGTCATCCCATGGACTGTAGCCCACCAGGCTCCTCTGTCCATAGGATTCTCCGGAGAAGAATAATGGAGTGGGTTGCCATTCCCTTCTCCAGGGGATCTTCCCAACCTAGGGATCGAACCCAGGTCTCCCACATTGTAGGTGGATTCTTTACCCTCTGAGAAATCAGGGAAGCCCACTGAAGTGTGGGGCACCATTAATTTTTTTTTTTTTTTTTTTAGGTAAACTGAATTTTACTAACAAAAAACATAAGACAGTGTTAAGTTTTGCAAAACAAGTGACCAATAAATGTTAGGCTATCATTATAACCCTTACTTCGAAATTTTCGCCAAACGCTGGCTATGATCAACTACCATTGTGAGTAGCTCGTCCCTTTAACTTTGCCACGTTGTATCCCGTGAGTCATTGCGCCCTTCAGCCCCGCTGTATCCCATCGTGCCCCGCGCCTTCCTTCTGCGACTTGCCCCTCTTCCGATGCGGGCCTGATCATGGCGCAGGGGCAGCGCAAGTTCCAGGCGCAGAAGCCAGCGAAGATCAAGGCGGCGGCGGCGGCCTCGGCGCGGAACCGGGGCCCGAGGAAGGGCGGTGAGAAGCGGGCGGGGGACTCGGGGGTGAGGTGGGCCCGATATTCTCCAGCCTCACGAGAGCGCGTTTCTCCCCAGGTCGCGTTATCGCACCCAAGAAGGCACGCATCGTGCAGCAGCAGCAGCTCAAGAAGGTGAGTGCGGACGAGCAGCGGGTCGGGGATGAAGTCCCGGTGCTGTGAGCTCAGTTTCCTCCTTTGTGCGGTGGGTACGGAAACATTAGCAACCAACGGGCCTCCTAAAGCAGGGATTGGCGCGCAGAAAAGTGTTCACATGTTAGCTGCTTTCGCTAAATTGTCTTCGTTAATCAGTCAGTTCAGTTCAGTCGCTCAGTCGTGTCCGACTCTTTGCGACCCCATGAATAGCCACGCCAGGCCTCCCTGTCCATCACCAACTCCCGGAGTTCACAAACTCATGTCCATCGAGTCGGTGATGCCATCCAGCCATCTCATCCTCTGTCATCCCCATCTCCTCCTGCCCCCAATCCCTCCCAGCATCAGGGTCTTTTTCAATGAGTCAGCTCTTCGCATGAGGTGGTATTGGAGTTTCAGCTTCAACATCAGTCCTTCCAATGAACACCCAGGACTGATCTCCTTTAGGATGGACTGACTAGATGTCCTTGCAGGCCAAGAGTCTTTTAATTTCATGGCTGCAGTCACCATCTGCAGTGTTTTTGGAGCCCAAAAAAATAAAGTCTGACACTGTTTCCACTATTTTCCCCGTCTATTTCCCATGAAGTGATGGGACCAGATGCCATGATCTTAGTTTTCTGAATGTTGAGCTTTAAGCCAACTTTTTCACTCTCCTCTTTAACTTTCATCAAGAGGCTTTTGAGTTCCTCTTCATTTTCTGCCATAAGGGTGGTGTCATCTGCATATCTGAGGTTATTGATATTTCTCCCGGCAATCTTGATTCCAGCTTGTGTTTCTTCCAGCCCAGTGTTTCTCATGATGTACTCNCTCTCCTCTTTCACTTTCATCAAGAGGCTTTTTAGTTCCTCTTCACTTTCTGCCATAAGGGTGGTGTCATCTGCATATCTGAGGTTATTGATATTTCTCCTGGCAATCTTGATTCCAGCTTGTGCTTCTTCCAGCCCAGCGTTTCTCATGATGTACTCTGCATATAAGTTAAATAAGCAGGGTGACAATATACAGCCTTGACGTACTCCTTTTCCTATTTGGAACCAGTCTGTTGTTCCATGTCCAGTTCTAACTGTTGGTTCCTGACCTGCATATAGGTTTCTCAAGAGGCAGGTCAGGTGGTCTGATATTCCCATTTCTTTCAGAATTTTCCACAGTTCATTGTGATTCACACAGTCAAAGGCTTTGGCATAGTCAATAAAGCAGAAATAGGTGTTTTTCTGGAACTCTCTTGCTGTTTCTATAATCCAGCTTAAACTTGCTCCCCTTTTAAATCCATGATTTTTGTTTGTCTATTTATGCCTTTTTCATTATCTTAAATTAAGAAGTGATTTGATAGTTCAAGGAGAAATCACCTTACTTTGTCCCTGTTCAACACATTATTTTCTCTTTTTCTCTGTGTTGGCCACTCAAATTTCAGATGACTTTCATCAAATTTCATGAAAATATCTTTCATGATTTTGATCAGCCCTGAACAAACAGATGATAGTGCAGAATTAGGAATACTCTTACCATTGGTTTTACTTATTCATGATCATGGTACACATTTTCACTTATTTCAGATTTTTTAAATGTTTTCCTCTAGAATTTAATCCTTTTCTGAATTACAGTCTCATTTACCTAACAGATTTGTTTTTATGTATTTTATATGTTACATTAGAATTTTAAAATCATCTCTCTTTAAAAAATATTTTAGCTGTTGATAAATATGGAATAAACTTTTTATATTTATGTTAAATTCAATGAGCTTATTAAATCTGTTATTACTAATAATTCATTGCATCTTTTGATTCCTTTGGTCCTTCTTCTAAACTTGCCATCTGTCTTTTAAAACTTTTCTTCCCCTCCTTTTCTCATTCTCAGCCTTTTTTCTTGTTCTACTGGCTGGAATTTGGCAAAATCTTCACTAGAAGTACTAGTGCCATTCATTTACTTATTTATCAATTATATTTGACTCAGAGAACTACAGGTACTAAATATGTGCTAGATGCTATGAGGGTTACAAGGTATGAGATTACATCCTGCTATTAAAGGAGTTATCCACATGCCAAGTGAAAGTGAAAGGGATTGTTGGTTGTGTCTGACTCTTTGCAACCCATGGACTGTAGTCTGCCAGGCTCCTCTGCCCATGGAATTCTCGAGACAAGAATACCAGAGTGGGTTGCCTTGCCCTCCTCCACAGGATCTTCCCTACCCAGAGATCAAACGAATGAGTCTTACGTCTCCTGCACTGGCAGGCGGGTTCTTTATCACTAGTGCCACCAGGGAAGCCCATCACTCTTCCAACTGTTATTGGCCCAGGTTCATCTTGGCTGACTCACATGAAGTCAAAACACTGATGCCCAGGTTTGCTGCAGAAAGTGAAAGTGAAAGACACTCAGTCGTGTCCAACTCTTTGTGACCCCATGGACTATACATTCCATGGAATTCTCTAGGCCAGAATACTGGAGTGGGTAGTTCCCTTCTCTAGGGGATCTTCCCAAACCAGGGATCAAACCCAGGTTTCCCACATTGCAGGTGAATTCTTTACCAGTTGAGCCTCCAGGGAAGCCCAAGAATACTTGAATGGGTAGCCTATGCCTTCTCCAGTAGAGCTTCCCTACCCAGGAATTGAACCGGGGTCTCCTGCATTGCAAGCGGATTCTTTACCAGCTGAGCCACAAGGGAAGCCCGTTTGTGTCACGGAAGGGGTTTATTTGCAAAGCAATTAGGCAAAGAGATGAAAGATCTTCTGCCCATTTTTAAAATTGTGTTGTTTGTGGTTTTCATATTGAGTTGCCTGACTGTTTATATATTTTGAATATTAATGGTTTACTGATTATTTTGTTTGCATATATTTTCTTCCATTTAGCACCTTATCTTTTTCTTTCATCAGTGGTTCTCTTTTGTTTGTTTTTGTTGTAAGAAGATTTTAAGGTTAATTCAATTGCATTTGTTTATTTTTGCTTTAGTTTTCCTTCCCCAGTGAGACAGATCTGAACATGCGTTGCTACAATAGATGTCAAGAGTGTTCTGACTGTGTTTTCTTCTAGGAGTTTTGTTGTTCCTGGCCTGCATGTCAGTCTTTAATCCATTTTGAGTTTATATAAGTGTATGGGGTGTGAAAATGTTCTAATTTCATTCTTCCATGTAGCTGTCCGGTTTTACCAGTACTACTTATTGAAGACTATTTTTTCTAAACTGTATATTCTTGTATTCTTTGACATAGTTTAACTGACCATGTTTTCGTGGGTTTATTTCTAGACTTTCAATCGTATGTCCATTTTTGTAGCAATACCATTCTGTTTTGATTATTATAGCTCTGTATTAATAATATTAACTGAAGTCACAGAGTATGATACCTTTAGCTTTGTGGGCATTTTTTAATTCTCTTGAATGCTTTTTACTATCTGGGGTCTTCTGTGTCTTTAGCATAAATTTTAGAACTATTTGTTCTAGTTCTGTGAAAATTATTGTAGGCATTTTGATAGGGACTGCATTAAATCTGTAGTACAGACCTTTTAGCAATATTAATTTTAGAAATGGCCCATGAGAGGAACAAGAAATGAATTCACAGACTTAACCAGCGGAGATGCAACATCTGAAATTCTTCTTTGTAAGTCATGTGTTTTGCAGTCAAATAGCTCCTTAAATATAGTTAACTCCCTGGTTTATTTTCATAAGCAAAATGTATCTCTTCTTAACTCTTCCAGTATGGTTAAATTAGTTTCTTTTATTTTAAAGCAGAACAATACTAACAGGCACAAAGAAAATGAGGCTGCTCTTATGATCTCAGGTACGGTTCCCGGTGAACACTAATTTCTGGAGAAGGTGTTTTTCTATAATATATTGCAGTTGAGTCACCAATTGAGAAATGTAAAGGCTAAATCAAAGTGGGATAATGCAAAGTCTTGGAAGAAATATTTTAATAAATAAATTCAATATTTTAATAAATAAATTCAATATTTTAATAAATAAATTCAATATGAGTATTAAAAAGTAAATGCATGTCTTTAAAAAATTAGAGAAAAGTAAAAAAATATCAACAAAATATGTGCTGCACATAGTCAATAAAAAACATACAAAGCAATGGTAAAAGAATGTAAAAAGACCTTAGTAAAATAGCATGGAGGGATTTTGGGGGAGGGGGAAATAGTCTGTGTCTTGATTCTCATGCTGGTTGCATGGGTTAAAAACTTGTCACAATGTACTGAAATACGGACCTAAATTGGTGCATTTTGTTTTGGTATGTTATGCCTCAAAGTTGCTTTTAAAAGTTGCACGGTTGCAGGAGTCTGGTTGAAGGGAGATGCTGATTTTTCCGCTCAGTTGCTCTGTCGGGGACAGATGAGAAGCAGCCGTGAACCCTGAGGAGTCTCTGGGTTGGATCAATGAATGTGCTGAGCCAGGTGATCAGGGTCCCCACGGAAGACAGGTGACCTGCCGATTATCCCTATGTCTGCAGCCCCAGCTTTGCCAGATGAAAAGCACGGAACTACATGTTTTAATAAAGATGGTTAGAAACCCATCAAGACATCCTGTGTCTCCTTTGCCAGATACTCTGCAAACTGGGGAATCTGAGACCCCTTACAGCTTCCTGCCCCGTCCTTGGGTTTGTGTTCCCACCAGCTGTTTTCCACCTTCCCTTCTGCTCATCCTGTGTTGCCATTTACAGGTTTTTCCATCTGGTTTATGCTCTTTCAAGGTGGGTTTCTGTTAGTTCCTACCCTCCTACGACATCACTGATTTCCTGAGCTGGGTCCACGGTGAGTTTGTGCTCTAAGAAGAGCTGACATGTAGCACTGTGGATTGGCTGCTGGCACAGAAATACAGAGCTGAGTCTGCTGCCTCGGTGGAGTTGATTTCCAGGCTGCAGGGTAAGTTTTGGAGACACTCAGCTGAAAATCGCTGTTTGAACATGGCTGTATCTTCTGTAATTTTTCCATTCCACAAATAAACCAAAAACTCAATTGCTTCCAGCTTCTTGCGATACCAGTAAACATAAGAGTGTCCTTTTATGGGGACACAATCCATCTTTGCTTTCTGGTCTTTTCCTTTGACCAGATGACTGGGACTCTGGGTGACCTCAGTGTCCATGGAGCCTGTAAGGAAAGAGAAAGTTCACAAAAAGCCCTAGAGGGAGCCTGATTTGGCAGCCATAGGAGAAAGTCCTGAAACTTAAATCCAATACATTTGCCTCACCTGCTCCCCAGAGAAAAAGAGCCACACAGCAGAGGAGGCGGAGGCACATGGCTGACTCCAGGGAAAGCAGGGCGGCGGCTTTTCATCTCCGGGGCCTCATCCCCCTGCAGCGCCTCCTGGTGACGATGTCACTTCCTGTGGTCATCACGCTTCCCGGGTACCTGGGACTATAATATTTCATAGGCTGACAGGCCACGGCAAGCTGTGAAATAATCAGTGTGCATTCCAAACTGCTTTAACTTTCTGTTTCCTGATTCTGCTCTTCCATCACTCCTTTAAATATAAAATCATTTCTCATGAATAATTTATTTGCTTTTTAAATTTGTCAGTTTGCCCCCTCTCCTCCTCCCTTCCCTCTCAGACAATGACCCATATAACTTGGGGTATGTCAATCATAACTTCTACTGCACTTACAAAATGGTGTAGCAGCTACTTTATGTTAACAAACCAAATTTTGAACAAAAGAAATATTTGTGATGAACCTGAAATAGATCTAGTCAAATAATAAAATGAATGATCTTGCCTGAAGCAATCAGTTTGGAAGGTAGATTTTCCCAGAGAATTTTTAAGTCCTTGTTATTCTTCTAGATTCTATCATTCTTTTCTACCAAGTCTAAGTAACCATAGTCCCGAAGTTCAAATTTTTACTCACTTTCTATTACCACTTTTAGATTTATGTAAGAATCTGTAAATTATTTATTAATCAGTGTTTTATGTCTTTGAAAATTATCTAAGGAGTTCATTCTGTTTATACTTTGTTCTAGGAATGTTCTTTTTTATTCAATAGTGTGTCTGTGACAATAATTCATGTTTTGCACATAATTTTAGATAATTCAATTTCACTAATAAGTAGAATTCCATTTATTAGTTTGTCAGAATTTATTATCCATTCTTGAATTTATTCACAGTAGTTTTTTCCTCTAGATTTTGGTACTAGTACAAACGGGACTACATTCTCATACCTTTCTTTATAAACCAAGTTGTAATATTTCTCTATACCTCGGAATATAAAACTTGAGCGTAAGGGTCACCACATTAACTTTACATACTAAGACAAATGCTTTCCAACTTAATTAAGTCAAATGATCTCAAGAACATTTTATTGTGTGTTTTCTAGTGTTACACATCTAGGACTCAATTGGCACAATTCTTTTGCCAGTCTATTAGGATAAAATGGTATCTGACTGTAGTCTTAGTTTGCACTTTTATGATTGTTAAGGGGGTTGAATATATTTTTTTCTGTTTATAGGCCACTAGTGTTTTCTGTACACTGCTATGCCCATATTTCTTTTTGGCTTGGTAGCTATTACTTATTTGTAACAGTTCCTTATATATTCTGTCAGTTACAAATTTTGTCAATTACATTTGTTACCAATATCTTTTGATTTTGTGGCTTGTGTTTCACTCTTCGTAATTTTTACAAAATATGTTTATGTATTTCTTTGGCTGCTCAGGGTCTTGGCTGTGGCACACGGGCTCATTGTTGCAGCCTGTGGGGTCTAGTTCCCTGGCCAGGGATGGAACCTGGGCCCCCTGCACTAAGAACACCGAGTCTTAGCCAACGGACCCAAGGAGAGTGCCTGGAGTGTTTTTTATTGATATTTCTAATTTATTTGGGTCTAACTTTTTGGCTTGGTAGCTATTACTTATTTGTAACAGTTCCTTATATATTCTGTCAGTTACAAATTTTGTCAATTACATTTGTTACCAATATCTTTTGATTTTGTGGCTTGTGTTTCACTCTTCGTAATTTTTACAAAATATGTTTATGTATTTCTTTGGCTGCTCAGGGTCTTGGCTGTGGCACACGGGCTCATTGTTGCAGCCTGTGGGGTCTAGTTCCCTGGCCAGGGATGGAACCTGGGCCCCCTGCACTAAGAACACCGAGTCTTAGCCAACGGACCCAAGGAGAGTGCCTGGAGTGTTTTTTATTGATATTTCTAATTTATTTGGGTCTCCATTCTTTTTATGGAGTGTACACATTTAATTCTTTATAAGCAACGCTTTCATACTCCAAGGTCATAAAGATAAATTCACAAGTTATTTATCAAACAGCTGACATTTTGAATGTTGCACTAAAGCATTTAATTCTTTTATAATGTATGGATTTTTAATTTATAAAATCTTTTATAACAACTTGTCCAAGAAGAACATTTTGTGCAGTGCCTTATTCCTCTGCATACATGCAGTGATGGCTCTATCATATATAATATGCCTATATAAGCATGCTTCCCTTTCAAGTCTATGATTTTCCATTTGTAAATTCTTATGCCTTTTTAATTGTCCTAAATTAGGAAATGGTTTGGTGATTCAAAGAGGAACCACCTCATTTTCTACTTGTTCAATATTATCTTCCCTATTCTCTCTATTCCACATAAATTTCAGTTTACTTTCATCAAATTTCATGAAAATACCTATTGTGATTTTGTTTTGTGCTGCATTGAATTCATAGATAATAGTGCAGAAACACTACTGGTTTAAGTTTTTCATGATCAGGGTATAAATCTTCACTTATTTCAGATTTTTTAAAATATTTTCCTTTAAGATTTAATATTTTTCTGTATTAAAGTCCTGTCTCTTATACACATCTAGATGTGTATAAGAGACAGCAGATGAGAAGCAGATTTGTTGCTAGAATATAGAAATAAACTGACTTTTTATATTCATGTTAAATTCAGTACCTATTAAGTTTGTTATTGTTAATAATGCAATACTTCTCTAGATTCCTTTGGTTCTTCTAAATTTGCCATCTGTCTTAAATCACTTTTTCCCCTCCTTTTCTTATTCACACTCTTTTCTCTTGTTCTGCTGGTTTGAAATTCAGCACAGTCTTGACTAGAAATTGTGGTCACATTCATTTACTTATTCATCAGCTATGTCTGACGTAGACAGCTACAGGTACTGGATATGTGGTCGATGCTATGGGGGTTACAAAGTGTAACATTAGATCTTACTATTAAAGGAGTTTCTGGCATGCCAAGATATCTGCAAATCATTATCCCAAATGCTACTGGACCAGATTCATCTTGGCTGACCCACAGGAAGACAAAACACTAGATGCCCATGTTTGGTGCAAGAAGAGGTTTGTTTGCATGGCAACAAAGCAAGGAGATGAGAGCTCTAATGCCCAATTTGTAATTGGGTTGTTTTGTGTTTTTTAAATTGAATTGCCTGAACTGTTTAGATATTTTGGATATTAATGCTTTACTGGTGTTACTTTTTGCAAATATTTTCTTCCATTCATCAGACTGGATTTTTGTTTCGACAACTCTTTTTGTCTCTTCTTTTTTTCTGTAAGAAGATTTTAATCTTGATTAGGTCCCGTTTGTTTATTTGTGGTTTTGTTTCTTTTCTTTGTAGAGACATATCAAAAGACACATTGCTACAAGAGATGTCAAAGAATGTTCTGCCTGGTTTTTCTTCTGGGAGTTTTATGGTTTCTGGCCTTACACATTGGTCTTTAATCCATTTTGAGTTTATATTTGTGTATGGTGTGAGAAAATGTCCTAATTTCATTCTTTTATGTAGTTGTCCAGTTCACTAGTACTCCTTATTGAAGAGGAAGTTGTTTCCAAACTGTATATTCTTGCATTCTTTGCCATAGTTTAACTGACCATACATGCCTGGGTTTATTTCTGGGCTCTCCATCCTATGTCCATTTTGCACCCATACCATTCTGTTCTGATTATTGTAGCTTTGAGCGTTCACTGACATCAGAGATTGTAATAGCTCTAGCTTTGTTCTTTTTTCTCTTGATTGCTTTCACTATCTGGGGTCTTATGTGGTGTCGTACCAATTTTAGAACTATTTGTTTTAGTTCTGTTCATAGGCACTTTGATAGAGACTGCAGTAAATCTGTAGTACAGACCTTTTAACAATATTAATTGTAGAACTGGCCAATGGGAAAAATAAGAAATGTACTCACAGACTTGACCAGCAGAGAGGCAGCATCCACATTTTTCTTTGCTAATCATGTGCTTTATCAAATATTCTCCTTAATTATTCTTAACTCACTAGGTTATTTTCATAAGGAAAATATATTTCTTCTTAACTTTAACAATATGTTTGATTTAGTCTCTTTTACTTTAAAGCAGAGCAGTACCAACAGTTGGGCACAGAGAAAATGAGGCTACTTTTGTGATCTCAGTTTTGGCTGCCAGTAAACACTAACTTCTGGAAAAGATCCTTTTCTATAAACCTCTATACTGAGGTTGAGACATCAGCTGGGGAATGTAAAGACTAAATCAAAGTAGGAAAATATAAAGTCTTCACAGAAAATATTTTAATAAATAAATTCCTTATGAGTATTAAAAAGTGCATTCATAATATATCTCTTAAAATAGTTTCAGGGAAAACTAAGAAAAATTCAACAACATATGTGCAGAACATGATTGATAAAGAAAAATATACCAAGCAATAGTGAGAGAAGTTAAAAGGACCTCAGTAAAATGCCACGGGGGATGTTTTGGGACGGCGGAAACGTTCTGTGTCTTGATTGTCATGCTGGTTACATGGCTGTAAAAACTTGTCAAAATACATCAATATGTGCCTAAAATGGGTGTATTTTGTTGTGGGTATGTTATGCCTCAAAGATGCTTTTCAAAGTTGCATGATTGCAGGAATCTGGACGAAGGGAGCTGCTGAGTTTCTTGCTCACTTTCTCTGGCAGGGACAGCTGAGAGAAACGGTGATGAACCCTGAGTGGTCTCTCTGTCTGGAGCAATGAATGTGCAGAGCCAGGAGATCAGGGTGCCCAGGGAAGACAGATGACCTGCTGATTATCCTTATTCCTGAAGGCACAGCTTTATCAAGTGAAAAAAATCAGAACTACATGTTTTAATAAGATTGTTATTAATCCATCAGGGTCACATCCTGTGTCTCTCCTTTGCCAGATACCCTGCCAACTGGGGAATCTGAGCCCCCTTACAGCTTCCTGCCCCGTCCTGGGTTTGTGTTCCCACCAGCTGTCTTCCACCTCCCCTTCTGCTCATCCTGTGTTGCCATTTACAGATTTTTCCATCTGGTTTATGCTCTTTCAAGGTGGGTTTCTGTTAGTTCCTACCCTCCTATGACACCACTGATTTCCTGAGCTGGGTCCACGGTGAGTTTGTGCTCTAAGAAGAGCTGACGTGCAGCACTGTGGACTGGCTGCTGGCACAGAAATATAGAGCCGAGTCTGCTGCCTCGGTGGAATTGATTTCCAGGCTGCAGGGTGAGTTTTGGGGGCAGTCAGCTGAAAATCGTTGTTTGAACATGGCTGTATCTTCCACAATGTTTTGCTTCTGCAAGTAAACCAAAAATTCTAATGCTTCTTCCACCTTCTTGCGATACCAGTAAACATTAATATGTCCTTTTATGGGGACACAATCCATCTTTGCTTTCTGGTCTTTTCCTTTGACCAGATGACTGGGACTCTGGGTGACCTCAGTGTCCATGGAGCCTGTAAGGAAAGAGAGAGAAAGTGCAGTGAAAGCCCAGGAGAAACTCTGATTTCGCAGCCACAGGAGAAAGTCCTGAAACTGGAATCCAATAAATTCACCTCACCTGCTCCCCAGAAGAAAAAAAAAAGCACACAGCACAGAAGGCTGAAGCACATGGCTGGCTCAGGGAGAAAGCAGGGCAGGGACTTTTTCTCGACGGCTCCTCCTCATCCCCCTTCAGCACCTCCTTGTGACGTGATTACTTTTTGTGGTCATCATATGGAAAATGAGACTAATGTTGCACAGCCTGGGAGGGCAGAGAAAGCTGGTAAAACAACTAGTGTGGATTTCAAACTGCTTTAATTTTCTTTTTCCTGATTCTGCTCTTTCACTATTTCTTTGAAAATAAAAGTTATTTACATATTAACAATTTATTTCCTTTTTTAACTTGTAGATTTGCCTCCTCCCTTCCCTCCCAGACAATGAACAGCTTGCTGTTATCAATCATAGTTTCCACTGCACATAAAAAATCATATATCTGCCTCTTTAAATTAAAAAGTTAAATGTTGAACTTATGCAAAATAATATTTATGATAAATATGCAATGCATTTAGGGAAAAAATAAAGCGAATCCTCTTGTTTCAATCAGTCAGCTTAGGAGTTAGATTAGCACTAAGAATTTTTAAGCCCCTGTGTTATTTTTATAGACTTTATTGTTGTTTTTCTACCATGTCCATTTAACTACACTCCTGAAGTTCGTATTTTTATTCACTTGCTTTTCATTACAGTTTTTCTCATTTATGTAAGAATCTGCAAATTTTGTATTAATCAGTGTTGTATGTCTTTTAAATTTTTCTGTGGGAGTTCTTTTTCTTGGCCATGCTCTTTTTTCATTCAACATATGCCTATGATATTAAATCATGTTGTCTCATGTAGTTTTAGATAAATCAGTTTCACTTATATGTAGGATTCCATTTATTAGTTTGTCAGAATCTATTATCCATTTAACCTCATGCACCCTACTTGTTTTTTTTCCACCCAGATTTTAATGCTACACTACAAATAGGACTGTATTCTTACACAATTCTTTACATACTTAGCTGTATTCTTACACAATTCTTTACATACTTTACATTCTGTATACCTGAGACTGTAAAAATTGAGCCTTAGGGTCACCACGTCTATTTTACATAGCAAGACAAAATGGTTTCCAAATTAATTAAGCAAATAAATAGTCCCACAACAGTTTATGAACTATCTTCAAATGTTCCTCATCGAGTACTCAGTTGCCATGTACTGTTCTTTTACTTTTGTCAGTCTATTAGGTTAAAGTGGCATCTCACTATAGCTTTAGCTTGCATTTTTATGACTGCTAAGGAGATTGATATTCTGAATTAATACATTTATAGGCCACTGGTTTTTCTGTACATTGCTCTTTTCTCATATTTTTGGTAGATTAACTATCATTTATTTGTAACAGTTCTTCATATATCTCAGATACTAAACTTTGTCATTTACATGTATGCTAATATCTTTTCAGTTTGTGACTTGTGTTTTAACTCTTTGTAAATTTTTTGTTGATATTTCTTATTTAGTAAAGTCTATCATTCTTTTTTTGGGGGAAGGTGTGAATTCTTTAATTCTTTATAAGCAATGTTTCCATAGCTCAAGTTCATAAAAATATATTCCTATAACATTTACCAAATAGTTAATAATTTAAATGTTGCATTTAAGCATTTAATCCTTAAAAAAATTTTTTTCTTTTTTTTTTTTGCTTATGTTGTGAGAAAGAGTTTAGATTGATTTTTCTTCCTGTGGAGAACTACTTGTCCCAGAAGAACTTGTATATTGCATTACTCCCCTACATACCTGCAGTGGTGGCTATACCATATATTAAGTGCCTGTATATGAATAGTGCTATTTTAAATTTATGATTTTCCATTTGTCCACTTAGTTATACAAAATTATAGCATAATCTGATGATTAGATTGCAAACTCACATCACTTTGTAGTTCTTTAGTATTATCTTGAGTATTCTTTCCTCTTTTTTCCACTTAAATTTTGACTGCTTTTGTCAAATTTCATGAAACTCCTTTTGTGACTTGGTTTAGTGCTATAGAGAATACGTAGATGCTAGTGCTGAAACTGGAATACTTTTAGTACTGGTTTAACTCATTCATGATCATGGCATGTAACTTCAGTTATTTCAGATTTTAAAATGCCTTCCTGTAAAATTTAATAAATTTCTGAATTGTTTATCTTTGTATAGATTTAGGTATATTATCTTTTATATTTTCTGTTACTAAATGATCTCTCTTTAAAAATCTATCACTCTTTCCCCCTTCTTTTTTCATTTTCATGCTTTTTTCTTGTTTTACCAGGCTGGAAATTCAACACAATGTGAAACAGAAATAGTGATGACATTCATTGACTTACTTATCAATTATGTATGACCAGAACAACTATAGGTACTGTATACTGTGATACATGCTCTGGGGATTAGGAAGTCTAAAATTAGACACCCCAAGAATCATCAGGATAGGAAGCATGCCGCCATCCGTGGGGTGACCTGCTGGAGTACTGCAGAGATTCGTCACTAGTACTTAGTTACACAGTCACTAATCCAGTCCTGATTGGTGATATTGATCGGTTAATTAAATTTAATCTCTTAGGGCCACATTCAAGGTGAGTGGGCTCCTCAGAACTCTGTCCTCAGTTCTTTGATCTTTTCTTTGTATGTTCTGTCATCAAGGGATCAAGAAGGCACTTTCATTCTTCCAGTTAAGGAAATTGTCCCAAATTTGTACCTTCACCCAGGTCCATTTTTTGAGCCCCTGAGTACCACTGCTTTCTGCATATTTCTGGTGAGATTTCTGTCTCAGAGGCATCCCCAATGTCAAGAAAATCATGATCTTCTTCCCACTTGGTCCTCCTGATTCATCTGACTTGTAGTCAAAACCTTCCTCTCCATCTATTGCCTCTCGTGATGAATCAGTTACCCAGGTCTTTGATTTTATTCCCTAATTATGTTTTAAACTCTCATTTCCCTGTATTTCTAGCACTGCCACCATCATCATCCTAGCCTCAACATCCCTTCGGTTGTTTGTTTTATTGTCTCTCCAATTTTTGATCTCACATGTGGGTTGTTGTTCTTTAGTCACTAAGTCATGTCCAGGACTCTTTTGTGACCCCATGGACTGCAGCACACCAGGCTTCCCTGTCTATCACTATCTCACTGAGTTTGCTTAAACTTGGGTCCAGAGTCGCTGGTGCCATCCACCCATCTCATCTTCTGTTGCTCCCTTCTCGTCTTGATCTCACTCTTTCCCAGCATAAGGGTCTTTCCAACGATTCAGCTCTTCACCCCAGGTGGTCAAAATATTGGAGCTTCAGCTTCAGCATCAGTCCTTCCAGTGAATATTCAGGACTGATTTCCTTTAGGATGGACTGGTTGGATCTTCTTGCAGCCCAAGGGACTCTCAAGAGTCTTCTCCAGCACCACAATTTGAAAGACTCGCTCTAACAGTCTTTATTTCTAGGCTTTTTATATTTTGCTAATCAAATGGATATCAATTTACATATAATTGCATCTTTCTCCATGTTTCTTGATCACCAGGAAATCAATGTTTATTGATTACAGATGTTTCTTCTCCAAAGTATATGTTAATATCTTTTGCTTATTTTTACTGGGCTATACAAGATTTACAGACAATGTGTGATTTTTCTTTTTCCTAGAAAAGGATTTTTCTAGGGGTTTAAACTCAGTGCTTCACTTACTATCTTGTGGCTTCCGACAGAACTTTCTAGTTTTGCAGACAAGCCTCGTTGTCTGAAGTCTTTCTTATTTACCCTCTCTGTCTCCTCCTCCCCTGATCCCTTTGTGAAGGGGATGCGCATGCTCTGTCCTTGGGGTAGAGGGTTGCCCCATCCAGTCATGCTCTGTTCTTTCATCACCCTCAATACTGTATAAAGCACATCCCTGAATTCTCTCATGGGTGAACATCTCTACTTGGCTGCCTAATGATTCCATTTGTCTTGAGAGTCTAGGATGGTGACAAGACAGTGCTGAATTTTCCTGGAGGGAAAAACTCCAGTGTTTATTATAAAAGTGTTAGTCACTCAGTCATGTCTGACTCTTTGTGATCCCATGGACTATAGCCTGCCAGGCTCCTCTGTCCGTGGATTTTTCCAGGCAAGATACTGGATTGGGTTGCCATTCCCTTCTCCAGGGGAACGTCTCAACCCAGGAATCGATCAAATTCCCATCTCCTCCATTGCAGATGGATTCCTTACTGTCTGAGCCACCCATTATAGAAGTATTCATTGCTTTATAGAAGCATTTGGGAATCTACCTGTAGGATTATGTGTCAGTTTATCTAAGAACTATGATTAGCATATGGGAGAATCAGAAAAAAAAAAATCCAGATTTTATAATTTTCAGCCCAGGGAACTTTCCAGGTTGGTTGGCCATTTATAGGCCTAGCTCCATTCCCATATGGCTAGTTCTCAAACACCATACCTTCTCCCTGCTCTGTACTCAGGTATTTTCTCTCTCTTTCTCTCTCTACACACACAGCCACAGATGGCTCAGTCGGAGAGGCTGTGGCTTTTCTCTCTCCACACCTCCTTCCATGGGGCCCCATGGTTCAGTGGGGTGGGGAAGGGGGCTGCTACCAAGATTCTTGTCTGGGTCTCTGATCTCTGCCCAGCGCTGTGTCTCTAGCACCGCAGAAGTAGAGGCTGCTGTCTGCAGGATCCACGCTTGTCACCATCAGAGATGAAAATGTCATGTTTGGCTGACTGATGGGAAGCTTGTCCTTGTTATAACCTTGTTCGTATGTGGCATTAGTGCCCACATTAGAAGTTGCCATCAGCATGAGGCCGCGTTTCGGGTACTGACGGTACCAGAACACAGTTGTGGCTTGAAAGTCCACTGCACGGCACTCGATGGTCACAGAGGCTCCACTCTTACTGACAGCCCTGCGGGGCTGCTGAGAGACGACAGCGCCAAGCCCAGAGCCTGCTGAGACAGAGGTCAAGGAGGTGAGAGCCCAGCAGGACAGGGAGACATGACCACAGGCAGAAAACCACAGCCTTGCTCACTCGCTCTCCTTTCTCCCGGCTCCAAGGGAATCCTGTTTGTTTTGTGAAATCATCCTGTCCTAATTCTTAGGCTTATCATCCCCCATCTTTCCTGACTGGTGGCTCCTCACCTTACCCTTTACACCTCCAAATATGATGGAATGTCCCCTCTCATTTTGCTCAGTGTAAAAAAATCCACAATCTTAAGGAATTCCCTCGTGGTCCAGTGGTTAGGATTCAGTGTTCTCACTGCCAGGGACCAGGTTCAATGCCTGGTGGGGGAACTAAGATCCCACATGCCAAGCAGCCAAAAACTTCAAAAATTATAAAAGTCCACAATCCCTGACTATCACTTCACTCATGACAACACACACACACACACACACACACACACACTTGACCAAGCTACTTAGCTAATAAGGCTCGTACTGGGTCCCAGAAGCAGCAGAAGCATCAGCATCTTCAGGCACTGGCCTCACACCACACCTCTTAGAAGAAAGATACGACCTTGCCCTTTCTTTCTCCACCCGTAGAAGGAGGGCTGACTGCATAGTTCTAAGGGTGCTCTAGTCCGTCCCCTGGTGGTCATCATTGCCATTGATGCAGGATCCACCCCTCTTTCAATCAAGTGAAAGTGAAAATCGCTCAGTTCAGTTCAGTTCAGTCGCTCAGTCGTGTCCGACTCTTTGTGACCCCATGAATCGCAGCACGCCAGGCCTCCCTGTCCATCACCAACTCCCAGAGTTCACTCAGACTCACGTCCATCGAGTCCGTGATGCCATCCAGCCATCTCATCCTCTGTCGTCCCCTTCTCCTCCTGCCCCAATCCCTCCCAGCATCAGAGTCTTTTCCAATGAGTCAACTCTTCGCATGAGGTGGCCAAAGTACTGGAGTTTCAGCTTTAGCATCATTCCTTCCAAAGAAATCCCAGGGCTGATCTCCTTGAGAATGGCTCAGTCATGTCCAACTCTTTGTGACCTCTCTAACTATAAACCCATCAGGCTTCTCTGTCCATAGGAGTCTCCAGGCAAGAATACTGGAGTGGATAGCCATGCCCTTCTCCGGGGGATCTTTCCAAGCCAGGGAGTGAACCTGGGTCTCCTGCATTGCAGGCAGATTCTTTACTGTCTGAGGCACCAGGGAAGCCCTTTTCCATAAAAGAACCATTGAAACATTGCTGGAAGGAACTTCAGAGATGTTCTAACCCAACTCTCAATTTTATAGGACAGAAACTGAGGGCTAGATCATTGAAATGATATTAGTTTTCTAGCCTTATGTAAGGAAATGGCTATATTTGTGTGGTAAATGACATTGTTAATTCTTTACTTCTGTAATGTATCCTCAAAGTAATCAAGACAACTTATGCTTGTTAATCACTAGAACCATAGATGAACATAAGGACTACTAGGCTAGAAGCTCAATGCTTTTTCACACTGAAAAAAACACTTCCTCATCTTCTCAATGAAGTATTTATTTCATGAGTATCTTATGCCAGTCCCCTCATATAATGGACTGAATACTAAACATATCTATGCATTATATAAACACACATCTCTTTATTATAGTCTGAATGTGGTAGAAGTGATGCTATGAATTTTGAAGCTGGGTCACAAATAACCTTATAGATCCCTTCAGGGTCTCTTGAATGCTCACTCTAGGGGAAGCCTGGAGAAGGCGATGGCATCCCACTCCAGTACTCTTGCCTGGAAAATCCCATGGATGGAGGAGCCTGGTAGGCTGCAGTCCATGGGGTCATGAAGAGTCGGACACGACTGAGCGTCTTCACTTTCACTTTCATGCATTAGAGAAGGCAATGGCAACCCACTCCAGTGTTCTTGCCTGGAGAATCCCAGGGACGGAGGAGACTGGTGGGCTGCCGTCCATGGGGTCTCAAAGAGTCGGACACGACTGAAGCGACTTAACAGGGGAAGCCAGCCACGAGATAATCATTTTCACTACCCCGAGGCCACCATTCTGCAAGGAAACCCACCTAACCACATTGAGGGGCTGAGGGTAGAAAGACAGACATGCTAGGCTGGTCCACAGCTGCCCGGGGTGTCCTGGGCGCCCCAGGGCAGGGATCAGCCGTGCACGGAAAGACGCCATCTCGGATGTGCAGGCGACTGGAGCCTCAGGCCTCTCCCGCCTCGGGGACCATCTGACCATGACCGCATCAGTTCAGTTCAGTTCCGTTCAGTCGCTCAGTCATGTCCGACTCTTTGTGACCCCATGAATCGCATGAGCGGCCCCAAATGGGAACTGCCCAGCCAGGCCCACTCAGCCCCCAGAACCATGAGAGATAATATATGTTAAAGTCACTACTTTTGAACTGTGGTGTTGGAGAAGACTCTTGAGAGTCCCTTGGACTGCAAGGAGATCCAACCAGTCCATCCTAAAAGCTTTTTTTTTTTTTTTTTCAAGAAGAGATCCATACATTTATGAGATCCATCCATGATTTCACACATAACATTTGCTTTTCTGCTAGATTTTGCTCCATTGCTAAGGGTAGCTATTTGCTCACCATATTGCTGGTGGTCATTTGGGTGTTTTCCAGTTTGAGGTCACCATGAATGGAGCTGCCACGGCAGCAGGCTTTTCTCCCATATCCCTTTCTATTTCCTCAGAATTCTGGACTATTTTAGTTTTTATACAATTAAACTGGTTTTCTGACTTGTCTAATTTACTCATTATTTTTTCTAATATATTTTTAAATTCAGAAACTATGTGTATGGTGTCCAAGAAACATTATTTGATTGTATTTTTCTAGAAATTGATCTTCCAAGGTAATTGATGCAATAGCTTCTTAACACTAAGAAAACATCGAGTGATCCTTTAACTTTTTTGACTTTCATACAGTCAATTTCTTACAACTTGGCCATGGGAATGGGGGGCATTATGAAATTTCACAAAAAGTTCTTTTTTGTACTAGGACCACCCTGAAATAATAAAGAGTTCGATAGTTTTACAGTGGATGTTTTAAAATCAAGTGAAGCTCATCTGCTTTTTTTGTCATAAATTCTTTCACTGGAAGGAGGAAACTTGTATCCTTTCAGTTGTTGTTTTAGTCGCTGTCATATCTGGCTCTTCACAACCCCATGGACTGGAGCCCGCCAGGCTCTTCTGTCCATGGGATTGTCCAGGCAAGAATACTGCAGTGGGTTGCTATTTCCTTCTTTAGGGGGTCTTCCTGACCCAGGGATTGAACCCACATCTTTTGCATTTCCTGCGTCGGCAGGCAGATTCTTTACCGCTGTGCCACCTGGGAAGCCCCCTAATGTAGATAGGTGTGATTTTTAAGAATCAGCCTGTGGATGCGGAATTGTGATTGTGCCATTCCACGATGTGTGTTGCTGCAGCAGCCACTTTGGGTGCCTGGTTCAGGAGGAGGAAGCCGACTGCCCAGGGTACTGAACACAGAAAAGCCCGCCCCCTGGTGGGGAAGCAGTACTCATTTGTGTGCAGAGAGGAGGTGGCTTTGATTCACTGTGTCTATACTAGCAGCACAGAGATACAGAGCCGTCTGGTTCTTTTGTGCTGATGTCACAGTAAGAAGAAAGAATGGCTTCTTTTCGCGAGAAGCGCTATAGCCTTGAGCTATGTCTTCTTCCCGAACATCCTTTACAACTTGCGAGAAGAAGATCCGTCTCAGTCCTAGACCTGGGTCCTGTCGGTACCAGTACATTGAGTCGTAATCAAAATCCTGTTCACATTCCAGGGTCACAGCTCCACCTTCCTTTTTGAGCAGGTATTTAGGGGTCTGGGTGACGCCCGCAGCCACGGTGCCTATGGAGTAAAGGGAGCGGCTCGGGAAACATGGCCCAAGAGGGCAGCCAATGCTGCTGCCGTGAGGGAAAGGCTTAGCTCTGGAGCTCAGCGTCTTTAGGATGGGAATCTGCTCTCCGAACCCGGGACTCACCTGCTCCAAAGAGACAAAGGGCCACGCAGCAGATCGCCTGGTTGCCCATAGTGGGAAGGGGGTCTCCTCGTAGCCCTCAGCACAGACCGATGAGGAAAGAAACTTAGCTATGGGGCTCCCCCTGGTTGAATGTGTGGAATCTATCAGAAGGCCGGAAAGGAGAGTTGGGCAGGATCCTGTAGATATTCAAGAGGGGCTGCCTAATCTGGCAGATGAGGTGACTGAGGACAGAAATCTGAATCACTTGCACCTCCCTTGTGCCTCCCTCCCCCAAACTGCATTTTGTCTGGCCCTAGTGGGCGGCACCCCACATTTCCAGGCCAGAGCCTCACTGTGATTGGCCCACCTTTCTCCCTGCAGTAATGAAGGTTTGACCACAATGAGAGCACAGTAGATGCTCTGGTCACACAAGAATGCAGAGTTTATTTTTTTTAACTTTTTATTTTGCAATAGAGTATAGCTGATTAACCATGTTTTGATGTTTTCAAAGGTACTCAGCCATACATATACTTGTATCCATTCTCCCCCAAACTCCCCTCCCATCTAGCCTGCCACATAGACCTGAGCAGAGTTGCCTGTGTTGTACAGTAGTTGGTTCATCTGCTTTTTGATTTTCTGCAATTGTTTCATCAAAGAAAATGATAACAAAATGGTGTTCTATAAGTGTCCAACAGTTTTTGTGTGGTGAGAATAAAAAAAATAAGGTTCACTGAGATGAAAATCTGAGGTGATGTGTTTCTAATGAATATTTCAGGATCAGACCCATCTCTTAAATTCCAGACCAACTTATCCAACTCTTTTCCCACCATCTCTGGGATGTACCATAGACATTTGAAGAATTTCTAATTCTGGCATCCATACCTACCTGCTCAAACCCTAGGCAGGGAATGTTCCAGAAAGAATAAGAGGCAGCATAGGTTGGTATAAAGACCACAACCCTTTTGGCCAAACAAACCTGTGTTTTCTCTCTCTGTTTCTCTACAGCCCACCTCCCCTTTTTTTTGAGCTTGAGAAAGAAAAAATGAACTCCTGAAACTGTATTTTCCTATGTTGAAAATGAAGAAAATAGTGCCTTTGCTTGTCTTGGTGATTAAATAAAATCCTATATTTAAAGCATGCGGTAGAGAACTCAAAATAGAGTATGAAGTAAAGAGAAGCATCAGGCAATGCATATTTACCATGACAAATGATGCTGTTCTAAATTATGTTCCTATTTTGGGGTAGCAGAGTCTCCCTCCCTGAGCCTCAGTTGGCATGTTCTGGCCCTCTCCTATCTCCATCTTCATCCCTTGGAAGGCTTTGTAGCCAATTGCACTTATCAGACATGCTGGCTTCCCCAGCCCATGGCTGTTTTGGGGATGGGCCTGGAGAATGTTTGTGCAGTGAAAGGACATGACTGCGTTGACATAGATTAGGAACTGGCATAGAAACACACTAGAGAGTCTTCCAGCTCCACCAACTGTATCTGCAGGACACCGGGTCCCTCTTGGGTAATTCAGCAGGGGAGTGCTCCACTGGCATTTCTGACTCATCTATGATTTTTTGCTTCCTCAAGGTAAATCATGAATTTCAGATCTTCCTCCAGGAGCTGCTGATAGTAAACTTAACTGTGTCCTTTCTCTGGGCTGCATCTCAGTGTTACCTCCTGTTCTCCAACCCTGACAAGGTGCCTTGGGTTCCTGGAGATGCCAACATTCGTGGGACCTCAGAGCAGAAGGGACTGCATGAGACAGAGTTTTAATAGAAGGGGACGTGAGTGCCTTCCAATGAAGCAAGGCAAGGAAGCTCAGAAATGTTTGAAATCTCCTGCATTCATTTAGAAGTTCACAGAAATTTTGCTCTTTACTCCAAAATGCAATTATTTGCATTGGTATGAATGTCTATACCTTTTAGAACATCTCTGGGCAACATGGAGGTCCAGGGCATACTCAAGACACAGCTATTGACCCACAGATAAAGTCCAGTGATCCTGATCCATTAGCTCAAAACTCACTGCCGCCAGGAGCCAGATGACCCCTCAGCTGAGTAGGCTGGTGCCCATGGCAGGGCTGGGCATGAAGGGTAGCCTGCAGGCAGGACCAGGAAGTATATTTACTGCATCTGCTCAGGGAGCTAGAGCTCAAAGCTGGCTTCTATGAGGCGGGTCTTCCTGTGAGGTCACCATTTCCGGTGCCTCCTATTGTATCCAGAATTATTCTTGTACCTCAGTTAAATGGAACTGGGATACAAGATTAGTCTTTTTTTCCCCCTGAATTTTGCACACAATCTAGTTTAGAATATTTCAGTGTGGACATAGTGTTGAGAGATGAGTAGCTTCATTATCAGTCCTTAGCTTCTGAAACAGTATGTGCCACTTCTGCACCCTTTTTATTTTTAATTCCTTTATTTTCTTCCATTGGCTTGTATCATCTTTCCATTTTCCATTACCAAGTACAGGTAGTGACCACATGTGATATTTAGGTACGTTTGTTGAGAGGCAGGGAAGTGGAGACCAGAATTTCTGCCAAAATCAATAGAGACAGAAAATGACTTGACTCAGTTTCTTTCCTCCACCTCAGCTGAGCAAGGCTTCAAGCATCTTGAGGGAACCTTAGTTAATGGCTCACAATCCATTTTCTTCTCTGTTATTATCCTACTTGACTATTTTGATGTAAGTAATACAAAGAACAGTCACTAGAAAAACCATAAACTCTCCCTCTCAAACCTTTTGTCTCATTTCTATTTATGTGTATTATTTTCTTTAATCATGAATGGAATACCTGTGTGTGAGGGATCTTCCTTCCATTCTTTCGTCCTTCTTTCCTACCCTGTGACAGTAGCTAATTATATGAAAGAAGATGCAGAGAAGGAATTAGACACCATCCCTTCCTTTTAGAATGTACAGGCTCCCTGGAGGAGATGTAACTTGTACATCTAGGATGCTTCAGGCCTCGAATAATAAATAAGATCATAGTAACTTTCAGTGTCCAAATAACCATGGCTCAAGACCTTCTTTTATAATAGTAGGATCCTAAGGCAATGGCACCCCACTCCAGTACTCTTGCCTGGAAAATCCCATGGACGGAGGAGCCTGTTAGGCTGCAGTCCATGGGGTCACTGGGAGTCGGACATGACTTAGCGACTTCACTTTCACTTTTCACTTTCCACTTTCATGCATTGGAGAAGGAAGTGGCAACCCACTCCAGTGTTCTTGCCTGGAGAATCCCAGGGACAGGGGAGCCTGGTGGGCTGCCGTCTCTGGGGTCGCACAGAGTCGGCCATAACTGAAGCCACTTAGCAGCAGCAGCAGCAAGGCCTTCTTCAAAGGGTCTCTCTTATTGTGGGAGGTATTCATAGGCTTACCCAATTACATGCTTCAATCAGAACTTAGCTGCCATTCAGTTCAGTTCAGTTCAGTCGCTCAGTCGTGTCCGACTCTTTGCGACCCCATGAATCGCAGCATGCCAGGCCTCCCTGTCCATCACCATCTCCCGGAGTTCACTCAGACTCACATCCATCGAGTCCGTGATGCCATCCAGCCATCTCATCCTCGGTCGTCCCCTTCTCCTCCTGCCCCCAATCCCTCCCAGCATCAGAGTCTTCTCCAATGAGTCAACTCTTCGCATGAGGTGGCCAAAGTACTGGAGTTTCAGCTTTAGCATCATTCCTTCCAAAGAAATCCCAGGGTTGATCTCCTTCAGAATGGACTGGTTGGATCTCCTTGCAGTCCAAGAGACTCTCAAGAGTCTTCTCCAACACCAGAGTTCAAAAGCATCAATTCTTCGGCGCTCAGCCCTCTTCACAGTCCAACTCTCACATTCATACATGACCACAGGAAAAACCATAGCCTTGACTACCACTTAGAATCCGAACAGTCATTTCTCCTGAAAACACTCCAAATTGTTCAGTAATGCTATTGACAAAAATGCCCATCACTGAACACACACGTCTAGCCTGAAGGGATTCTTTCAGGAGGCTGTCAGATCCAGGAATCCTCAAGCCGCTAGGGGAGTAGGGAAATGAGTTATCTCTTCACTTTTTTGGATATTACAGATAATGCTGCCTGAACACACATGTGAAAATTTTTTGTGTGGACACATGCTTTCAACTGAAATTGCTGGGTTATATGGTAATTGCACTTTAACTTTCAAAGAACTGCCCATACATTTTACACAGTGGCTGTACCATTTTCCATTCCCACCAGCAATGCATGAGGCTCCCAATTCCTCCCCAGCTGCCCCCCAATTTTTTGTTGTCATTTTCATTACAGCCAAGTGGATGTGAGATGGCATCTTACTGTGATTTTAATTTCATTTCTTTATTGATTAATGATGCTGACTATCTGCTACATTTATTGGCCACTTACATATCTTCTTTGGAGATGTGTATTTAGATCTTTTGCTCACTTTAAAGTTGGATTATTTGTCTTTTTTATTGTTGAGTTGTAAGCTTTTTAAAATATATATATAAGCTTTTAAAATATATATATATCATAGATACATGATTAATAAATGTTTTCTCATTTTGGAGGTTATCTTTACCTCTTGAGAATGCTCTTTGAAGCACAAACTTTTTTTTTTCCATTCAAAGAATTCCAACCTACCTAGCTTTTCTTAGCTGCCTGTGCTTTTGGTGTGATAATTAAATCATTGCCTATTCCATCATCATGAAGATTTACACCTTTGTTTTCTTCTAAGAATAATCTCAGATCTTATACTTAGCTCTTTGATACATTTGAGTGAATTTTTGTATATGGTATGAGGAAGGGATGCAACTGTATTTTTTGTACATGGATATCCAGTTTTCCTAGCACCGTTCATTAGAAAGAATATTGTTTCCTAGTTTAATGACTTTTGCACTCTTATCTGGAGAAGGCAATGGCAACCCACTCCAGTACTCTTGCCTGGAATATCCCATGGATGGAGGTGCCTGGTAGGCTACAGTCTCTGGGGTCGCAAAGAGTCAGACGTGACTGAGCAACTTTATTCACTTTTCACTTTCATGAACTGGAGAAGGAAATGGCAACCCACTCCAGTGTTGTTGCCTGGAGAATCCCAGGGACGGAGGAGCCTGGTGGGCTGCCGTCTATGGGGTCACACAGAGTCGGACACGACTGACGCGACTTAGCAGCGGCAGCACTCTTATCTAAAGTCAGTTCCAAATAAATATATTGATTTATTTGGGATGACTTTCAATTATATTTATATAATTATATTAATGCCATTAATTTTATTAATATGTTGACTTTAGTATTTTATTATTAATAAAATTATATTGATTTATGTGGTTATCCTGTTTCCAGCACAATACTGTCTTGATTTCTGTAGCTGTGCAGCAAGTTTTGAAATGGGGGCATGTGAGTCATCTGAAAATTTTCTTCTCTCAAACTGTTTTGACTAATTTTAGTACCTTAAATTTCCATATAAATTTTAGCATCAGCCTGTCAATTTCTAGACAGCCTATTAAAAAGCCTATTAAAAACCTTTGTTGGACTTTGCCAACAAAGGTCCATCTAGTCCAAGCTTCGGTTTTTCCAGTAGTCATGTATGGATGTGAGAGTTGATCTATAAAGAAAGTTGAGCGCTTAAAAATTGATGCTTTTGAACTGTGGTGTTGGAGAAGACTCTTGAGAGTTCCTTGGACTGCAAGGAGATCCAACCAGTCCATCCTAAAGGAAACCAGTCCTGAATATTCATTGGAAGGACTGATGCTGAAGCTGAAGCTCCATTACTTGGGCCACATGGTGTGAAGAACTGATTCATTTGAAAAGACCCTGATGCTGGGAAAGATTGAAGGCAGGAGGAGAAGGGGACAACAGAGGATGAGATGGTTGGATGGCATCACCGACTCAATGGGCATGAGTTTGAGTAAACTCTGGGAGTTGGTGATGGACAGGGAGCCCTGGTGTGCTGCAGTCCATGGAATATATATATATCATAGATACATGATTAATAAATGTTTTCTCATTTTGGAGGTTATCTTTACCTCTTGAGAATGCTCTTTGAAGCACAAACTTTTTTTTTTTCCATTCAAAGAATTCCAACCTACCTAGCTTTTCTTAGCTGCCTGTGCTTTTGGTGTGATAATTAAATCATTGCCTATTCCATCATCATGAAGATTTACACCTTTGTTTTCTTCTAAGAATAATCTCAGATCTTATACTTAGCTCTTTGATACATTTGAGTGAATTTTTGTATATGGTATGAGGAAGGGATGCAACTGTATTTTTTGTACATGGATATCCAGTTTTCCTAGCACCGTTCATTAGAAAGAATATTGTTTCCTAGTTTAATGACTTTTGCACTCTTATCTGGAGAAGGCAATGGCAACCCACTCCAGTACTCTTGCCTGGAATATCCCATGGATGGAGGTGCCTGGTAGGCTACAGTCTCTGGGGTCGCAAAGAGTCAGACGTGACTGAGCAACTTTATTCACTTTTCACTTTCATGAACTGGAGAAGGAAATGGCAACCCACTCCAGTGTTGTTGCCTGGAGAATCCCAGGGACGGAGGAGCCTGGTGGGCTGCCGTCTATGGGGTCACACAGAGTCGGACACGACTGACGCGACTTAGCAGCGGCAGCACTCTTATCTAAAGTCAATTCCAAATAAATATATTGATTTATTTGGGATGACTTTCAATTATATTTATATAATTATATTAATGCCATTAATTTTATTAATATGTTGACTTTAGTAATTTTATTATTAATAAAATTATATTGATTTATGTGGTTATCCTGTTTCCAGCACAATACTGTCTTGATTTCTGTAGCTGTGCAGCAAGTTTTGAAATGGGGGCATGTGAGTCATCTGAAAATTTTCTTCTCTCAAACTGTTTTGACTAATTTTAGTACCTTAAATTTCCATATAAATTTTAGCATCAGCCTGTCAATTTCTAGACAGCCTATTAAAAAGCCTATTAAAAACCTTTGTTGGACTTTGCCAACAAAGGTCCATCTAGTCCAAGCTTCGGTTTTTCCAGTAGTCATGTATGGATGTGAGAGTTGATCTATAAAGAAAGTTGAGCGCTTAAAAATTGATGCTTTTGAACTGTGGTGTTGGAGAAGACTCTTGAGAGTTCCTTGGACTGCAAGGAGATCCAACCAGTCCATCCTAAAGGAAACCAGTCCTGAATATTCATTGGAAGGACTGATGCTGAAGCTGAAGCTCCATTACTTGGGCCACATGGTGTGAAGAACTGATTCATTTGAAAAGACCCTGATGCTGGGAAAGATTGAAGGCAGGAGGAGAAGGGGACAACAGAGGATGAGATGGTTGGATGGCATCACCGACTCAATGGGCATGAGTTTGAGTAAACTCTGGGAGTTGGTGATGGACAGGGAGCCCTGGTGTGCTGCAGTCCATGGGGTTGCAAAGAGTTGGACACGACTGAACAACTGAACTGAACTGAACTGTCAATTTCCAGGCCAAGAAATGTAGCTGGAATTTTGGAATTCAGTTTTTCCTTCTCAATAATATTAACTCTTCCAATACATAATCCTGGGATAGGTTCCCATTTATTGAGACCTTCCTTAATTTCTTTCAAGCAATATTTTGTCCTTTTCGGTCAATAGCTTTCATTTTATTAATTTTTTCCTAGATGTTTTATTATTTTGATGCATAAGGCCCCAGAAAATCTCTAGTTCGTTACTCTATACCTCTTAATAGTAAAAATGGAAATATGGATTTGCTTTTAATTCACTGGAATAGTATTCCTGTTATGCACAAGATTTAGATAAGAGAGGGTAGTAGTAAAACAAAATTAAAATAGATAACTGCTTTTTAAATCTGATACTGCCCTCTGCTGGGGAAGGTGGGGAGAGAAAGAGCTGATGTGTGCCTTAAATGGATGTCTAACAGATGTGTACGTATGTACATGTGTGTGCATGTATGTGTGTTAGCCTTGAAATGTGGGGCAGCAGTGGGTGCAGTCACTGGCCATGGAAAAAGGGAAAAGAGAGGGGTTCTTGGCTTGGTTGTAAGGATGCCCATGTGGACACCTCAAACGTATCACAATTTCAAAAGCAATCCAAACTGAATTTGTTCACTCAATGTTCTCTTTTATCTGATTTCTGGATTTGTTGAACATCCTGTAACTATTAAAATCTGAGAGTCATCTTTGTCTCTTCACCTCTTCACCTCATCATTCTCCTTCATTTCTTACAACAAATGTGTTAAAATTCTGTCCATTCTCTACATTAAGAATCCCTTCTCTTCTTGAACTAGGCTCTGTTCTTGGGCAGTCCTCAAGAGCCCAACTTTAGCAAAAACCCTCATAAGTCAGTTAGCCAGAATACCCACCCTCAGTATCTGATACCCTTGTTATCTAACCTAATTCCTACACCCCCCAACCCCTCAAGGTGATGTCTGATCATCCTGACCTGCCTTCAGCAACAACCCAGGTAGCTCAGTTTAGCCAGTATCTCCCCTTATTCCTGAAGTTTCCTCTTAGTAATTCTGTCTACTGAACCCCTCTGCCTCCCTACTCCTTGACTATAAACTTTTCTTTGTTTATTTGAGTTGTGCCCAATCTGTCTCCCCTACCACAAAACCCCATTGCTGTGGTTTCACTGAATAAAGCCTGCCTTTTCATTGTAATAAGTGTCTGAGTAAAATTTTCTTTGACACAGTTCACCACGATAATAAATGGTCTGCTCTTCACAGCAGAAAGTTGCAAGCTGTGTTCTGATCTATAATGGCCATGTATTTGTGGTCCCAAAGAGAACCCTTTAGTATGTGAAAAAGATGCTCTTTATAATGAGGCCAGGATGATGGGTCTGAATCAGGGCTACCATGTACACCAGAGGGTCTGACCACTTTCTGTGGTGGTAGACCTTCTGACACACTCCTTTATTGCCAGCTGGCAGCAGCAGGGGAGATTGCAGAAAATACACACTGTTTTCTTTGATAGGAACACATTTCAAGTCAGAATCCACGTTGAGGCTTGCAGGGGTGTTCCACGGGGCCCCTTCCCAGCAGGTGTTCTTGGATCAGTCATATCCACATGCACAATTATGCACGGTTACTTCCGGATCGTTGTGACATGTCTTCCCCAGCAATCCCTGTGGTCACAGGTGTTGGGGGAAAAAATGGCGATACATCCTGAGTCAAAAAATAACAGTCATGCCAGATCTTGGAGAACAAGTAACTGATGCAAGTCTCTGATTTTAAAGAGAACACTGAGCCTGAGAAAGTCGAGGGCATCTGCCAGCATCTTACAGCTTTTTAAAATAAAAGCCAGAATTGGAATTGTTGTTGTTGTTTTAGTTGCTAAGTTGTGTCCAACTCTTGTGCAACCCCATGGACTGTGGCCCACCAGGCTCCTCTGTCCATGGGATTTTCCACTATTCTCCAAGAATACTGGAGTGGGTTGCCATTTCCTTCTCCAGGGGATCTTCCCGATCCAGGGATCAAACCTGCATCTCCTGCAGCTCCTGCGCTGGCAGATGGACTCTTTACCACTGAGCCACCAGGGAAGTCCCAGAATTAGAATTAGGAAGCAGCCTTCCTAAAGCTTCCTACTTCTGCTTTATTGACTATGCCAAAGCCTTTGACTGTGTGGATCACAATAAACTGTGGAAAATTCTGAAAGAGATGGGAATACCAGACCACCTAACCTGCCTCTTGAGAAATCTGTATGCAGGTCAGGAAGCAACAGTTAGAACTGGACATGGAACAACAGACTGGTTCCAAATAGGAAAAGGAGTTGGAAAAGACTCTGATGCTGGGAGTGATTGCGGGCAGGAGGAGAAGGGGACGACCGAGGATGAGATGGCTGGATGGCATCACTGACTCGATGGATGTGAGTCTGAGTGATCTCCGAGAGATAGTGATGAACAGGGAGGCCTGGCGTGCTGCGATTCATGGGGTCGCAAAGAGTCGGACACGACTGAGCGACTGAACTGAACTGAACTTCCTAAAGCTCCAGTTTCAGTGCCTGTGGACCTGGAGCCCATCAGAGAGAGAATGGAGGAGTTGAGGGTTTGATATCAGAGAGTATCATTTCATGCTTTCCTGGGCAGCTGTACAAGGATTGAGATTTGAGTTTCCTGAAAGTGTCTCTGAGTGGGGATTGCAAATTAGCGTTTATCTGACTTCCTACCTCTCCAGAAGACTGTATTTGCTGTTCCTTCACAGTTACTCCCATATAATCACCTGACGCCTTTAAGGGTCTGTCAGTCTGTGGAGGAGACAGACTTCTGATAAAAGGACTATTATAAACCCCTAGTTGTCAACTGTCCGTGGTTCCACAGACGTGTAGGTCATCATCTTGGGAGGGTATGTTGATGGAGAAGGAGTTTGCAGGGGAGCTGTGTTTGAGGTAAACTCAGAAGGAGTTTCTTAGCATTTCTGAGATACTGACTTCAGCTATCTATCTGGCTTCTGTGCTTGAAATTGTTGACATGGGGGTCTTTATTACTAAACC
Source organism: Cephalophus harveyi (assembly GCA_006410635.1). Lineage (NCBI taxonomy): Eukaryota > Metazoa > Chordata > Mammalia > Artiodactyla > Bovidae > Cephalophus > Cephalophus harveyi. The sequence goes on along the minus strand of SJYT01039256.1, from coordinate 115,841 downwards.
TAATTCTAATCACAGGCTTAACCACAGGCTGCCTAATTCTGCATTATTTTTAGGAATTTCAGAAGCCCAGGTCCCAGAGCACATCCATCAGAATAAGTCACGACAGAATTTATAGTCTGGCTCCCTGCCAGTAGCAGCTGGAGTCACAGCTATCAAGCTGCTTCTTTCCTCAGAGGCAGAAAGATGAGCAAGGGCCTTTTCAAACATCTTCTTAGAGCTCAAGGGGAGAACAGAGGCCAGGGAGTCTGCACCAGGGGAAGCTGACTCAGCCACACTGCACCAGGGCTGCCTGGCTCAGAGATGCACAGCTGAGTCCCTGGATCTGTAGGCCAGAGCTTCAGGAGGGAATGGGTGCCCTTAGGTCTTTCGGCTGAGAATCCATCCGTGGGCATCCTGACTCAGCTGTGGTGCTTCAGGAATATGGAAGGAAACAGAAACTCCATCTCCAGCCTCACGTTTTGGAAAGAAATATGTGACCAGACATTCTCAACAAATACGTGACCAGACAACTCAACATTCGAAAAACGAAGATCATAGCACCCTGTCCCATCACTTCCTGGCAAATAGATGGGGAAACAATGGAAACTGTGACAGAGTTTATTTTCTTGGGTTCCAAAATCACTGCATATGGTGAATGCATCCATAAAATGAAAAGAAGCTTGATCCCTGGAAGAAAACCTATGATCAACCTAGACAGCATGTTAAAAAGCAGAGACATTACTTTGCTGACAAAGGTCCACCTAGTCAAAAGTATGGTTTTTCCAGTAGTCATGTATGGATATGAGAGCTGGACCATAAAGAAAGCTGAGTGCTGAAGAATGATGCTTTTGAACTATGGTGTTGGAGAAGACTCTTGAGAGTCCCTTGGACGGCAAGATCCAACCAGTCCATCCTAAAGGAGATTAGTCCTGAATATTCACTGGAAGGACTGATGCTAAAGCTCCAAAACTTTGGCCACCTAATGAGAAGAACTGACTCATTGGAAAAGACCTGATGCAGGGAAAGATGGGAGGCAGGAGGAGAAGGGGACGACAGAGGATGAGATGGTTGGATGGCATCACAGACTCAAAGGACATGAGTTTGAGCAAGCTCTGAGAGTTGGTGATGGACAGGGAAGCCTGGCGTGCTGCAGTCCATGGGGTTACAAAGAGTCTCACACAACTGAGCAAATGAACGGAACTGAACTGAACTGATGTAACCAGAAATTGGATCCTATCTAAGACTTACCCCGTCCCATCTCTGTGATCTAGTGGGTGGAATTGGGCTGACCCCAGGGTCTGCGTGTCCTGTGGGAAGAGATAGAAGCACAGAGCGTGCTTCTGTTGTAGCTCTAGGAAACATCTTCTACACAGGTCCTCATGCACCCCTGAACTCCCCTCCCCCAGGGGGCAGGTCTCCCAGCAGAGGAGCCTCATGTCCATGGCAGGATCAGAGTAGGAAGAGCTCTCCCAGCAATGGTTTCTGATGCACAGCAGTAAAGAGGATTGCAGACCGTGGGTCCCACTGACAACATCCACAGCCTGAGGGGCACCTTCTGCAGATGATGGGGAACCCTCATTTCAAATGGCTGACCTCTTGTTAATTTTGTTACATGGATGATGTGAACAGGCTCCAAACCCACTTGAGGGCTCTTAGGACAGTTGAAGTTTAAGAAAAACATAAGAAGTTTGCACTCTCTCCCTGTTGGTTGTTTGACTTGGGGTGACCCAGCCCTAGGGTCTGCAGACTCTATGGTAGGGTTGATGGCCACTTCAGGAAGGCTTATGCCAAGGGGGGCCTTCCAGGACTGCTACTGGCAGTACCCCGTCCCTGTGATGAGCCCCTGCCAACCCACGCCTCCACAGGAGACCCTCCAACGCTAGCAGGTATGAGACATCTCTGTTGGATTTAATTCAATCTCTGAGTCCAGAGACTGCCGCCAACCCTGGCCCCATCACTCCAGAGAAGCTGGGTCATGGAATCACAGTACTTGCCAACTGAGTCCTCTGACATCAACCTGGAACAAGACTGGCAGGCAGGACCTCCGAAGACCTGGAGGAGAATCAGGAAGTGATTCTGCCAGCAATTCTGGGATATATTTTTTCATTTGACACTGAAGTACGTGCTGCAAAATTTTCATCAGAAATGACTGGGTGTCTTTAATACTGATCTAGGATTTTAAATTATTTAGCTGTAATTATGTCTCTCCTTTCATGGGGAACTATCTTACTGGCATCCTGTTATGTAACAAATATAGAAATCATTCTAACAACAACAAAACAACAACAAAAAGAAGCAAGAAGAAATAGAAAAGGGAAAAGAAGAGAGTGAAAATTAAAAAAATAAAAAAGATCAAGAAGAGAATGGTAGAGTTCTACACAAGGGTTGCAATTCTATCTATCATATAAAGTTCTCTTGACAAATATTCTCAAATTTTAATATGAACAAAAATCACCAGGGTCTTGCAAAATTATATGCATTCCTATAACCTACTCCAGAAATTTTGCCTCTGAAATACTGACGCTGTCCTAGAATTTACCTGTTTATTCTGTCCCTCAGGTGAGGCAAGTTGTCTCAGATCACATTACATTTTTTTTCAAGTAGAGATTCTTAATAGGCTAAATTAACTTTAAAAGACACCTAATGCATTAAATTACATGTTAAAATTTAAATAGAACAAGAATTTCCTGGGAAGTAGTATAGCAGTGTTAGTCACTCAGTCATGTCTGACTCTTTGTGACGCCGTGGACTATAGTCCACCAGGCTCCTCTGTCCATGGAATTCTCCAGGCAAGAATACTGGAGTGGGGTGCCATTCTCTTCTCCAGGGGATCTCCCTGATCTGAGAACCAAACCTGGGTCTCCTGCATTACAGGCAGATTCTTTACTGTCTGAGCTACATGGAAGCCTGGGAAAGGGAATATTTAATGGATAGATTCATGTTCTGAAAATTGCATTAAAAAATAGATGGGAAACAAGAGACCTAATTGAAAATGATGTGAATGAAGATGAAGGAAGAGAAATTTCCAGGGCCTAGGGTATAGTGGAAAAAGCAAGAGAGTTCCAGAAAAACATCTATTTCTGCTTTATTGACTATGCCAAAGCCTTTGACCGTGTGGATCACAATAAACTGTGGAAAATTCTGAAAAAGATGGGAATACCAGACCACCCAAAGATTGGGGGCAGGAGGAGAAGGGGACGACCGAGGATGAGATGGCTGGATGGCATTACGGACTCGATGGACGTGAGTCTGAGTGAACTCCGGGAGATGGTGATGAACAGGGAGGCCTGGCGTGCTGCGATTCATGGGGTCGCAAAGAGTCGGACACAACTGAACGACTGAACTGAACTGAACTGAGGGTATAGTCAGTATTGTCAAATGCTTCAAATAGATTAGGCAGTAGAGAAACAAAAATAAGTCTTTATTCCAGCAAAATATATGCTTCTAATATTTAATAGTTTCATAAGAATGGGAATACCCCCTTAAAAAGCCGAAGATAGCATTCAAAGGAGTGATTCTTCTGTGACAAAGCAAAAGAGCTGGTGATCAAGAGTAAGACTGGATTTGAAGAGGAACAAAAAAGGACACTAAGAAGCATTTCTCTGAGTTTCTGTTCCAGGGGCTCAGAATGAAATTTTGCCTGAGAAAAAAAGAATTATATTTGGATTTCTGGGAATAACACAGTTGGTTCAGCTTATACTGAAATAAGAACAGATATGACTAGAAAGAGGAAATAAACTTTTATTATGTGGCTAAATGATCAGATTTGTAAAAAGAATGGATCATTAGATTTTAACAGAGGGATTTTTGAATTCTCTAACTGTTCCATGTCACGGCAATGACCTCCCCAGCTCCCTTCACTTACACTGATGTAGATTGTACTGTCCCTCATTACAACTGGGGTCAGATACCTGAGGGTTTGTCAATTATCTGGATTTCAGTTGTCTGCACATCAGGTATTTTTTTGCTGAGAACATATTAATCTGTCTCCTCTGTCAACTCCATAGGAAATAATTAGTGACTGTGGGGTCTGACATGGTCACACTTAAAATCAATGTGTTTTTTGTGTTACCTGGATTCAATGCCTTAAAAAAGATATTAATCATAGTCTTCACTTGGGCTGACATTCTAGAAACTAAGGATCTGCTCACTTCTCTAGTTCTTCCTGTTTTCCTAGGTTTTCTGTGTCCAGCAAATGCATTAATTATCCTTCACACCTCATGTGTGATGACTGTCTCTTGGGTGTCCTGGCTCTTAATTAAAGAATTCCTCTCTTTGCAATTTTTGATCTATAAAGTCAAAGTGACAGAGCCTCAGCTGCCATGTTGTTCAAAACAGCCCAACCCCTTTGGCTAATGTATTTTCCAAAAGGATGTTTTCAAGTAAAACAGGATCATCTTTCCCCCTATTTTCTAGATTTGGAATCTAGCATGAGATAAAGTTGGTCCTTAATGTGGCTGGAAGGCTGACATCGGAATCTATAACCTTCTACTTACTATGAAAAGACCCTGATGTGGGAAAGACTGAAGGCAAGAGGAGACGGGGGTGACAGAGGAAGAGATGGTTGGATGGCATCACTGACTCAATGGACATGAGTTTGAGCAAGCTCTGGAAGATGGCGAAGGACAGGGAAGCCTGGCATGCTGCAGTCCATGGAGTGTAGTCCACTCCACAAAGATTCAGACGTGACTGAGGGACTGAACAACAGCTTACTATGAAATCTAAGAAACAGAGGAGACAGATTATAACAAGGGAGAATAAATGGAGCCAACAAGTTGGAAAAAGGAAGGAGTCATCAAATCTACCACGTCACAGTTTCAGGACTTCATTCCAAAGAATGCCTGTGTCTTGTTTTAAGATTTTATAAGATGTACAATGATACATTCAGCCTTGCAAGAAATGTCCATATGGCTTAAGATTGCTCTAGTTCTTGTCCGTTATTTCCTTTCAACCTATTATACCACCTGCTTCCTGAGCTGAGCCTGGGTTGAGTTTGTGCATTAAGCTTAGCCAATATTTCTCACTGTGCAATCACTGCTGGCACAGAAATACATAGCTGAGTCCTGTGGCTCTGTAGGCTGGATCTTCAGACTACAAGGTGAGTTTGAGGGGCACTCAGCTGAAAATCTCTTCTTGGGCATCTCTTTATCATCAAAGATTTTATCATTTTGGAAGGAAATCAAGAACTTGAACTCTTTGGCCAGGATCTGTTGATACCAGAACACATATATATGTCCTTTTTTGGGAACACAATACATTTCCACTTCCAGTCCTTTCCCTTGAACCAGGTGCCCTGGAGTCTGGGTGACTTCTGCCTCAAGGAAACCTGTGAAGAAAGCACACAGAAGTTGGAGACTTAGCCCTGGAGGGTCTCTGAAGACCTGGATGAAAGGCTGAGAGCAGGGCACTGGCCAGATCAAAACAGGAACTCACCTGCACCCAGGAGACAGAGGACTGTGAAGCAGGTGAGCGTGGGGCTCATGGCAGCATCAGGAAAAGGGCAGAAGCAAGCGGGTTTCTCTGAGGCTCTTTCACCCCCTGTGAGCGGCTCCTCTGTGATGTGATCACTTCCTGGAACCCAGTGAAATTTATATAAAGACGTTTGCTTTTGCCACAAAGAAGTCACTCCTTTAGATGCCATCTTTAGCTTGCTTATGGTGTATTTCCACTCTATCTATGCTTGTAAAACTATTCCTCTACAGATTAGTATGGTATATTTACTAGGACACTTATTTTTTGAAATTATTTTAAGTTATTTATTTTTGGCTGTGCTGGGTCTTCATTGCTGGGGGGCTTTTCTTTACTTGCAGAGAATGGGGGCTACTCTCGAGTTGCAGTGCGTGGGCTTCTCATTGCGGTGGCATCTCTTGCTGCAGAGCACGGGCTCAAGAGTGTGCAGGCTTCAGCAATCGCAGCACATGTGCTCAGTAGTTGCATTTCCTGGGCTCTAGAGCACAGACTCAATAGCTGTGGTGTATGGCCATCGCTGCTCCGCAGCATGTGGGGTCTTCCCACATCAGGGATCGAACCCATGTCTCCTGTATGGGCAGGTGGATTGTTTACCACTGGGCCACCAGGGAAGCTCCCAAACTTAATGTTTTTCTCTGCCTGCTTGATCTCGCTGAAGCATCTGACAGCATTGACTATAGACTATCCACTAGGTCCTGGAAAGTTCTCTTCCCTCAGTTTCATTCACATCATCTCCCATCAGATTTACCATTTCCTATCTATTGGCCACCTCATGCGAAGAGCTGACTCATTGGAAAAGACTCTGATGCTGGGAGGGATTGGGGGCAGGAGGAGAAGGGGACGACCGAGGATGAGATGGCTGGATGGCATCACTGACTCGATGGACCTGAGTCTGAGTGAACTCCGGGAGTTGGTGATGGACAGGGAGGCCTGGCGTGCTGCGATTCATGGGGTCGCAAAGAGTTGGACACGACTGAGGGACTGAACTGAACTGAACTGATCTATTATGTTTTTTTTTTTTTTCTATTATGTTATTAAATCCAGTCAGCAGAACCTAAATCTATCCGTTAAATTTAGAATCCTACTCTGTACAAGTGAAAGAATATAGGAAACAATTGTACTCAGTCTTTGGAAAACAGCCAGCACAAGACTGATTCTTCCGAAGTGAGAAAAGAATGGGGGAAAATCTGTACACAGTGAGGAGGGATGGTGCGAAGAGCCAACCCTGACACTGGGAAAGATTGAAGGTGGGAGGAGAAGGGGACGACAGAGGATGAGACGGTTGGATGGCATCACCAACTTGATGGACATGAGTTTGAGTAGACTCCGGGAGTTGGTAACGGACAGGGAAGCCTGGCATGCTGCAGTCCATGGGGTCACATGGAATCGGACACGTAACAAGTGTGGAGGAAAAATAGAGACGGTAAATGTTGTGATGAGATAGAGGTTAGAAGATAGAGGGAACAAAAGCAACTACAGTTTGGGAGGAAGACTATCAGAGAGGAAGAAGCTACACAAAAAGCTCCAGAAACCTTTGTAGGGATCATAATAAACTTTTGACTCAGGAGTAGTCTGTGTCTCTGTAGAATGGAACTAACAAACATTAGGGAGAAAGCAGAGCAAAGATTCACCAGTACTCCCAGAACAGCCATGCTTTTGTCCTGGGACAAAATGAGGCTCAGGCAGGGGTTGGCGAGTTATAACCCAGGGCCTGGCCACCTGTTTATGTGAACACTTGTACTGAGGCAAGAAGCACCTCCAGGATGACAGCTTGAGGAGCTCTGAATACCTCATTTCCAAAGAAAACGGCATGATGGCTGAACATTTAGAAACAAGCATGTGTAGCCTCTGAAAATTGTCCCAAGAGCATACAGCAAATGGAGAAACAGTTACTCAAGGAAATCTTCTAAATCTTGGGAGAAGCCATGCGAGTGTGTGTCACTGAGCCGTGACTCTTGCCGTCGCTCTGTGATAGAAGCTCTAGCCCACAGGATCCCCGAGTTTCTCCTGGGGAGGGGCCAGCTGCCAGCAATGCTCCTCCCCTCCAGATCTGTGGTGTAGAAACTCTATTCCTGGCCAGCCCAGCCCAGAGGTCTGTGTTCCCTCCTTCCACCAGCACCTATTCAAAGGGCAGATTCTGTTCCAGAAATAACAGGCCAAGAACACAAGGCCCCAGTCTTCCTCTTTCTGACTTGCCCATAGGGTGGAGGTTCCATTCTGGGAGGAGGGCAAGTCGAGAAGACCCCACCCAGGGACCCACTCAGAGAGCAGAAGGGTGTCGTTCCAAGAGCAGCGAGCCACCATCCCTGACCCCATGGTGACCGGCAGGCCACGACGACACAGAGCTTCAGAGCTACTGCGGCTTCAGGAAGGGCAGCCGAAGCCCTGCGTTTCTTGCTTCCTTCCTCTCTTTTCCTCCCCTTCCTCTTTCCTTCCCTCCCTCTCTCCTTACAAGGTCAGAGCTGCATCCCAGCCAGATGGCCTCCCCAGCCTCCTTGGCTTCCTTCCCATTTCCCCTCAACAGGCATTTTCTCTAAAAAAATATTGTTTCTAGAACTAATCTTGTATATCAGTTGAATGGAGCATCTTTTCTTAACTATACACACAACCTAGTTTAGAATGTGTGCATATGAGGGACAGTGTTGAGAGATTAATAACTTTCGTTGGTGATGGATAGGAGGCCTGGTGTGCTGTGCAATTCATGGGGTCGCAGAGTCGGACACGACTGAGCGACTGAATTGAACTGAACTGAACCTTCCTTATGGGCCCTTAGCTTCCGAAACAGTTCGTGCCACTCCCCTCTCCACTTTCTATCTTTCGTTCCTTTATTTTCTTTCGTTGGCTCATATCACCTTTCATCTGGGCCTGAAGTGAGATGAGCCTGTGGTCTTCATTTCTCCCCTCTTTTTATTCAAGGGGAAGCGGAATGTCTGCAGAAGGAAAGTAGCAAACAGTTGGCAGCTCATCTGCTGCCCCCTGGTGGAATTCTTTGCCATTACACTCAAGATGCGTCAGTTTTCTAGACTACCACGGAACCGTAAAATGTGAGCGGCCCTAGATTAATCTAGGCCCAACATCTCCTTTTATAGAAGAAAAATTTGACATCTGGGTAGATGAATAAAGAGACGAAGGGTTTAATCACTCACAAGAAAAGCAGTGCAAATGTATGGTGGGTAAAGAAACAGGAGAGTAAATCATGGAAGTTAGATGGTGGGTGGCTCAGATCCTAGTTTTCAGCTTCTCTGATTTTTACCTAACATCACCAGAATTGGGTCTAGGGCAGTACTTCTTGGTCTCTTGATTAAAGACTTGGACACCTGTGATATTGATCCTATATGCAGTGATGTAACACATTGTTGCATAGTAAGAATATCTGTGTCCTTCAGCATTAAAACAGGGACACAGCATTAAAATGCTCTCATCGTCTAAATCAGGCATCTCAGAGCTAGCAGATGCCAATTCCTTTCTGCACTGATGAGCTTTATTCATTAATGCACCACTTATTCAGTCAGCCACCATAAATATTTCAACCTAGTAAAGGACGTAAGACATATACTGGCTTTCAGAAAGCTGTTCATAGTAGAGTGCAGAAATCCCTTTTCTTTCAAACAAGCTGTGATATTTGGTATTTTTATTAATATTAAAAAGATAGGGCAAGCTCTAGTAATTTTAATACATCTTCCACAGTGCTGCTTCTCAGTTTTGACATGAGACCTATTTGTGCCACTTAAATGGTTCATAGATGGATTTATATCAGGAAAACTAGGGACAGGCACTGTGCATAATGCATGTCCCAGGCAATTCACGTGTCTTCAAATCTGGCACAAGATTTTAGCAGTTCTAATTTTCCCTGGGCTTCCCTGGTGGTTCAGTTGGTAAAGAATCTGCCTGCAGTGCAGGAGACCCAGCTTAGTGCAGGAGACCCAGCTTGGTGCAGGAGACCCAGCTTGGTACAGGAGACCCACCTTAGTGCAGGAGACCCACCTTAGTGCAGGAGATCCAGCTTGGTGCAGGAGACCCAGCTTAGTGCAGGAGACCCAGCTTAGTGCAGGAGACCCAGCTTGGTGCAGGAGACCCAGCTTAGTGCAGGAGACCCAGCTTAGTGCTGGAGATCCAGCTTAGTGCAGGAGACCCACCTTAGTGCTGGAGACCTGGGTTCAATCCCTAGGTTGGGAAGAGGAGAGGGAAATGGCAACCCACTCCAGTACTCTTGCCAGGGAAATTCCATGGACAGAGGAGCCTGATGGCCTACAGTCCATGGGGTCGCAAGAGTCAGACATGCCTTAGCAACTAGATCATCACCATCAATTTTCCCTCCTTGATAAGAAAACAGTGAGACTGCATTCACACGCTTATGAGGGCAGTTTCCTCTAATGGCGAGGATTCAGGGGAGCAATGCTACCTCTTGCCTGGGTCTGTCCTTAAACATGTTTCTGAGTCAGCCACTCAGACTTTGAAAGAAACAACTAAGAAAAAAAGATTCTATTACTCTACTGAAGAGAACAGAAGGGGTGATCCAGGGAAATTACCACCAACTGAATGTCGGGTAAGAGAACCGCTCTTCCACTCCTGGCATAACTGTTAATGGTTTTTGTAGGTTTAGATCCAACTTCTATCTAAGGAGGAGATAATGACAGCCTTAAACCACTTCCTCTCGTGGTTGCCAGAGGGGAGGCAGGTCTAGAGGGGACTCTTGGCTCTGGGAAACAGAGGTTTATGAACAGAGGGCAGGGAAGGCTTCAGCTCTGTGTCTCTGCTGCTGGCACAGAGATACACGGCTGAGTCCCCCAGGCCTGCCGAGCGGATGTCAAGAGAGCAGAAAGAGGTGTTAGGCCGGCTGGACTGGAAGTTTTCAGAGGTGCTTTTTTCCTTGGTGATTTGTTTATCATAGTAGTACAACAGCAGTTTTGGTGCTTGGCTTGGCTTCTGTTGGTACCAGTACATGGCATCATGCTTCATATTCTGGGAACAGCTCAGGGTCACTGGCTTTCCCAGCCCGGTAACCAGGTATCTTGGGTTCTGAATGACCATGGCTCGCACGTGACCTGTGGAGGAGGAGGAAGATTCAGAGGCAGAGTGCAGAAGGAGAGTCATGTTGCCGTAGACGAAAGGCACAGAAGTGGGGACGAGCTTTAGTTAGAGACGTCCTTCCTGGCCAGGACTTACCTGCTCCCAGGAGACACAGGGCCACACAGAGGAGGAGCCTGGGCTCCATGGCAGGGCTGGGACAAGAAGGAGACCTCTGTTCTAGACGCTGGTCTCTGGGTTGAGAGACAGGCAGGTCTGCCTGTGACGTCAATGTCACCAGCACAAGGACGCCCTCACTGATAATGGACACAGCTTCCTGCTTGACAGGGGCATCTGGGCTTGGCTGGATCTGGTATAAAGTAGAGGTGATGTTCCCTTATCTGCCCCTGTTCCTGCATCTGCCCCATTTCATCCTGGCCTCTCCCTCTCGCTCCTCATTTCTTTTTTCCTATAAGATAGTTCAGAGGTTCCTCAGCATGTGAATGTGTGAGCTGTGCTAAGTCGCTCAGTCATGTCGGAGTCTTTGCGACCTCATGGACTCTAGCTCACCAGGCTCTTCTGTCCAGGCAAGAGTACTGGCATGGGTAGCCCCTTCCTTCTCCAGAGGATCTTCCCAACCCAGGGATCGAGCCCGCATCTCTTGCGTCTCCTGCACTGGCAGGTAGGTTCTTTACCACCAGCAAACTGGGAAGCCCCCGACACGTGAATAGCTTTTGCTAAAGTCTTGTTGAGATAACGTCTTTGTGTTTTGCCCTCTGCATCACAGATGGTTGTCTGATGTTTGCAAACTATCCTCTCCTCACCATGCAGAAATCAGGTCCTGGAATCCCTCTATTTATGATCACTTTTCAGAGAGCATCAAAGAAATTATCTACACCTTTTAGCCGTCAGTGACAACAGTGTGCCTCCTTATGGCCAGTAGAAATGTGCCTAGAAGCAGCCTTCCTACCCTGGTCCGAGCAAACCTGGGCGAAGGGTGAGGGTGAGACACATCAGGGCTTAGAGATGTATCCAGTCCCCCCTTCTGCTGTGACTGCATCTGGAAGCATCAGGCCGCCACGCCAGTGACTCAGCCTCACCAAGATGCGGAGCCCCAGTGCAGCCACTGGACCCGACCTCACGAATGGTCGGGATGGGTGATACGTTAGCGTTTAGCACTAACCCGTGCTTTTTACGTTAGAAAAATCAGACCCTATAGATAAAGGAAAATTATCTTGATGATAACTGACCTGGTTATGCCACTCAAAAACGAAGTTTTCTTAAGTATTTGATAATGGATGTGTGCTAGACAAATGTAACTTAAACTTATCATCTCCATTATCAGGGAGCAAACTAAAAGAGTAAATGCATTTTGATTCACGATTTTTATTTCTATCAGGGACACTTGTTTGTGATGTAATAAGGAATATAAAGATGGGGCTACAATCAGCATCACAATTCCTTTTAGATCAGAGCACCAAGGTAGGCAAGAAACCCACTGTGCTTTACATCAGGATAAGACACACACACACACACACACACACGTAGATTTGCATATGGATTGGGAGTTTGGGACTAGCAGATGCAAACTAATATGTATAGAATGGATAGACAAAAAGATCCTACTGTACAGCACAGGGAACTTTATTAAATATCCTGTGATGAAGCATAATGGAAAGAATATGAAAAAGAATGTATGTGTGTGTGTGTGTAACTGAGTCACTGCTGTACAGTAGAAATTAACACAACATTGCACATCATCTATACTCCAATAAGCTAAATTAAAGCAAATAGATTTGCATAGATTGAGTTCTGTGTGAGGAGCCCCAGGAGTCTCCCAAATCACAGGCATCCCCAGTTAAGTTTTTAAAAAATATTCTTGAGTTTCAACGGCTAATTCCAGTTCTTCCCCTCCTCTCTTCCTTGGGGAGGCGGCACAGGGAATGACTTAGGTTCAGGGCTGCCTGACTTGAGAGGAGCAGATAGGATGTGGTTTTGCACAGCAAGAACAGAACTCTGAAGCACTGTGTCTCGGCTGCTGGCACAGAAATAAACCCCCGAGTCACCCAGCTCTGCAGGGTGGACCCTCAGCGTAGAAGACGTCCCTTCCACCCTTTCTGCTGTGAATCGGCCTTTGGGCATCCCTGGGTTGTCCTGCACAGACTCTCTTAGGAAGTAAATCAGAAGCTTCATTTCTTTCCCCACAGCATGGCAGTACCAAAAAAGAGAATCATGTCCAGAAATAGGGTCACAACTCAGATTCACAGCCTGTTTCTTCTCTATGACCCTGTGGCTGGGGGACTGGGCGACTTCAGCTGATATGTATCCTGTGGGAGAAGACAAGAACATATGTGACAGGAATAGGCAGGAAAAGTGCCCAAGGAGATGTTCGCGTTTCTAAGGACTCACTTGCTCCCAGGAGATACAGCGACGCTAAGCGGAGAAGACGAGAACATGGCAGGATCCAGATGAAAATGAGAGCTTTCCCAGATGAGGGAACTTGTGTGTAGGAGCAGAAATGAAAGCAGATCCGTGTCCCGGGGGCCCTATACGGTGTGGGCTGGCACTGACATCACCCTGAGAGCAGGCGTCCACAGTCTCAGCGGCTCCCTCTAGGGAAACAAAAGCATAGAAGAAGGAGCACGCTTATTTTTCCCCAAAGAAGGGTGCCTCTGAGGGGTGATCTGACACCAAAAAAACTGGCCTGTTTATGCATTTAACTAGGTATTGACCTCTTACGGGTTCGACCTTTGCCTCTGTGGTTACCTGGCTTCTCCTATTTGTATCAGATCTCCTCTGTCTCCTCTGATAAAGATACACATGGTCTCATTAAGGCCCAGCTGGATAATCCCAGGTAAATGCCCCTTCTCAAATTCTTAACTGAATCACATCTATAAAGTCCATTTTTGCCATCTAAGGCAATATCCACAAGGTCCAGGAATGAATATATGGGCATCTTTGGGATGGTGGGGTAGGCCGGAGGTCATTATTCAGCCTGTCACACAATACAAAATGTTCTGCTGATCATTTGGGAAGTTTTTACAGGTGTCATTTCCCCATAATACTAAATGAATCAACTTGAGCCCTTTGTATATAAATCTGCAACACATTCTCCTCACTGTTAAGCTTCAGTATTTGTCAGCTCGCAGCAGCTAGCGATGGCGGAGTCAGTGACCCCACTGTGCATGGCGGTGGTGTGCAGAGACAGAAGGGGAGCCTCAAAGAAGCGGTGGGTCAGCCCTGGTGTGGACTTCTGCATTGCAGGCTTCTGCTCAGCCTACACTGCCCTGCCTGACGTTCAGGAAGCTCTGGAGCAGAGACCGAGAAGCAGCAGCTGAGTCTGGATCTGTCTGAGTGCTCTGAGCCTGGGGAACAAGGACAATTAACAGCAACATCCCTTGGTTTAGCAGGGACTCTGGAGACCCAACACTGGAGAACTGATTTCCTACGAGTTGTAAAGATACTATGGTTCCTCTCTACCTTTCATCCAACTTCCCCTGTTGTAAACGTCATGCATAAGCATGATTCTTTTCTCAGAACCAAGGATTTAACATATGCACAAGTCAGCTACAGGCTAAACTCTGATTTCCCTCTTTTTTCTACTGTTCTGTTCCAAGATCTAATCCAGGACTCCACAGAACATTTAGATGACCTGTCTTCTGAGATTTCTTCAAGCCATGAGCGTTTCTCAGGCTTTTCTTATTTTGAATGATTTTGACACTTTTGAGAATCATGCGTGCATGCTCAGTCCCTTCAGTCGTGTCCAACTCTGTGCAACTCTATGGACTGTAGCCTGTCAGGCTCTTCTGTCCATGGGATTCTCCAAGCAAGAATACCAGAGTGGATTGCCACGCCCTTCTGCAGGAGATCTTCCCAACATAGGGATCCAACCCATGACTCTTGTCTTCTGCTTTTGCAAGCAGGTTCTTTACCACTAGAACCACCTGGGAAGCCCTTTCAAGAATCACCAGTCAAGTATTCTGTAGAAGTCCTTTCAAACTGAGTTTATCTGCTGGTTATATAATCACTTGAGGGCCCAGTGGGTGACATTTACCCTTAGCCATGGACTGTCAGAAGGAGGAGAAGGGGATGACAGAGGACGAGATGGCTGGATGGCATCACCAACTCAATGGACATGAGTTTGAGCAGGCTCTGGGAGACGGTGAAGGACAGGGAAGCCTGGCGTGCTGCAATCCATGGGGTCGCAAAGAGTAGGACAGGACTTAGTGACTGAACGATGACAACAACAAGTGAACTGTCATCCTCTGTGAAAAAGTTGTGAGAAATGCCAGAAACCAAGCCCTCTACTGCCTTCCCCCCAAATGTCTCCTAATGCGATGGGTTGTTTCATTCTATTCTTGCCTTCCCTAGGGTCACTAGAAGGCTGAACCGCTGGGCTGCTAGGGGAGGAGCCTGGGAAGACAGCTGATGACGCTGGAGGCTGAGCCGGAAGGGGAAGCAGAGGTTTTCTGCTCGGGACCGGGCGACTCTGCAGCGCTGTGTCTTTGCTGCTGGCACAGAGGTACGTAGCCGAGTCCCCAGGATCTGTGGGCTGGATTTTCAGAGTGGAGAACGACGCATTAGGCATCTTAGCTGAGAATCGGTCCTTTGGCATCCCTGACTTGTCGATAGGAGATTGGTTGTTGAAATATATCAGCAGCTCCAGTCCCTGCACCGAGGTCTGTCTGTACCAAAAAAGAGCAGTGTGGCTTTTAATCGGCTCACAACTCAGAGTGACTGCCTGTCCCTTTTCTGTCACCTCATGCCTAGGGGTCTGGGTGACTCCAGCATCTGTGGGCCCTGTGGAGAAGGACAGAGTTTGGGGACAGAATAAGAAGCATGATTGGAATCATAATGGGAAATATCCAAGAACACAGATTATTTCTGGGGACTTACCTACTCCCAGGAGACACAGGGCCACAGAGCAGAGGAGCTTGGTGGCCATGGCAATGCCAGCAGGAGGAAGCTTCACCCAGATGGGGCTCTTGTGAGTGTGAATAGAAGGGCGGGGCTTCTGAGTCCTCTGCCAGGCGGAGAGGGACCTGGCAGGGTCACTACACTCTGACCCTGCTCAGGGGACCTCCTTCCAAAGGGGGACGTTCATTCTCTGCAAAAGACCGACTGAGCAGGTCCCACCTCTTCTCGGGTGTATGGGCTCATTCACAGAGCCCGTCCCCCAGCACCTTCCCCAGCTGTCACCTCTCCCAGCCCTGGTGTTCCCACCCCTCTGACCTTCTCTGGTGTGTCATATGTCAATGGTCCATTGAACGTTTCTGCTTGAATGTACTACCCGCACCACAAATTCCAGACATCAGTAAATTATTCTTTACATATTAAGACCTTCAACATGCCTCTTACTGGCATTTCATATCACTTGGATATAGAAAATCAAAATAAATCCTTGCCAGGTTAGAGCTTTGCCACATATTCCTCCCAAAGCCTTTGTACTTGGCCACCATGCGCATCTCTAAGGGGCATAAATGGAAGCCCTGGAAAGAGACTGGCTTGGGAAGATTTTATTCCCAGCAAAAAAAGCTAGAGACCAATGCCCCTATGCTGCTTAATCCCCAGCCTGCAGCACAGGGCCTCTGCATGTCTGCACCTTTCCCAGGCAGGGGCTCCATCTTACCTCATAAAGAGAAAGAGGAAATGTTATTCAGTCGTGTCTGACTCTTTGCGACCCCGTGGACTATAGCCTGCTAAGCTCCTCTGTCTGTGAAATTCTCCAGGCAAGAATACTAGAGTGGGTTGTCGTTTCCTTCTCCAGGGATTGAACCTGGGTGTCCTGATTGCAGGCAGTTTCTTTACTGTCTGAGACACCAGGGAAGCCATCTTATCTCTGTGATGAACCTCAGTCAGTTCAGTCGCTCAGTCGTGTCCAACTCCTCAGAATTGCCTTAATCCTGCAGGTCCTAGTGTGGGTTGTGCAGTGAAAAATGAGGGCTTCAACCTTCTTTGAAGAACTGCAATAAAGCACTCTCAGTTCATTCTAATCCTCTTCAACCCCTAGCAAAGCTCTAAAAGGTTCTTTGATGGTTAACACTTGACTCTCCTTGTACTAAGGCAATCAATAACTTCTAAAGGAACTCTTTCTGGTGGTGAGCATGAGACTCTGGAAAATGACCCAGTTCTTGGGGGTATGGAGAGTAGTAAGATTCTGTTTACAAAGGAAATGGAACACATTAGCTCCATGTCTTGGCTGTTGGCACAGAAACACATTTCTCAACTCCCCAAACTTGAGAGTCTGTCAAGAGACAGAGAGAAAAATATGACTGGCTACTTGGAAATATTACGATAGTGAAACTTTTTTAGCTTTATAGAATCAGCAGTGCCCACTCCCCGGTCCAGTGTTTACTTGCTTAAGGAGAGCATCTTGCAACCTGAGGCTGAAGAATGCAGAGCTGGACACAGGGTTTTTTGTTGCTGTTGCTTAGTTGCGAAGTCGTATCTGACTCTTGCAATCCCTTTGACTGCAGCCTGCCAGGCTCCTCTGTCCATGGGATTTTCCAGCAAGAATATTGAGTGGGTTGCCATTTCCTTCTCCAGGGGATTTTCCCAGTCTAGGGATTGAACCCATGTCTCCTGCATTGACAGGTAGATTCTTTAGGAGGGGCAATAACAGCAGAGACAAATAGAAAACATTGGAAATCAAGACACAGCGTTCAGGATGTGGATTTTTTGACTCCTGTCCAGGACTTATCTTCTATAAGATAAAAAATGTGAAACAGAGAAGCTGTGAGCCTATGACAAGTTCAGAATATGAGTGAGCCAGCTACCTCCTAAGTGCTCCAATCTCTCGTGGAGAAAAAAATCCGTCTTAGGGTCACCCCAGGCTCTGGTACATTTTCTGCTTATACAGACCTTCTTGTGGACTTCTGAAGGCTCAGGGCCTCCCCGACTTAGAACATCGTTTAGGCCGTCCTCCTTGGAGCCCTGCCGTAAAGGCCCCCAACAGTGGTAGGATGAGACCAGGCTGGGTTTAGAGGGAAGCCCATTCCAACAGCTTCTCTTATGTCCTGACACAGGAGCTGTTTTGCTTTCCTTCTATCAGGACACAAAAATTTACCAACCATCTCCTTCTCCACCCACATCTTGACAGGCTCAAGAGGTGCCCCCCTGGAGCAGAGAGAAATGACCTTGAGGACTTATTTTCTAAATTTTTTCAGTAATTTAGCAGAAAGCTGGCTTGATGATCTGCATTAGCTTACGGAAAAACAGGATCTTCCTTTCCATTAAGGCCATTTCTTTAACCATGAAGGGGACATCTCTTAAAGTCACCGAGATGTCCCCTGCTCAGCCCTCTCGTTCCACAGAATATTTACAGTATCATGAGGCATCTACTAGAATACTGGCCATATTCTTTGCAATCTACCTATGACCCACCTAAACACACATCTCTGTGGGTTAATGAAATTTGGGTTGAGGATAAAGGGGGATGGGAATCACACGGGTTCTGTTTCTTCTGCACTTCTCTCTCTCCTTCTTTCTCTCTCTCTCTTTCACACACACACACACACACACACACACACACACTAATTTGGACTGCATGCTGGTAACGTTTAGTGTACCACTGGCTCCTTCACACGGCAACCATCCCAGAGAGTGAAAATGAAAGGGAAAGTTGCCCAGTGTCCAACTCTTTGCAACCCCATGGACTATACAGTCCATCCCAGGCTTGCCTATAAGTCCGTGCTCACTATGGGTCTTAACCTGTTTGCACAAGAATAGAAGTCTTTGGTCCCTACCTTTCTGTCTCCAACACCTGCTCAGTGCCTGCAAATCAGGTTCGTGATTCAGAGACCATGAGATATAGAGCTTCTCTGTAACCCCCACCATCAGGCAGTTCTCCCAGTTCTTCCAGCAAGCCACCAAGCAGTGTGGAACCACAGCATCTCCTGGTGGCCAGCTGGGCAGTGTCACTAGAAATGAACCTTTTGTCAAGACCCAAGGTGAACTGTGCTGTTACATCAGTATATGGACAATGGGGAGTTATCTGTGTTCGTATTTTAGAAGTTTCCTGTTGCTCAGATAAAACACTTGAGAGAGACTGAAGTCAAACTGAAATTCAAACATCAGCATTGGCTCCAGTAAAGGTGGGGCTAAGATGTGTCGCCGAGCGGTAGCTCATATCCTCTGAGATGAATGTATACCCCCGACTGCTTTTTCCCCAGCAGCCAGTCTTCCCCACTAAATACAGTCTGCTCACTAATTTTACTGTAATTCTGAGCCAGGAGAATAGAAAGCATCTTCTTTGCAGGCAAAAGACAAGCACAAGATAGAAGTAGGAAGGTTTGGTCTGAGCCTGCTGAGTTCTTCCTTGAAAAAATCTCTAATCATTAACTCAGTTCTCTTACCAAAGAGAAGAGGGAAGGGACGGCAGAGGGGCTAGGATATTGCTCCAGGAACTCTCAGAGACGAAAGTGGGCGATAGATGTTCCCCCTAAGACTCTCAAGATTCATGTTCTTGCAACACCTTGAACTCGACCATTGCGTCTACGATCAAGAGATGAACCATGTGGTAGGACAACTCTATTTCCACCTCCTTAAGGGGCTCCCCCCAGTATTAATTACTGCTCTTTGGGATTTACTCCTGGAGCCAAGGGGGCAATTAAGCTGGGCCTCACTGGACATGAAACGGTGTACAGCAGTATAGTGATTAAAGAACTCACAGGCCAGACTGGCTGAAACACTGGGAATTAGCTCTCCGTTTCCCTTTCCCTCTCCCATCTCTCCTGCTATATTCCCGTTATGACCAAACAGAGGTTCGATGACACACTTACATTACAGGGACTGCCCTGGTGGCTCAGTGGTTAAGACTTCACCTTCCATTGCAGGGGGTATGGGTTTGATCGCTATCCAGGGAGGTAAGATCCCACATGCTTCAAGGCCAAACAACCAAAAAATAACACAGAAGCAATATTGAAACAAATTCAATAAAGACCTTAAAAATGGTCCACATCCAAAAAATTCTTTAAAAAAAAAAATGACATCATGATGAGCTGCTGCTGCTGCTGCTAAGTCGCTTCAGTCGTGTCCGACTCTGTGCGACCCCATAGACGGCAGCCCACCAGACTCCCCCGTCCCTGGGATTCTCCAGGCAAGAACACTGGAGTGGGTTGCCATTTCCTTCTCCAATGCATGAAAGTGAAAAGTGAAAGGGAAGTCGCCCAGTCGTGTCCAACTCTTAGCGACCCCATGGACTGCAGCCCACCAGGCTCCTCCATCCATGGATTTTCCAGGCAAGAGTACAGGAGTGGGGTGCTATTGCCTTCTCCAATGATTAAATGCAAATACTCAAAGTCACCCCAAACTTAAGTAAGTACTACTTACATTATGAAATTCTAGAAAACAACAATCTAAGTCGTTAATTTTTTTCCATCAATTCACACTCTTTTTTCAAATCTGGAATGCTCCAGGATTTGAATAGTATTTCCATTACAGCATTTTATTTCTACAAGAAAGATCCCAATTTAATCATTTTGTTTCCCTCTGTGATTACCTAATCCTTTAACAAAGATTTAATCGAAGTTCTAAAAATTTTAAATGCCTTTAAAATTCATTCTGTTGTTCCTCAGACACAGTGGTGTTAGCAGCAGTCACTGGAATTGAATATCTTCTTTAATGTTATGTTTGTATCCTGGCCCAAATCATTAATCTCTTCAATACATTCTTCTAGATTTTATCTCTGCTATCTTCCCTAGTGAGAAATGTGACATTAAGCTCTGAATCTTCTAAAACAAGCACTATTAAAACAAATATTGCATATTTTCAATTTCCTCTGTTGAGCAACCCCATCTACAAGGCATTCTCTTGTTTTGCATACTTTTGCTTTAATACATCCCTTTTTTTCCTAAGCCTTTCATAGGAATCGTAATTTTGTAAGTGTATTAGGCATGGCCCTTTAAAATAGCCTATAGACAATGTTTGTACAATAATGTGAATATTTTCACTTCAATCCCTGTCAATACAGTCCAGATTGTACTCAGCCTTTCAATCAGGTTGACTTTCAGAGTCACGCCTATCTTTCCTGTGACCTCTGAGACTGTGCATTTAATTCTCAAGGGCTTTGTGTGCGCTTAGTAGCTCAGTCATGTCCCACTCTTTGTGACCCCACAGACCACAACCCACCAGGCTCCTCTGTCCACAGGGATTCTCCAGGCAAGAATATTGGAGTAGGTTGCCATGCTCTCCTCCAGAGGATCTTCCCAAAGGGCTTCGGGGGGCCCAGTTATCTTGTCAACTTTGGTAACAGCTAAGAAAGCAGTTCTGTCTTTTCTAATAACTTTGAGAGCAGTTGAGCCCAAATGCACTGCCCCTTCCCTTTAACATGTCTCTCCTGACTGGAGCCTGCCTTTTCCTTCTGCATAAGAACCCTGAGCCTTCTAAGATTTTAGCACTTTTCCTAAAGATGTATCTTTCTTTCTCCAGTTTAGTGAACCTATACTTTTATTTTTGTTTATTTGTGGTTTGCAAATGATTAAAGAAAATCTGGTCTCAAATTTCTTGTCTTTGGATCCCTTTTCCACCATTTTTTAGCTGGGTGAGTTTTGAAAAATTACACACAAGTTTTCTTCTTTAGTTTCCTTGTCTGTAATACGGGGTACTAATGGAATGTGTTCAGCATCTAGTGGAATGCCCATCACATAGGAAGAAGCATATAAGAACTTTCTACTGTAGCTATTGTTCCTCTCTTCTTATCCTGATGGTAAGAAGGAAGAATAACTTCAAACCACTGTAATGTCTCATCCATTCTCTTAGCAATTTTAAATTCCCCATGACAGTGTTTCAGGCACAAGTGCTCTCTTAAGTGTTCTCTAAGCTTTTGCAATAATTATGTTGAATAATTTGGGATTTCTCTGTGCATTTGATCTATTCCATTTCTCCTTAAGAGTCTTCCCCATTCATTTTTCCTTCAGGAGAGAGGGCCTGGCCTGTCATGCTTATTATCACATTCTCTAAACTATGTCTATCTGAGAGTTCATCAGTTGCTGTTAGTTCACTCTGATTTCAAGAAGAACCATGGAAATACAGATTGTTCCATGACAATCTACCTAAAAAGGCTATTTCCATGGGTTTCTTTTCACTGTCTGAAGACTCAATATCAAGCTTGATCTTGAATTTTTTAATCTCTTACCAAGAATGGGGAGGTTGTAATCAACCAGGATCTCAGAGAATATCCAGCCAAGTGTAGCTGCCATTGTATAGCTTTATATTTAATGGAAAAACCCTAGCCTGCAACTGGACCATCCAAAACGCATCTTCTGCATTTGAACTGAGGAATAGGATTGAGAATAGAACTGTTAATAACGCCAAATAAATCTGTTGGATGTAATTAACACATAATTATAACAATCTACTTGGAAGATTAAAATGACGCATTCTTTTTATATGTGAAGCAACTAGTATTACATTTTGGGGGAAGGAATATTGTTGAATTTGAACTTATGAGTCCAAGAATGACCAAGGACTAGTGGATTAGCCTCGGTAAGAGCTAATGGCCACACTTGGGAATGACTCGGAGACCCTAGAAATAGTAAGATTTGATACACCAACAGGAATTGTGCAGACCATAATCTCTTCAACTCCTAATGCAATAAATCTCTAATCATGGAATTCGAACAAACTTAAACATTTGACCTGTTAGTTTTGCATTTTTTAAATTAGAGAAAAGTACAGCAAATCAAGAAAGCTGCTCTTTACTATCTCTTCTTGGTCTTTTCTTTTTGTAACAATTAGTCTGAGTTTGGTGAGTCTATTTCCTCTTTTGCTTTTATACTTTTACTGCATATGAATTTTATCAAACACAATAATAAAAATAAATGGGTATGTGTGTTGAAAGCTTAAAAGTTTCAGCCATTCTTTTAAGTGTTTTTAATAAATTACCTTTTAAAAATACCATAATGCATTTATAATTATTATTCCTGCTTCAAAGATGAGAAATCTGAAATGATGAGAGATGAAGTAATTGTCCATGGTGACATATTTAGTAAAATGATCTTGCAATCTACCACATTAGCCAATAAAGAGTGTTCTTTTACCTGTATTTAAAATGAAATCGAGTGGTGCTATATTGGACTTGCATTTCTAAAATTTGTTTTACATATTTATCTATTTTATCCAATAGATCTAGTTTAGTATAAACTATACAAAATTTGGTTTAGTACAAAATAATTGGATGAATTTCCAAGAATTTATCTATCCATTTTCTTATTGATAGCAGCAACCAAGACCTAACATAACCATAATAAATAACTGAATAATTTTTTTTTAAGTATCTCAAACAAATATTTCAATCCATTAGATTTAACCAGGGTTGAAATTATAATCCTAAACCTTGAACTCTGTTTTAAGCAATGTGAGAATTAAGAACTTGGGAGTTTCATGTCTGTTGGATTTCGGGGCTGAGGTTCAGTGGATGGGATGGTAGGAGGGATGGAAGCGGAGTTCCTGAGATGGAAAGAGAGGAGGCAAAGGCAGGAGCCTAGATGACTGAAGCAGAAAGTTTGGAAGGACCGTATGTGTTGTTCATTATACGGTCTGTCAACATGGACCTGCACCTGCAAAAGCCTGGAGGCAAAAAGGAGGAGGAGGTCAAGAAACTAAGAAACCAAAGCCATGCGTAAATGGTCTACACAAGAATGAAATCACCAAGAGTTGTCACGGGATTAATCGTGGGGGGCACGGAATGAGAAGGCGAGGCCTGATGGGAATGGAGCAACTGCAACAGCAGATGAAGGGGAACATGCTCATGCCAGGTGTGTGGAAGGAGCTGGGTTTTAAAGCAAAGGGAGCAAAATGATCTAGAAGCAGTGGGGAGTAGTCAGGAGGAAAAAAAAAAACAAGTGCTAAAATCAAACCCAAAGCATATTATACTTATTGGTGTAAACACAGTAGAAACCAAGTTTCCATCTTGAAAGTTAGGGCCCCTGAATGGCAAACCTAAGACAACAGCAAGTGGAATTTGCCTCTTAACTCTGGCAAACCTGAATTGCCTCAAGCACTCAAAATACAGGCATTCTTTGTATCAGTTGCCAAAGATGTCCTCATAGGGGCTGAGAAGGGATCAGGATATTAAAAAAAGAACTTGGAAGAGAGTAATTATAACAATTCAGAATGGATTGCCAATATTATGTAGATGTCTCTGCATAATTCAGAAGAAAAATAGAGATTCGGGTCTTAAGGACATATGATCAAGGAAAAAAGAGAGCAAAGTTAGACTGGACAGGTCTGCATACTTTTAGATATCCCAATGTGGAGTCCACTTTGTTATTGTTCTCCAGTCACTAAATCATGTCCAACTCTTTACAACACTGTGAACGGCAGCATACCAGGCTTCCCTGTCTTTCACTATTTCCCAGAGTTTGCTTAAACTCATGTCCATTGAGTCAGTGATACCATCAACCATCTCATACTCTGTCGTCCCCTTCTCCTCATGCCTTCAATCTTTCCCAGTGAGTCATCACCTACCATCAGGTGGCCAAAGTATTGGGGCTTTAACTTCAGAAACAGTCCTTCCAATGAATAATCAATGTTATTTCCTTTAGGATTGACTGGTTTGATCTCCACGCTGTCCAAGGGACTCTCAAGAGTCTTTTCCAGCACCACAGTTTGAAAGCATCAATTCTTGGTACTCAGCCTTCTTTATAGTCCAACTCTCACATCTGTATATGACTACTGGAAAAAACCATAGCTTTGACTAGACGGACCTTTGTTGGCAAAGTAATGTCTCTGCTTTTTATTTTTTATTTTTTCACCATTTATTTTTATTTTTTATTTTTTAATAAATTTATTCATTTTAATTGGAGGCTGATTACTTTACAATATTGTAGTGGTTTTACCATACATTGATATGAATCAGCCATGGGTGTACATGTGTTCCCCATCCTGAACCCCACTCCCACCTCCCTCCCCACCCTCTGGGTCATCCCAGTGTACCAGCCCCGAGCACTCTGTCCCATGCATCGAACCTGGACTGGCGATCCGTTTCACATATGATAATATACGTTTCAATGCCATTCTCTCAAATCATCCCACCCTCGCCCTCTCCCACAGAGTCCAAAAGACTGTTCTATACATCTGTGTCTCTTTTACTGTCTCACATATAAGGTTATCATTACTATCTTTCTAAATTCCATATATATGTGTTAATATACTGTATTGATGTTTTTCTTTCTGGCTTACTTCACTCTGTATAATAGCCTCCAGTTTCATCCATCTCATTAAAACTAATTCAAATATATTCTTTTTAATGGCTGAGTATGCCTGGAAAATCCCATGGATGGAGGAGCCTGGTGGGCTGCAGTCCATGGGGTCGCTAAGAGTCAGACACGACCGAGCAACTTCACTTTGACTTTTCACTTTCATGCATTGGAGAAGGAAATGGCAACCCACTCCAGTGTTCTTGCCTTGAGAATCCCAGGGACAGTGGAGCCTGGTGGGCTGCCGTCTATGGGGTCGCACAGAGTTGGACATGACTGAAGCGACCTAGCAGCAGCAGCAGCAGCAATACACCATTGTGTACATGTACCATAGCTTTCTTATCCATTTGACTGCTGATGGACATCTAGGTTGCTTCCATGTCCTGGCTATTACAAACAGTGCTGTGATGAACATTGGGATACACGTGTCTCTTTCAATTCTGGTTTCCTCGGTGTGAATTCAAGGTTTTTTGTATTTCCATACAAATTGTGAAATTATTTGTTCTAGTTCTGTGAAAAATACTGTTGGTAGCTTGATAAGGATTGCATTGAATCTTTGCTTTTTAAAATGCTGTCTAGGTTGTTCATGACTTTTCTTCCAAGGAGCAAGTGTCTTTTAATTTCATGGCTGCAGTCACCATCTGCAGTGATTTGGGAGCCCAGAAAAATAAAGTCTCTCACTGTTTCCATTATTTTCCCATCTATTTGCAATAAAGTGATGGGACTAAATGCCATGATCTTAGTTTTCTGAATGTTGAGTTTTAAGCCAACTATTGCACTCTCCTCTTTCACTTTCATCAAGAGGCTCTTTAGTTCTTCACTTTCTGCTGTCTGCATATCTGAGATTATTTATATTTCTCCCAGCAATCTTGACTCCACCTTGTGTTTCTTCCAGTTCAGCGTTTCTCATGATGTACTCTGCATATAAGTTAAATAAGCAGGGTGACAATATACAGCCTTGATGTACTCCTTTCCCAATTTGGAGTCAGTCTATTGTTCCATGTCCAGTTCTAATTGTTGCTTCTTAACCTGCATACAGACTTCTCTGGAGGCAGGTCAGGTGGTCTGGTATTCCCATCTCTTGAAGAATTTTCCACAGTTTTTTGTGATCCACACAGTCAAAGGCTTTGGTATATCAATAAAACAGAAGTAGATGTTTTTCTGGAACTCTTTTGCTTTTTCTATCATCCAACAGATGTTGGCAATTTGATCTCTGGTTCCTCTATCTTTTCTAAAACCAGCTTGAACATCTGGAAGTTCTCTGTTCAAGTATTGCTGAAGCCTGGCTTGGAGAATTTTGAGCATTACTTTACTACCATGTGAGATGAGTGCAATTGTGTGGTAGTTTGAGCATTCTTTGGCATTGCCTTTCTTTGGGATTGGAATGAAAACTGACATTTTCCAGTCCTGTGGCCACTGCTGAGTTTTCCAAATTTGCTGGCATATTGAGTGCAGCACTTTCACAGCATCATCTTTCAGGATTTGAAATAGCACAACTGG
>SJYT01039256.1:72739-89317 GCA_006410635.1 Cephalophus harveyi | reverse complement strand
CATCATGATTATCTGGGTCATGAAGATCTTTTTTGTACAGTTCTTCTGTGTATTCTTGCCACCTCTTCTTAATATCTTCTGCTTCTGTTAGGTCCATACCATTTCTGTCCTTTATCGAGCCCATCTTTGCATGAAATGTTCCCTTGGTATCTCTGATTTTCTTGAAGAGATCTCTAGTCTTTCCCATTCTGTTCTTTTCCTCTATTTCTTTGCATTGATTGCTGAAGAAGGCTTTCTTATCTCTTCTTGCTATTCTTTGGAATTCTGCATTCTCTTTTTGGCCATTTGGCTTTTCCAGACCCTTTATTACTAGTTTATTTAAAAAAAAGTTTTAAAAATTTTAATTGAAGGATAATTGCTTTACAGAATTTTGTGGTTTTCTGTCATACATCAACAAGAATCAGCCATAGGTATCCCTATGTCCCCTCCTTCCCAAACCTCCCTCTCATCACCCTCCTCATTTCACTGTTATTTTTCTCTTTTAAAACAGACAATTCTGGTGTAAACTTTGTCTCCTTGACTGAACCTGACTGAGATGGTTTCATAATAGTCAAGGCTATTTATCCTCTCAACTTTGTTTTTTGCATAACTGAGAAACCACAGTTAATTAGATTTTGCAACTTTATTTGGTAATTTGCTACTGTCACCAACTTTGAGTATAAGTAATTTATTTGGAGAGTAATTCCAGAACCCTTCAAGAGAGTAGGGAAGTGAAACAGGAGGGAAGAAGCCAGTAAAAGATGCCTTGATGAGCAGGTGACTGTTGAGGTCAACTGGGGCTCAGTTCTGCTGAGGGCCTTAGAGAAACTATAGTACGTGTCCCAGAAGTGTCTAACATAAGGGGTGTGGAAACTGAGGGATCTCTTCACTGTATTTTGTCATTGCCTGATGGCTGCTCCCTGGGGAATTAATTCCCCAAGCACTTCAGGCATAGTCCTGTGGACAGAGAAAGACTGAAGATAGGGTCCCGGATGCTTGCAGGAAGCATTGCTCGAATGTTGACAGAAGCTGGGATATCTGTAAACTCTTCTAGGGTAGAGATCTTGCATTTGTATCTTTAAATTTCACTTGTGAATAATAAGAATTAGTTGATTTTATGCATGTGTGAAGGAAACTATCCAGTGAAACTTCCTGAAGCTTTTAGTTATTTATTGAAACTGTCATCTTATGTTTATACATTGGAACTTTCCTTTCAGGTATTGGTTGATCTCAAAATTATGTGTTTTTAGAAAGAACCACAAATTTTCGGTTTGTAGCCAGACCATCAGCTCTACTGTCACATCTTGAAAGAAGCCTCATAGAAATATACATACAAATTTAAAATTTCCTGGATACTTTTAGCTGTAGAGAATAAAATCTATAAGGGAAAATAAAGTCTTTCACTCCAGGTTTTCATAGACAAAAAGCAGAAGTTTGTGACTTACGGACTTTGTGATTTCAGAAGTCCTGAGAAATGACAGTATTAAAAAAATAAAAAAGACTGATTAAAATCAGGAAGGTTTGAGGAGTTTCTTAAAACAATGGACCAATAGAGAGAACTTGTTTAGATCAAGTTTAAAAAGGCAGTGATAAAAATGTAAATTAGTAATTGCCTCTGGATCTCTTAACTAGCTGAGTAAATTTAGATGTAATCAATTCTCCTCCCTCAGATTAAAGCTGTGTTTTCATTATGTTGAAAGCAAAGTGATAGGAAAGTGGAGAGCTTTAAAAATTGAGAAATTACATGTAAATGGGTTAAGGCCACTGGCATTTGGGAAGCTTCTTTTCTATTCTTGGATCTAGCCCAGGGATCGCTTGGGGCAGGGCTGGGCCACATCTAAACCATTTTAAAGAATTCGCAATGTCTCTTGGTCATCCAAATGGGTCATAGTGATCACTGTTACATAAGTTATTATAGAACCTTTACTGTCCATGCCTTGATCCCTACAGTCTGGAGCAGGCAGTGGTATTTAATTATATCTGGCATGGTTTGTCTCCCCATTTGGGAAGTGACAGCAATTTATACTTTGCCTTTAGCATCCTCCACTTTCTGTTTCATGCCTTCAACTCCTCTCTCCATAATACTGCTTGTTTTCTTTTGGGTAGTGTGAAAATGAAAGTTGGTCAGACATGTCCGATTCCTTGCAACCCTATGGACTATACAGTCCATGGAATTCTCCAAGCCAGAATACTGGAGTGAGTAGCCTTTCCTTTCTTCAGGAGATCTTCCCAACCCAGGGATCAAACCCAGGTCTCCCACATTGGAGGCAGATTCTTTACCAGCTGAGCCACAAGCTCTTTGGGTAGTGTACGCTTCAGCAAACCTTATCACCTCTTGGAATCTAAGATTTACCAGCTACAGATAATAATAGTAGCTACTTCAGAGATGTAAGAGTTAAATGAGAAAATACATATTGATGGCTCCACAGAGTGGTACTGAATAATTAGGCAAAGCACACTGACTGAAACCACCCATCCTGGCCAGGCACCATGGTAACCATTTGCATGAGTTGTTTTACGACAGGAGGTCCTGGTAAGGAACACAGAACTGTTAAGTCACCACCAACCGCTAGAGTTCAGGAAAGGTCAAAGGGAGACACCACATGTCCCACCACCTCCCAGAATCCTTCTCGCATCCATCTTGGCTAAACAAGGCATGCACCACCAAGAAGGAATCTTGAGTCAGGATGACTGGCTAAAGACAACCTGGAGACTAATCCCAACACGTAAAACCAGAGACTGCCAGCCATGTGGCATAGCAATTCTCCTGGGTTCCCCTAACCTACTGCTCTCTGCCTGGGCACACTTTCCCAAGAAAATCTCTTGCTTTGTCAAAACATGTGTCTCCTCTGACAATTCATTTCTGAGTGTTAGCCAAGAGCCCAGTTTCAGTCCCTAGAAGGGGTCCCCCTTCCTGCAACACACTCATCTGTCTCTTTTCTTCTTGAGGGACCTCTATTACCTGCTGCTTCAGCCTTCCGCCCATCCTCTTTTACATCCTTGGGATATTTTCCCAGAAATTTCTTTCTGCCTAGCTTTCTAAGCCCTCTCCTTTTCCCCTCTGTATTCTTGTAGTTCTTTCCTTCCCTTGCCACCCTTCGCTAAATTTTTTTGGAACAGTGATCTGTACCTGCCACATTCACTTTGTTTCCTAGTTACCCTGTATCCCTTGAGCCCTGGCTAGACATTTTCTCCCAAATGTGACCCTTCTCAAGGTCATTAATAAGCCCTTGCAGATAACATCCTGAAGCTTTTTTTATTTTTTTATGCTCCTCCACTTCTTGGCTGTACTTAGCACTGTGCTCACACACTCCTTGAAAATGTCTGTGCTTTTGGCCTCTGGGGCCTTGCTGTCGAAGTCCCTTTCCTAGACACAGCCAGGCCTCCAATCCATTACCAACTCCTGGAGTTCACTCAAACTCATGTCCATCGAGTTGGTGATGCCATCCAGCCACCTCATCCTCTGCCGTCTGCTTCTCCTCCTGCCCCCAATCCCTCCCAGCATCAGGGTCTTTTCCAATGAGTCAACTCTTCACATGAGGTGGACAGAGTACTGGAGTTTCAGCTTCAGCATCAGTCCTTCCAATGGACACCCAGGACTGATCTCCTTTAGGATGGACTGGTTGGGTCTCCTTGCAATCCAAGGGACTCTCAAGGGTCTTCTCCAACACTACAGTTCAAAAGCATCAATTCTTTGGTACTCAGCTTTCTTCACAGTCCAACTCTCACATCCATACATGACCACTAGAAAAACCATACCCTTGACTAGATGGACGTTTGTTGGCAAAGTAATATCTCTGCTTTTGAATATGCTGTCTAGGTTGGTCATAACTTTTCTTCTAAGGAGTAAGCGTCTTTTAATTTCATGGCTGCAATCAACATCTGCAGTGATTTTGGAGCCCAAAAAAATAAAGTCTGATACTGTTTCCACTGTTTCCCCATCTTTTCATGGCTGTAGTCACCATCTGCAGTGATTTTGGAGCCCAAAAAAATAAAGTCTGACACTGTTTCCACTGTTTCCCCATCTATTTCCCATGAAGTGATGGGACCAGATGCCATGATCTTTGTTTTCTGAGTGTTGAGCTTTAAGCCAACTTTTTCACTCTCCTCTTTCACTTTCATCAAGAGGCTCTTTAGTTCCTCTTCACTTTCTGCCATAAGGGTGGTGTCATCTGCATATCTGAGGTTATTGATACTTCTCCCGGCAATCTTGATTCCAGCTTGTGTTTCTTCCAGCCCAGCGTTTCTCATGATGTACTCTGCATATAAGTTAAATAAACAGGGTGACAGTATACAGCCTTGACGTACTCCTTTTCCTATTTGGAACCAGTCTGTTGTTCCATGTCCAGTTCTAACTTGTTCTTCCTGACCTGCATACAGATTTCTCAAGAGGCAGGTTAGGTGGTCTGGTATTCCCATCTCTTTCAGAATTTTCCACAGTTGATTGTGATCCACACAGTCAAAGGCTTTGGCATAGTCAGTAAAGCAGAAATAGATGTTTTTCTGGAACTCTCTTGATTTTTCGATGATTAAGGTTAGGCATACATAAAAACAATTTATTATCAAGTGAAAACATAAATGATAAAGTGATCAAGCTCATGCAGGTCCAGTAGGTCCAAGCAAGTCAAACTCACTGATGACCCAGACTCCTTTGTACAGAGCTATATTGCTTCTTTCCCTCCACACATATCTGGAGCAGCATGGGAAATTCCCTGTGAACACTTGGCCCCCTAAACTTAGGTCCTACTTTACAGATAGTTCTGCATAATATGTTGGCACTCACAGGAAGTAGATTGCTACAATTTTACTATCCAGATAGTTTGTATTATGGTTATACCAAAGATTCTGGTTTTTATTTCCACAGTGTTCCTTCTTGTTTGCAAGTAGGCATTCTGTGCCCTTTCTGTTTTTCCTCTTCACCATCCTTAGCAGGTTGACTTTTATGGTAGTGGCAAGATGGCTGCTAGCATTTCCAGCCATCATTCACAGTCATTGCAGGAACAAATGATAAAGGAAATGCCAGCTATCTTTCCCATCAATCAACAAAAAAACGTTCTAGAAAATTTCTGCTAAGTCTCCTTGGCTGTATCAGTGTAGTATGGCTACCTCTAGCTGTGGCAAATGATGGCAAAGTATTTAACCCTTTCTATTCTTGCAGTCCATAGGGTCACAAAGAGTCAGTCATGGCTGAAGTGACTGAGCACACAGGCATTATTGTAGTGACAAGTGGCAAAGAAGAAGGGGAATGGAACTAACTGCTGCTCCTGCTGCTGCTAAGTTGCTTCAGTCGTGTCCGACTCTGTGCGACCCCATAGACGGGGGCCCACTGTCCCTGGGATTCTCCAGGCAAGAACGCTAGAGTGGGTTGCCATTTCCTTCACCAATGCATGAAAGTGAAAAGTGAAAGTGAAGTCGCTCAGTTGTGTCTGACTCTTAGCGACCCCATGGACTGCAGCTTACCAGGCTCTTCCGTCCATGGGATTTTCCAGGCAAGAGTACTGGAGTGGGGTGCCATTGCCTTCTCTGGGAACTAGCTGCAGGGGTTACTAACCAGCAGTGTCTGCCATAAGCACAATTAGTCGTCAGCTGTTCTTGCTGACAGAATATGCCTCCTGTGATTCCTCCTGAGTATGCAACACCATCTTCAGACAAAAGATGCTGGCCATTTTCTTCTGCTTCAGCAGACAAAAATAAAGTAAAATCATCTACAAACTCTCACAAAACTTTTAAGATGGTGGAAGGGTAAGACAAGGAGGTCATTTTCCTCTCCATAATTACATCAAAACTACATCTGCATGTGGAAAAACTGCAGAACACCTTCTAAACCCTGACAGAAGACCCCAGACTTCCAAAAAGGCAAGCTAACCTTCACAGAATGAGGTTGAGATAAAAACATAGGAAAATAAAGAGACAAAGGGCTTGGGATGGGCACCTCAGGGAGGGAGATGTGAAGGAGGAAAAGTTTCCACACCTTGGAAAACTCCTCATGGACAGGGATGAGGGAAGCTTTGGAACCTCAGACAGAACAGAGCAACAAGCGCTCAGAACACAAAATAGAAAGTATTCACCACAGAGATTGTTGTCAACCAACACTTCCCACCCAAGATGCTGTT
Organism: Cephalophus harveyi; assembly: GCA_006410635.1. Lineage (NCBI taxonomy): Eukaryota > Metazoa > Chordata > Mammalia > Artiodactyla > Bovidae > Cephalophus > Cephalophus harveyi. The sequence continues at coordinate 83,225 of SJYT01039256.1, read as the reverse complement.
CACACACCACCCCCTACCCCCTGTGAGTTCAGAAGGTGTTTTTTTTTTTGTCAGTTTTTAATTTATTTATTTTTTAATTGAAGGATAATTACTTTACAGAATTTTGTTTTCTGTCATACCTCAACATGAATCAACCATGTGCATGCATATATTCCCTCCCTTTTGAACTTCCCTCACATCTCCCTCCCCATCCCACCCTCTAGGTTGATACAGAGCCCCTGTTTGAGTATCCTGAGCCATACAACAAATTTCTGTTGGCTATCTATTTTACAGAACCTTACATAATGTAAGTTTCCATGTTACTCTCTCCATACATCTCACCTCTCCTCCCCTCTCCCTATGTCCATAAGTCTATTCTCTATGTCTGTTACTCCATTCAGCTCAGTTCAGTCACTCAGTCGTGTCCGGCTCTTTGCGACCCCATGAATCACAGCACGCCAGGCCTCTCTGTCCGTCACCAACCCCTGGAGTTCACTCAGACTCACGTCCATCGAGTCTGTGATGCCATCCAGCCATCTCATCCTCTGTCGTCCCCTTCTCCTTCTGCCCCTAATCCTTCTAGGTTGGTCATAACTTTTTTTCCAAGGAGTAAGCATCTTCATTGCTGCCCTGCAAATAAATTCTTCAGCACCATTTTTCTGCATTACATATATATGCTTTAGAATACAATGTTTATCTTTCTCTTTCTGACTTAGTTCACTCTGTATAATAGATTCTAATTTCATCCACCTTTTAGAGCTGAATCAAATGTGTTCCTTTTTATGGCTGAGTAATATTCCATTGTGTAAATGTACCACAACTTCTTTATCCATTCATTTGTCAATGGACATCTAGGTTGCTTCCATGTTCTAGCTATTATAAATAGTGCTGCAATGAACAATGGGATACATGTATCTTTTTCAATTTTGTTTTCCTCAGGGTATATGACTAGGAGTGAGATTGCTGGGTTATGTGGTGGTTTTATTCCTTATTTTTTAAGGAATCTCCATACCATTTTTCATAGTGGCTGTATCAATTTACATTCCCACCAATAGTGCAAGAGTGTTCCCCTTTCTCCACACCCTCTCCAGTATTTATAGTTTGTAGACTTTTTGATGATGGTCATTCTGACCTATGTGCAGTGATGTCTCATTATAGTTTGATTTGCATTTCTCTAATAATGAGTGATGTTGAGCATCTTTTCATGTGTTTGTCAGCCATCTGTATGTCTTCTTTGGAGAAATGTCTGTTTAGATCTCTTCCCACTTTTTAATTGGGCTGTTTGTTTTTCTGGTATTGAGTTGTATGAGCTGCTTGTATATTCTGGAAATTAATCCTTTGTCAGTTGTTTCATTTGCTATTATTTTCTCCCATTCTGAGGGTTGTCCTTTTTACTTTGCTTACAGTTTCCTTTGCTGTGTAAAAGCTTCTAAGTTTAATCAGGTCCCACTTGTTTACTTTTGTTTTTATTTCTAATATTCTAGGAGGTGGGTCATAGACGATCTTGCTTTGATTTATGTCATAGAATGTTCTTCCTATGTTTTTCTCTAAGAGTTTTATACTTTCTGGTGTTACATGTAGGTCTTTAATCCATTTTGAGTTTATCATTGTGTATGGTGTTAGGAAGTGTTCTAATTTCTTTCTTTTACATGTAGCTGTACAGTTTTCCCAGCACCATTTATTGAATAGGCTGTTTTTGCCCCATTGTATATTCTTGCTTCCTTTGTCAAAAATAACGTACCCATAGGTGTGTGGATTTATTTCTGGGCTTTCTATCTTGTTCCTTTTGTCTATATTTCTGTTTTTGTGCCAGTACCATACTCTCTTGATAACTGTAGCTTTGTAGAATAATCTGAAGTCAGAAAGTATGATTCCTCCAACTCCATTCTTCTTTCTCAAGACTGCTTTGGCTATTTGGGGTCTTTTGTGTTTCAGTATGAATTTTGAAATTCTTTGTTCAAGTTCTATGAAAAATGCCATTGGTAATTTGATAGGGATCCCACTGAATCTGTAGATTGTGTTTGGTAGTAGTCATTTTCACAATATTGATTCTTCCTACCTAGGAACATGGAATATCTCTCCATCTGTTTATATTGTCTTTGATTTCTTTCACTAGTGTTTTATAATTTTCTGTGTACAATTCTTTTGTCTCCTTAGGTAAGTTTATTTCCAGATATATAATTCTTTTTGTTGCAGTGGTGAATGGGATTGATTCCTTTATTTCTCTTTCTGACTTTTCATTGTTAGTATATAGAAATGCAAGTGATTTCTGTGTATTGATTTTATATCCTGCAACTTTGCTAAATTCACTGATTGGGTCTAGTAATTTTCTGATTCTATCTTTAGTTTTTTCTATGTACAGCATGATGTCATCTGCAAACAATGAGAGCTTTCTTCTTTTCCAATCTGGATTCCTTTTATTTATTTTTCTTCTCTGATTGCTGTAGCTAGGACTTCCAAAACTATGTTGAATAATATTGGTGAAAGTGGACAACCTTGTCTTGTTCCTGATATTAAGGGAAATGCTTTCAGTTTTTCACCATTGAGAATAATGTTTGCTGTAGGCTTCTCATATATGGCCTTTACTATGTTGTGGTAGGTTTCTTCTTGAAGCCCATTTATTGAAGTTTTAATCATAAATGGGTGCTGAATTTTGCCAAAGGGTTTTTCTGCATCTATTGAAATTATCATATGGTTTTTATCTTTGAAATTCTTAATGTGATGTATCACATTGGTTGATTTTCATATGTTGAAGAATCCTTGCATTCCTGGAATAAACCCAACTTGATCATGGTGTATGAGCTTTATGATGTGTTGCTGAATTCTGTTTGCTAAAATTTTGTTGAGGATTTTTATATCTATATTCTTCAGTGATATTGGCCTGTAGTTTTCTCTTTTTTTGTGTGTTGTCTTTGTCTGGTTTTGGTATCCAGGGGATGGTGGCCTCGTAGAATGTGTTTGGAAGTGTTCCTTTCTCTGAAATTTTTTGAAATAGTTTTAGAAGGATAGGCATTAGATCTTCTCTAAATGTTTGATTGAATTCTCCTGTGAAGCCATCTGGTACTGGGCTTTTGTTTTTTGGGAGACTTTTGATCACAGCTTCAACTTCAGTGCTTGAAATTGGGTTGTTTGTAATTTCTATTTCTTACTGGTTTAGTCTTGGAAGATTGAACTTTTCTAAGAATCTGTCCATTTCTTCCAGGTTGTATTTCTGCATTGTCTGCTGTAACCTCTCCTTTTTCATTTCTAACTTTGTTGATTTGATTCTTCTCTCCTTTTTTCTTGATGAGTCTGACTAAAGGTTTGTCATTTTTGCTTATCTTCTCAAAGAACCATCTTTAATTGTATTAATCTTTACTATTGTTTCTTTCATTTCTTATTCACTCATTTCTGCTCTAATCTTTATGATTTCTTTCCTTCTGCCAATTTTGGGGGTTTTTTGTTCTTCTTTTTCCAGTTGTTTTAGGTGTTAAGTTAGGTTGTCTACTCGATGGTTTTCTTGTTTCTCGAGGTAGGATTGTACTGCTATAAACTTCCCTCTTATAACTGCTTTCACTTCATCCCATAGGTTTTGAGTCATCGTGTTTTCATTGTCATTTGTTTCTAGAAATTCTTTTATTTCTCTTGATTTCTTCAGTAACCTGTTGGTTATTTAGAGATGTATTGTTTAATCTCCATGTATTTGTGTTTCTTACAGTTATTTTTCTTACAATTGATATCTAGTCTCATAACATTGTGGTCAGAGAAGATGCTGGATATGATTTCAATTTTCTTAAATTTACTGAAGTTTGATTTGTGATCCAAGATGTGGTCTATCCTGGAAAATGTTCCATGTGCACTTGAGAAGGAGGTTCATTCTTCTGAATTTGGATGGAATGTCCTGAATATCAATGAGATCCTTTTCATCTAATGTATCATTTAAGACTTGTGTTTCCTTATTAGTTTTCTGTTTTGATGATCAGACCATTTGTGTGAATGTGGTGTTGAAGTCTCCTACTATTATTGTGTCACTGTCCATTTCTCCTTTTATGTCTGTTAGTGTTTGTCTTATGTATTGAGGTGCTCCTGTATTGGGTGCATCAGTTAAGTTCAGTTCAGTTGCTCAGTCATGTCTGACTCTTTGCAACCCCATGACCCCAGCATGCCAGGCCTCCCTGTCCATCACCAACTCCTGGAATTTACCCAAACTCATGTCCATTGAGTTGGTGATGCCATCCAACCATCTCATCCTCTGTCATCCCCTTTTCCTCCTGCCTTCAATCTTTCCCAGCATCTGGGTCTTTTCAAATGAGTCAGCTCTTTTAATCAGGTGGCCAAAGTATTGGAGTTTCAGCTTCAACATCAGTCCTTCCAAAGAACCCTCAGGACTGATTTCCTCTAGGATGGACTGGTTGGATCTCCTTGCAGTCCAAGGGACTATCAAGAGTCTTCTCCAACACCACAGTTCAAAAGCATCAATTCTTCGGCACTCAGCTTTCTTTATCATCCAGGGCTCACATCCATACATGACTACTGGAAAAACCATAGCCTTGATGAGATGGACCTTTGTTGGCAAAGTAATGTCTCTGCTTTTTAAAATGCTGTCTATGTTGGTCATGACTTTCCTTCCAAGCTTTTAATTTCATGGCTGCAGTCACTATCTGCAGTGATTTTGGAGCCCCCCAAAATAAAATCAGCCACTGTTTCCCCATCTATTTTCCATGGAGTGATGAGACCAGATGCCATGATCTTGGTTTTCTGAATGTTGGGTTTTAAGTCAACTTTTTCACTCTCCTCTTTCACTTTCATCAAGAGACTCTTTAGTTCTTCTTCGCTTTCTGCCATAAGGGTGGTGTTATTTGCATATTTGAGGTTATTGATATTTCTTCTGGCAATCTTGATTCTACCTTGTGCTTCATCCAGCCAAACATTTTGCATTATGTACTCTGCATATAAGTTAAATAAGCAGGGTCACAATATACAGCCTTGACGTACTTCTTTTCCTATTTGGAATCAGTCTGTTTTTCCATGTCCATTTCTAACTGTAGCTTCTTGACCTGCATACAGATTTCTCAAGAGGCAGGTCAGCTGGTCTGGTATTCCCATCTTTTTCAGAATTTTCCACAGTTTATTGTGATCCACACAGTCAAAGGCTTTGGCATAGTCAATAAAGCAGAAATAGATGTTTTTTCTGGAACGCTCTTGCTTTTTCAATGATCCAGCAGATGTTGGCAATTTGATCTCTGGTTCCTTTGCCTTTTCTAAAACCAGCTTGAACATTGGGAAGTTCACAGGTTACGTAAGGCTGAAGCCTGGCTTGGAGAATTTTGAGCATTACTTTACTAGCATGTGAGATGAGTGCAATTGTGCAGTAGGCTGAGCATTCTTTGGCATTGCCTTTCTTTGGAATTGGAATGAAAACTGACCTTTTCCAGTCCTGTGGCCACTGCTGAGTTTTCCAAATTTGCTGACATATTGAGTGCAGCACTTTCACAGCATCATCTTTTAGGATTTGAAAGAGCTAAACTGGAATTCCATCACCTCCACTAGCTTTGTTCATAGTGATGCTTTGTAAGGCCCACTTGACTTCACATTCCAGGATGTCTGGCTCTAGGAGTGATCACACCATGGTGATTATCTGGGTCATGAAGCTCTTTTCTGTACAATTCTTCTGTGTATTCTGCCACCTTTTCTTAATATCTTCTGATTCTGTTAGGTACATACCATTTCTGTTGGGTGCATAGATATTTACCATTGTTACATATTCCTCTTGGATTTATCCCTTGATCATTATGTAGTGTCCTTCCTTATCTCTTGTAATCTTTATTTTAAGGTTTATTTTGTCTGCTATGAGGATTGCTACTCCAGCTTTCTTTTGCTTCTCATTTGCATGGAATATATTTTTCCATCCTCTCACTTTCAGTCCATATGTGTCTTTAGGTCTGAAATGAGTTTCCTGTAGACAGCATATATATGGGTCTTGTTTTTGTATCCATTCAGCCAGTCGGTGTCTTTTGGTTGGAACATTTAATCCACTTACATTTAAAGTAATTACTGATATATATGTTCCTGTTGCCATTTTCTTAATTATTGGGGGCTTGATTTTGCAGATCTTTCTCATCTCTTGTATTTCTTGACTATATAAGTCTGTTTAGCATTTGTTGTAAACCTGGTTTGGTGGTACTGAATTCTTTTAATATATGCTCATCTGAAAAGTTTTTGATTTCTCCATCAATTTGGAATGAAATCCTTGCCACATACAGTAATCTTGGTTATAGATTTTTCCCTTTCAGTACTTTCAATATATCCTGCCATTCCCTTCTGGCCTACAGAGTTTCTGCTGAAAGATCAACAGTTAAATGTATGGGGTTTCCCTTGTATGTTACTTGTTGCTATTCCCTTGCTGCTTTTAATATTCTTTCTTTATTTTTAATCTTTGTTAGTTTGATTAGTATGTGTCTTGATATGTTTCTCCTTGGGTTTATCCTGTATGGGACTCTTTGTGCCTCTTGGATTTGATTGAATATTTCCTTTTCCATGCTGGGAAACTTTTCAACTATAATCTCTTCAAAATTTTTCTTGTACCCTTTCTTTTTCTTTTCTTCTTCTGGGAACCCTATAATTCAAATGTTGGTGCATTTGATATTGCCCCAGACATCTCTCAGACTATCCTCAGTTCTTTTCATTCTTTTTACTTTATTCTTCTCTTCAAAAGTTTCTGCTTCAGATATTCTGCTATTGATTCCTTCTAGAGTATTTTTAATTTCAGCAATTGTGTTGTCTCTGTATGTTTACTCTTTAATTCTTCTAGGTATTTGTTAATTGATTCTTGCATTTTCTCCATTTTGTTTTCAATGGTTTTGATCATCTTTACTATCATGATTCTGAATTATTTTTCAGGTAGTTTGCCTATTTCCTCTTCATTTATTTGAATTTCAGTGTTTCTAGTTTGTTCCTTCATTTCTGCAGTATTTCTCTGCTTTTTCTTTTTTTTTTTTCAAACTTACTGTGTTTGAGATCTCCTTTTCCCAGGCTTCAAGGCTGAATTCTTTTTTCCTTTTGGTTCTCCCCTCCTAAGTTTAGTGCAGTGGTTTGTGTAAGCTGTGTATACGATGAGAATTGTGCTGAGTTGTTTTGTTTTGTTTTGTTGTTTTTTCCTCTGATGGCAAGACTGAGAGAGGTGTAGTCCTGTCTGCTTATGATTGGGTTTGCATTTTGGTTTTGTTTGTTGTTTAGATGAGGCATCCTGCACAGAGTGCTACTGGTGGTTGGGTAATGCCAGGTCTTGTGCTCAAGTGGTTTTCTTTGTGTGAATTCTAACCATTTGATACTCCCTAGAGTTAGTTCTCTGGTAGTCTAGGGTCTTGGAAATCAGTGCTCCCAGTTCAAAGGCTCAGGGCTTGATCTCTGGTCAGGAATGAAGATTCCACAAGTGGTTTGTTATGGCATTAAGTGAGATTATGCCGGAGTCCAGCTCCAGCAGCCAGGGATGTCAACCTGAAGAGATGAATGGTGTTGGCGATGGGACAGCTTCTCAGTTTTCTTTTGGACTGCCTGTTTATTTCAAGCTTATGATTTTTTTTTTTATACTTTTACAAAAAACATTAGGTCAGAGGTTTGATATTTTCAGTTCCCCCTCACCCAGATTTATTATCTCCATAAATCGCTGTTGCTCTTCAAACAGAGTTCCTGCTTCAGCAATTCTCTCGGAATCAGCTTTACCTTCTATTATCTACTTCTTCTAATGTGTCCTATAGTTAACTTGTGATTACATTGTAACTCATGCTACATTCCTCAGTTTACTACTTATCTTCCTAAATCCTGTTTGCCCCTAACATCCTGAGCTCACTATCTCTTAAAAAGGTTTCTAACTATAGTGTCTCTAAAAATTCCTAACTTCTATAAACTATAGTAAAATATGCTAACTTTACAACATTCCTTAAATCTTTAACTTCTAACTATTTAAATTATTTCTAAGCCTTAAACTCCGTAAATTCCTTTGCCATAAACATTCTCCTCACAAATAGGCTTCAGATAGCAATCCCTCCCATGACCTCAAGCTGCGGCCTCTGTGCTCATCCTGGAACACTCTTTTGTAAAAGTCCTCAAACAAATGTCAATGATTAACTTTATGAATTATTCTCTGAGCACACCTGCAGAAGGATTTGTGCCTTCTCATGCTCCTCTCAAGAACAATAAGCACCTTAATATTCCTTTTCAGTCAACTCAGCCGAGGAGAGGAAAAAACAAGTCAGAATTACAAGGCCTAACTCCTTCATCCTGTGACTGTGCCTGCAGAATGAGGAGAGGGGTCTGGGGCCATGCCTCCATTTTGTCAGTAATGCCTAATGCGGCTCCGACAAGATTAAAGCAAATATCCAAAAACAAGAAACCAAATATGAACCCAACAAACGCCAGTTACAAAATCAGGCAAATAATAATTAAAACAATGGAATATACACATATTCATATAAACCCATAAACAAAATCAAAACAGTGCAACAAAAATAGAGCACAATAGATTGACCCAGCAAATAAAGGAAACCAAAAATTATATCAACCAGTTAAGAACAAAGCTAACTAAATCACAAACTGGAAAACAAAACTAAAGCAAGGTACCAAGTTTGGAATAAAGCAATGAAAACAAGTATGTTGAGAGGAAAGGAAAGAAAGAAAGAATATATATGCAAATCAAATAGAGGTAGATAAAGTTTTATATACATTAAAGATCAACTGTAAGTGGAAAAGAACAGTGAAGTGAAGTGAAGTCACTCAGTCATGTCTGACTCTTTGCAACTCTGTGGACTGTAGCCTACCAAGCTCCTCCATCCATGGGATTATCCAGGCAAGAATACTGGAGTGGGTTGCCATTTCCTTCTCCAGAACAGATAAAGTATCATTAAAGAAACACTTCAAGAAAAGTTCTCTGAACCAAAGAACAAGGTTTTCAGATTGAAAGACCCCACCAAGCACCTAGTATCAGGTACAATAAAAAAGAACAGTAGGAGAAGCTAAAAAAGAAATAAATGTAGAAAAATAATAATAGGTTTTTTTTTCCTTTTTTAAAAATTACTTTTTATTGGAGTATAGTTGCTTTACAATATTGTGTTTCTGCTGTGCAGCAAAGTGAATCTATACGTTTACTTATATACCCTCTTTTTAGGGGGGTTTCCTTCCCGTTTATGTCACCACAGAGCTTTGAGTAGAGTTCTGTGTGCTATAAAGTCAGTTCTTATTAGTTATCTATTTTATGCATAGTAACAATAGTGTATATATGTCAGTCCCAGTCTCCCCCTTGTTTTTAGTTCCATCCTTCCTCTGCTGCCTTCAGAGGTGCTTGCTTGGTGCTTCTGTTCCCCAGTGCTTCTGAGGTTTGGGGCCCTGTCTCACTTTGTTTCTTTTGACTTTTCTCCTCTGTAGAGTCAGAACTTGTCCTTCTCTTGTTCATCCTCCAAAATAACTATCTCTGTGCTCTCATCTTCCATTCTTCATTCCTTGTGACTTTATGTGTTTTTTTAGTCTTTAATTTTAGGAAAATTTAAGAGGGACTATTGGAGAAGGCAATAGCAATCCACTCCAGTACTCTTGCCTGGCAAATCCCATGGACGGAGGAGCCTGGTGGGCTGCAGCCCATGGGGTCGCTAGGAGTCGGACATGACTGAGTGACTTCGTTTTCACTTTTTACTTTCATGCATTGGAGAAGGAAATGGCAACCCACTCCAGTGTTCTTGCCTGGAGAATCCCAGGGACGGCAGAGCCTCATGGACTACCTCTCTGGGGTCGCACAGAGTTGGACATGACTGAAGCGACTTAGCAGCAGCAGCAGCAGCAGAGAAAAATACGTGTCTAGTTTGCCATACTGCACCAAAGACCTGTTTACTATATCATATATTTTTGAGCATCATTAAAAACAGAAATCAGTTATTTTCTTTTATGGGGTTATACAAGCAGTTAGTTAAAATTGAAAATGATACATATATTAAATTATGTAAGAAGTGGTTCTCATTGGTTTTTTTTTTTTTTTTTTTTACTTTATTTTACTTTACAATACCATATTGGTTTTGCCATACATTGACATGAATCCACCATGGGTGTATACGAGCCCCCAGTCCTGAATCCCCCTCCCACCTCCCACCCCATATCATCTCTCTAGATCATCCCCATGTACCAGCCCCAAGCATCCTGTATCCTGTATCAAACATAGCTGGTGCTTCGTCCTTACATGATAGTATACACATTTCAATGCTATTCTCCCAAATCAACCCACCCTCTCCCTCTCCCACAGGTCCAAAAGTCCATTCTATACATCTGTGTCTCTTTTGCTGTCTCGCATACAGGGTCATCATTGCCATCTTTCTAAATTCTATATATATGTGTCAGTATACTGTATTGGTGTTTTTCTTTCTGGCTTACTTCACTCTGTATAATAGGTTCCAGTTTCATCCATCTCATTAGAACTGATTCAAATGAATTCTTTTTAATGGCTGAGTAATACTCCATTGTGTATATGTACCACAGCTTTCTTATC
>SJYT01039256.1:0-72037 GCA_006410635.1 Cephalophus harveyi | reverse complement strand
TCCAGAAAAATAAACGACCCAATCAAAAAATGGGCCAAAGAACTAAACAGACATTTCTCCAAAGAGGACATACGGATGGCTAACAAACACATGAAAAGATGCTCAACATCACTCATTATCAGAGAAATGCAAATCAACACCACAATGAGGTACCATTTCACACCAGTCAGAATGGCTGTGATCCAAAAGTCTACAAGCAATAAATGCTGGAGAGGGTGTGGAGAAAAGGGAACCCTCTTACACTGTTGGTGGGAATGCAAACTAGTACAGCCACTATGGAGAACAGTGTGGAGATTCTTTAAAAAACTGCAAATAGGTTTTAAAAAAATAAAAATTACAATAAAAGAGAAAAAGAAAAAAAAAAGTAAGAAGAAAGAAAAAAAGGAAAAATACACAGAACTACAAAAGCTCAATATAGAGGCAGAGATTTATAACAACAATAAAAAGTTGGACTGAATAAAAGAAACAAAACTCAAAAGCTTAATTATATTTCAAAGTGCCAATAAAATCAACAACTACAATAGAAGGGTGGGAAAAAAAGAGAAAGAAAGAAAGAATCCAAAAGAATCTACAGAACAAGTCAAAACATACGAATAATAAATGTTTCTCTTGAGTCACTGCTGTCAGAGTCCTTTCCGTCGCTAGGAGTCACAGTCCACCTCACCTCCCTAGGATGCCCTCCAACACTGTGCTGCTCTCTGGACCTTCTTGGGGGAGTGGTGGCAGCTCAGATTCTAATCTGATCCTACTTCCGTATGTTCTTGCCTCCAGTGTCCACAACTATCAGAACTAGTACATTTTATTTGGGGAGAGCTCTCAGTATCTTTTTATATATTCCATAGACACAGAGCCTGCCTAGTTGATTGCGTGGATTTAATTTGTAGCTTGTACAGCTGGTGGGAAGGTTTTGGGTCTTCTTCCTTAGCCACACTGGCTCTGGGTTTCCATTGTGGTTTTACTTCCACCTCTGCATGTGGGTCGTCCACTGCAGTTTGCTCCTGAGGTTGCCCTGGAAGACTTGATTCTGCCCCAGTGAGGGCCAGTTGTGGAGGTGGTGCAGCTGCTTGAGTCCACAGGGATTCTGGCCTCACCACGTACTCAGGGGAGTTGGTGGCTAGGCCCGGCAGGAAATATAGTTCTCTAGAAGGGTATGGCAACCAGTATTGGCCAATACACTCTAGTATTCTTGCCTGGAGAACCCCCCTGACAGAGAAACCTGGCAAGCCACAGTTCACAGGGCCACAGAGAGTTGAACATGACCTAAGCAACCCTGCATGCATAGATGCAAGACTTTTTTTTTTTTTTTTTGGCCTGTGGCAGCTCTGCCCCAGTGAGGGTTGAGCATGAAGGTGGTGCAGCTGCTTGGGTTGCAGCGACCCTGGTGGTGCCAAGTGTGAAGGGACACAGACTATCTCCAAGGAGGAGCTATAGCCCTATCAGTTTTTTTTTTTTTCAAGCCTCCTGTAGCTGGTGATCAGAAGGCCTCTTTGGCCAGTCTTTCTCCCTAGCCCTGCCCATTCAGGCACTGAGACTGCTCCCTTGCCTGGAGTCCTTCTCTGTGGTTTGGCACATCAGGCACATAGAGGGGCGCCCCCCTGGCTGGTGTCCTACTCTGTAGATCAGGCATGTCAGGCACTTAAAGGGGCACTCTGGGTGGTGTTCTATTCTGTAGTTCAGTTCATCAGGTGCTACATGGGCCAGCTTCTCTGTTGTTCAGCTGCCAATGCTGGCATGCAGGGAGAAAGAGGCTATGGTGATGGCTCCACCCCCTAGGCTGACTCAGCAGTATTGCCTTGCTCCCATGGCTGCCTGGCTTTCCTCCACAGGCACTTCCCACCACAATCTCCTTCCTCACATCCCCTAGACCCTATTCGTCTCTCTGCAGTCAACAGCAGCCTTCACCCTGGGATTGCTTCATAATCCCTAAACTCCAGCTCCCAGCCACTGCATCTTCTAGGGGACCTGCGTCCCTGTCCAGGGTATGTATGGCTGTGCAAGGGCAGTCTGATTCTCACTCAATTTAGGCTGCCACAGATCAGTTGTTTCATTCTTAGCCTTAAATGTTTCTCCTCTGATTCAGACAACTGTCTTGATGTGGGGATGGGACCTCTGCTTCAGTTCCCCCACCCACCAAGGGCAGGTCCATTCCTAGTAACACTCTTGTTTTTCCCCCTAGTTCCTCCATCCTACCAAGTTTTGCATGGCTCTATATATTCTTTCCCACTGGTCAAGTGCTCCTGTCTGTGCTCAGCTCCTGTTCTGCATGCACTTCTGTGTCTGAAAGTGTATTCTTGATGTATCCATGGAGAGAGATGTACTCCACATCCACCTACTCCTCTGCCATCTTGTTCTCTCCCCTCCATGTTTTTGATTTTTTAAAATTTTTACTAGCCTAGTTTTTAGTATTCATTTTCACATATGGATTTGTTTATTGTTTTGGTTGATCTTTCACTTTTTGGTTCCTGTTTTTATTCTTTGTTTTCTCTTTTTTTCTCTCTCTTCTTTTCTCATTGTGAGTGTGTGAATTTCTTTGGGTATTCTTATCTGTTGAGTGTTGCTTTCACCATTTGTCTTAGGGTTTTGTCTGTTCTTTTTTTGTTTGTCTATCTAGTTGACTTCTTTTTTCCCCCTTTTCCCTCTATCCCTTTCTTTCTCTTGCGTGCTGTGTATATTGGGAAGTCTTGGGGCTACAGTAAGAAGTTGAGCTGAACCTCTGAGGTTAGAGATCTTAGTCTTTCAACACACAAAAGCCTAGGGTCAGATGGCTTCACAGGTGAGTTCTACCAAAAGTTTAGAGAAGAGCTATTACCTATCCTGTTTGAACTCTTCCAGAAAATTGCATAGAAAAGAAAACTCCCAAACTCATTCTATGAGACCATCATCAACCTGATACCAAACAAGACAAAGGTACCACCAAAAAATAAAATCACAGGTCAATATCACTGATGAACATAAAGGCAAACATCCTTAACAAAATTTTAGCAAACAGAACCCAACAACACATTAAAAGGATCATATATCAAGATCAAGTGGGATTTAGCTCAGGAACAAAAGGATTTTTCAGTATATGCAAATCAATTGATCTAATATGCCATATGAGCAAATTGAAAGATAAAAACCATGTGATCATCTCAATAAACGCAGAGAAAGCTTTTGACAAAATTCAATATTCATTAATGATTTTAAAAAAAACTCTCAAAAAACAGGCATAGAAGGAAACTACCTCAACATAACAAAGGCCATATATAACAAACCCACAGCAAACATTATTCTCAATGGTGGAAAACTGAAAGCATTTTCTCTAAGATCAAGAACAAGACCAGAGTGCCCACTCGCATCATTATTATTCAACATAGTTTTGAAAGTCCTAGCCATGGCAATCAGAGAAGAAAAAGAAATAAAAGGAATCTAGATTGGAAAAGAGGTAAAATTCTCACTATTTGAAGATGACATGATACCTACACATAGAAAGCCTTAAAGATTTCGCCATAAAATTACTAGAGCTAATCAATGAATATAGTAAAGTTGCAGGATATAAAATTAATACACAGAAATCCCTTGCATTCCTATACACTAACAATGAAAAATCAGAAAGAGAAATTAAAGAAACAATCTCATTCACCATTGCAACAAAAAGAATAAAATACCTAGGAATAAACCTACCTAAAGGGCCAAATGACCTGTATGCAGAGAAGTATAAAACACTGAGGAAAGAAATCAAAGGTGACACAAACAAATGAGGAGAAATACCATGTTCTTGGATTGGAAGTATCAATATTGTGGAAATGACTGTTCTACCCACAGCAATGTACCGATTCAATGCAATCCCTATCAAGCTACCAATGGTATTTTTCACAGAACTAGAACAAAAAAAAAATTCCTAATTTGTATGGAAAAACAGAAGACCCTGAGTAGCCAAAGCAATCTTAAGAAAGAAAAGCAGAGCTGGAGGAACCCACCTTCCTGGCTTCAGACTATACTACAAAGCTACAGTCATTAAGACACTATGGTACTGGCACAGAAACAGAAATATAGACAAATGGAACAAGATAGAAAGCCCAGAGATAAACCCAAGCACCTATGGGTACTTTATCTTTGATGAAGGAGGCAAGAATATACAATGGAGAAAAGACAGTCTCTTCAATAAATGGTGCTGGCAAAACTAGACAGCAATATGCAAAATAATGAAACTAGAACACTTCCTAAATTCACACACAAAAATAAACTCAAAATAAATTAAAGACTTAAATATAAGGCCAGAAACTAGAAAGCTCTTAGAGGAAAACATAGGCAGTACGCTCTTTGACATAAATTACAGCAGGATCCTCTTTGACCCACCTCCTAGAGTAATGAAAATAAAAACAAAAATAAACAAATGGGACCTAATTAAACTTAAAAGCTTTTGCACAGAAAAGGAAACAATAAACAAGATTAAAAGACAACCCTCAGAATGGGAGAAAATAATTGCAAATGATACAGCTGACAAAGGATAATCTCCAAAATATATAAGCAGCTCAAACAGCTCAGCATTAGAAAAGCAAACAGCCCAATCAAAAAAATAGGCAAAAGATATAAACAGACATTTCTCCAAAGAAGACATACAGATGACCAATAAACATAGGAAAAGATGCTCAACATCATAATTATTAGAGAAATGCAAATCAAAACTACAATGAGGTATCACCTCATAGCAGTCAGAATGACCATCATCAAAAAAATCCACAAAGAATAAATGGTGGAGAGGATGAAGAAAAGGGAACTGTTGATGGGAATATAAGTTGATACAGCCATTATGGAGAACAGTATGGAGATTCCTTAAAATCCTTTAGATTAGGATGGAGATTCCTAAATCTGTTTAAATAAATAAATAAATAAATAAATTTAAAAAATTTTGATGACTTTTGGAAACTAAATATCATCTGCATCAGAGATCAGACAAAAATTCTTTGTACCTATTGTACTACAATATCAATACATTCTTAAAATAAATATTAACTTTATCTAAAAAAGTAAGAAATTAAAACTCTCAGAATATAGATATAGGGTATAGGGCACAGATAACTTTTATGATATTGGTGAGTTTGTGAGGAATAGGGCATTTCTTGTAGTCTGATTCTTGTAGTAAAGTCTTTGAAAGAGAATTAAATAGGCTTGGGTCAGTAATGAAGTTGTACAGCTTGGGCCAGGTTTGATTTCTGTCTTTGGTGTAAACAGTTGATGACAAGATCAATACGTGCTTCTAGGTCTTAGGTTATCTTTCCCTGTGTTTTCAGTCAGAGGGAACGGACATCACAGAGTATTTCCAGTTGAAGTTCCTTGGCCTCTGGTTTATGAGAGGCAGATCTGGCACCAAAGTGAGAACACATTCAATGGGCTGATGTAGCTAAAATCTGGGTGAGCTAAGGAGGACCTTCTCTAGAGTTATTAAATAGACTTGGGGCCAGACCTGCCTGATTATGTGGAGTAAGTTGTTTCACAAGAACCACAATCCACAACACAGTGCAGTTGTAAGGGAATCCTTGAATCAGAATTCATCTCAAAAGCCAGGAAGTTAGTCAAATGTTGCGTTATCCATCGAGAGAATTTTATATGGAGTGAGTATCACACTGTCACAGATGGGAACTCCAACTCACCCAAACATCCTATGTGACAACCTCTTCAGAGGCCTTGCCATAGCCCACCTTTTTTGTGTGCATATGTGGCAACATTGTGGGCTGTCCAGTTGGCACAGTGGTAAAGAGTCCACCTGCTAATGCAGGAGACACAGGAGACTTGGGTTTGATCCCTGGGTCAGGGCGATCTCCTGGAGTAGGAAATGGCAACCTATTCCAGTATTCTTGCCTGGAGAATTCCAAGGACAGAGGAGTCTGGTGGGCTACAATCCATGGGTCACAAAGAGTTGGATGTGACTGTGAGACTAACTATTTCATTTTAAGGTATTTAGAATACTTCCCTGACCAGACATTGGGCTGAAATTCTAAGCAATGGCTATGATGTCATTTACCCAAATTATTAATAAATTGACTATGTATGTGATTCTTTCCTTGGTAGACCTAGAGGTAAAAGTATGGATGAAGTCACATAAGAATAAACATGCTGTTGTTGTGAAGAAGCAGTCTTTTCTTACCTGGAAAATTCCATGGATGGAGGACCCTGGCAGGCTACAGTCCATGGGGTCGCAGAGTCAGACATGAATGAGCAGAGTCAGACACGACTAAGCATGCATGCAGGCCCAAAGATGTGTGACACATTTTAGCAATTAAAAAAAAAATCATAGTACAACATACCTATAGAAGAAAATCATAAATAATAAGCATCCAGTTTAGTGAATTTTCATCATCTTGTCATATGCACACAACCAGCACCCAGATCAAGAAGCAAAACATTACTAGCTCTCTTTCCTGTCAATACTTCTTCTTCCCGAGGTGACAACTCTCTTGATATTTTTAAATATTTCAATATTTATTGATATATAATTGACATATAACACTGTATAAGTTTAAAGTGTACAACATAAAGATCTGCTAAATGTATGCATTGCAAAATGATCAGCACAGTAAGTTTGGATAAACAATTTTTTCCATATGATGAGAACTGTTAATCTACTCTCTTAGGAACTTTCAAATACATAATACAGTATTGTTAACTATTATCACCATGCACCATTACATCCCCAAAACTTATTTACCTTATAACTGGAAGCTTGTGCCTTTTGACCACCCTCATCCAATTCCTCCACCACCTACTTCCTGCCCTGGTAACCACAAATGTGATCTCAGTGAGTTTCTATGAGGTTTTGTTTTGTTTTGTTTTTTAGATTCCATATATAAATGAAATCACACAGTATTTTTCTTTCTCTAACATTTCACTTAACATAATGCCCTTGAGGTCCATCTATGTTGTCATAAGTAGCAGGATTTCCTTCTTTTTCATGGTTGAAAAATATTTAATTGTATATATAGATACCCCATTTTCTTATCCATTCATGGACACTTGACTTTTAACAGCATATACGTGATTCACTTGCTTTTGAAATTTTTGTAAATAGAATCACAGAGCACATCATCCTCTGTGCCTGACATCTTTCACTCAGCATTGTGAGGTAGGATTCACCACGTTGACAAGCGGTTATAGTTCATTTATCCTCATTGATGTGTCCATTGATGTGCAGTATTCCTTTGAATGCATGCACCACTATTGCTATCCATTTTTCTGCTAATGGTCATGTAGTTAAATTCAAATTTTAGGTTGTCATGCACACTGCTGCTATGAATAAAAATAATGTATATGATTTTGGTGAATTTACGGATGTATTTCTATTGGGTGAAATTGCTGCATCATGTAGTATGCATATGGTCGGTCTTAGGCTGCTTCTTTCTCAGCATCAATAGGCACTCTCAGCCCTCAGCACCCCAGGCTGGGTCTTCCTATTGAGCAATTTTAGCAGGGGATAAAGAACTTCTGATACAAAGTATAATGAGCTCATGGCATCCTCTTATAAGCTCCTGTTCAGATTTCATGTTGCTGATTTTCCTAGATTTTTATATATATTTTTAGATGCTTCCTGAAAATTCTCATTTAGCCAGATATTTTATTGCTCAAACTTGGGACAGTCGATGCCTAGCATTAGCCAAGCACTGCTAAATGCTTAACCTATTTTACTCCATCACAGTTCATATCAAGCCTCTGCAGAAGGCTTGCTTCTTTCACATATGGAAAAACCTATGATGAAGGTAAGAGGCTGTGGAACAAATAGGGAGACCCAGGCCAGTCTACCTGCCTCTTTCTGTCAGCTGATACTGCTTCTCAACTTGTTCTCATATTAGGCTTTAACAAATTCGGAATTCACTAAATACAGAAAGATGCATTTCATAACTTTTTTCCCAATCACTTTTCTCTGTCAGCAGAGACAGTATGAGAAGACTCATGGTGGAGAATTAAACCTTGAAACTATTTGAAGATCTACAAAGTGGCCTCGGGAGAGAGGCTCTAGAAAGCTGAGCGTGGAGCCAGTTAGACCAAAGAAGGGAGGCCGGGCTTGTGCAGGTGCCTCCATCACAGTGTTCTAAGCACGTGGAGCACAGGCTGCACCCAAGTACCCACTCATCCAGGACGTGCTTGGAATGGCTTTCACACCAAGTCTACTCTGGGCTCTCAGATAAAGAAACGTAGGTGCCTGCCCTGGAGGAGCTCACAGTGTACAGGAGAAGGCAAGAGGTTAAGCAAATAATTGCACAAAAATGCTAAGGGGATGTAAGAGAAATACAGGAGAGACTGGGACACAGGGAGGTAGTCAGTACTCCCAGAGAGAGAGGTTGAGAATGAAGTGAGGAGGGAGCCAAAGAAGATAAGTTTGGAAAGTAAATAGTGGATGTCAATGGAGCCAAGTGTGGAGGGGAGAGTGAGGTTGAGCGTCGACAGGGACCAGAAAGGAAGGCAGGGGGAGCACTGTGAGGGGAGAGAAGAGTCAGGTCAGCTATCTGAGAGTCAGCTCATGCCAGGAAGTAAATGCTTAGTCATGGATTCCTGGAAAAGGCCTTGACTTGTGCCCTGTCAGCCCCACCATGGAAGGTAACAGTAGCCCTTGTAAGAGGCTGAATTAGTATGAGGATCAACCCCACCATGTAGTAAATTGGACATTTGGTCATATAGGATGTGTCTTCCGGTCAAGCAAACAGACCTCTAGAAACTCACAGGCCCATTGCCAAAGCTCTTTCAGGCTGGGATATGAAGTTGTACAGGCATTTGCCTTCCAAAGTATAGTTCTCCTTAGAGCCCAGTCCTGCTATAGTCTAGGCTTGGTGGGGGAGCTTTCACACTTGTAAGGAGGAGACTTCAAACTGTCAGTGAACTCAAGAGAGGCTCATTCCTCCCAAGAAAGGCTGCTGCTGGTAAAGTGTTGAAAGGGTTTCTTCAGTGAAACCCACCCATTTTCCAAGTGGGGCTCACCCAGGGGCATGTTAATTCCACCCGGTGACTACCATTTCCTAGTAGGGATGGAAAAGAGAAAAAGAACATGTGCTCCTGCATCTAGGGGAAAAATCCAACCTAGTCTGTGTCCCTTTTCCAGGCTCCTGTGATGTTGGGTAAACTTGTTCTGTAGTGAAGGTACAAGAATCTGGGAGGCTGATGAAGAGAAGCCCAGAGGAATTCCTTCTGGGCAAGAGCAGAACAGTGGTTGATGGTCCCCGTGTCTAGGGTCTCAGAGATGCCAGCCTTTCCTCTAGACCAGGGTCTGCTCATTGCCCAGACAGCCTTGCCCTCATCACCCTCATATCACTTGCTCAGTGGGAAGAGCACTCAGGAGAAAGGGCTGCATGGCTTGGGGCTGAGTGAAGGGTCAAGTAATTTCTACAGACACCTGTTTCTCTCCCTTCTGCTGGTAACAGATTCTGACTCTTCCCAGGACTGGACCTGGGATCAAGCTGGACCAATCTCAAACCTTATCATGGAAAATATAATTCTGGGGCAAAGAAGATAAAGGATTGCAGATGACATCGTGATACCGACCCAGGGTTCTTGGCCTTCCCAATCAATAGAAGTTGGCTAGAGGCCAGGCAAGAAATTCAGGCAAGGCCCTTTTGGGGTCCCTGCTGCAGCAGTGGGGAGCGAGAACAAACAAGAGTTTCCTTTGCCTGCTCGTTTACTGAGGGGTGGTGAACGTGCTCCTTCTGTGGCATGAGGGCAAGGGTGTCTTAGGTGTTTTGCGCTCTTCTTTGGTGGTGTTAAATGCAGGGGGCATGTTCTGTATCCTGCTTTTGCTCCCTGCACCCTGATTTTGCTCCTGGCTCTTCAGGTGGCAGTAGCTTTTTGGTCTTTTTGTATCTTTTGTCCAGAATTGCCCCAAGCCTGCAGTTATTTTTAGTCCCATGTAGTTTCTTTGTGTGTCATTGCTTGAGCTGTGTCCAGGTGCCGGTGCTGCAGCATTGCAGCAAAGGGTTCTGGTTCCCCATCTCAGTCTGAGAAGGACTCTGGTTCCTGCTGCTGCCGAGATGTGTGGAACAGCCTAGTCCTACATCCAGATTCTGAAGCTGGCTTTTCTTTCCTTGGTTCTGGGAGCTACCTCAGGATCCTTCCAGTCAGTCACATACACAGACTCCCTTCTTTCCACAGTGTTTTTTTTTTCTTCTTTTTTTTTTCCCCCCCCTGCTTAAGTCAGTCAGAATTGGTTTCTGTTGTTGCAGCAAAATCTTGGCTGATATAGAAATTGGTTCCAGAAATTAGTTGTTGGCAGCAGGCCCTTGGGGTATGTGAAATTGGTCATGATCCCAGATGGAATGCTTAAGTAGACAGAGAAGGAATATTGACTGGCTTACCTGTTGTGCTCACCTGAGATGCCACGAGCCCAGTGAAGGTGCAGCCCTGCTGCAGAGCGTGGAAGGAGGCAAGCCGTGGACATGATGGGTCCGTGGCAGAGCATCTGATAGCATAAACAATGTCCTACCCTAAGCTCAAACAAAAATCTATCTTTAAAGTAAATAATTTCTCATCTGTAACTGAAGCATCTTTAAAAATTCTGAAGATTGTGTCTCTTGTTTCTGAATGACAGCACTCCATAATTCACAATCTCATGGATCTGGGGCATGAAGGAGGGAGCTTATGATACAGGAATTGAGAACTCTGAGCAACAGAGGACTTGAGGACCCTGATTCTGCAATCCCTTCTGAAATACACACTCACCCTGCCCCTGGGTTGCTTGTAGAAGAGGCTGACAGTTTGCATCCACCTCACTGTTTGTCTCTGAATAAGCAGGAGTTGGACTTGACATGGCCTGGGGTGAAATGGATAATCAGGATACAAAAGAAAAGATTGTGCCTGGATGTATTGTAACTCCACCATTTGGGGTAACTTGGGGGCATACAATTTGAGAGTTAACTAATGAGGGTGAAATATAATTTTAAATGAGGCAGAATATATTGTCATAGGTGAGCCCATCAGATTCTGTTCCCGCTGTGTGTCTCCTTGGACATCTAGCTGGGTTCCAACAATTGGATTCTTTTATTAATGAAAATTTATCCTGAAGATTGGCACATGCTGGGTGGAACCAAAAAGCCAGATAGCTCTGCAGCAATGCAGAGAAGGAAATTCAAAGACTCACCTTCTTGCTATATCCCTTGACAAGACCCCAAAGACTCCTATCTCCCTTGCCTTGAAGAAGAGAAAGTAACAGAAATGCCAGAATCTTTTAAAAATGCTTTATGGATAGTTCCGTCTGGGCCAAGAATACTGTGTATAGAGCTCACTAAAAATGGGCCCTTGGGCAGGAGTATGGACTGAGACACAGAGAACAGACTCATGGACACAGCGGGGGAAGGAGAGGGTAGGATGAATTGAGAGAGTAGCACATGGAAAGAGATCTCATGTGCAAAAGAGATAGCTAGTGGGAAGCAGCTGTATAACACAGGGAGCTCAGTTTGGTGCTCCCATACAAGAGGGAGGGGATGTGTGTATACTTATACATATAAGTATATAATCAACTATATATACTTACAGTTGATTCACTTTGTTGTACAGTAGAAACTAAGACAATATTGGAAAGCAATTATTCCCCAATTTTAAAAAGTGGGCCCTTGGTATCCTTGAGGATGGAAGAATCTTAGAATGGCATAGCCCAGGGCACAACTGGAAGCAAAGAAGTTGTGGTTCTCATAATAGACAGTTTTGTAAGTGTCGTTGGGACTCAGTGAAGAGTCTTATGCGCAGTAATAACTAGTTGTAATCAGTCAGTCATGCATTCACAGAGACTATGACCACCTCAGCGTCTGTATCACTCAAGTCAGGCTAGGTTATGTTGCAGTAACAAACAACTCCTGTAATATCAGTTACTTAAAATAACAAAGATTTAAATCTCTCTCACTCAACACCATTTTCCACTGGAGTTACCCAGAGGAGGGGGCTAGAGAGGACAGCAGTCCTCGTAGGTTCATATGGGCCCAAGCAGATGAAGTAGCTGCTATCCCAAATCATGCCAGTCACACCCGGGAGGAAGAGATCTGGAGGGCCTCGCGCTAAGCCTCAATGGAGGTATATATATATGATTCCTCACTGGGCAGAAGTAGTCTCACAGTCCCACCCAACCAACAGGAAGCCAGGAAACACAGTCCACTGTGTACTTAAAAGTGGAAAGCTGAAAATAATTGGGAGACAAAACTAATTCTGACTACTATCCTACCCGCTTGAACATCACACAACACCTTGACAAGGTGGGTGGTTCCAGTAGCTTCTGTTAGTCCCACCAAGAAGTGAGGGCATCTCCACTAAGAGATGGCCTGAAATACCACTGGGAGAGTGATAACCCTCCCCAGAGGCCAGTTCAGCCTAGAAGAATATACGAGTGTCACAGTCTGGGTACTGGGCTCAAGAAAAAAAAAAAAAATCTCCTCTGGACACATCTTAGCAAACTCTTTCATGGATAAGGATGATCCCCATACACGTGTGTCTTCCTTTCTTTATCCATCCAGCCTGTGGTGTCCCTCCCAGCGCCAAGCCCTCAATACACTTACGAATATGAAGGGGCCTCATCTTCCTGAACCACAGTCCCCTTTGGTTGTCACTGCAGAGCTCTGCCCTTGGGGAAGGAACGGATGGAATAAGGCCTCATGTCCTGGCCAGGGATCGCAACTCACAGTAGGAAAGGGGACTTCCCTGTCTCTTAAATGGCTACAATGGTATTAGCCCAGAGGTAGGCAGCAAGGAGGTGGGCAGCCTCAGGACCAATGCTGGGGGTTTGGTCCTCTAGTTTCCTGCCCAGGTGGTGGGGAGCCATTAGACATTTCTGAGGAAGGAACAGAGGTTTCTAGATTGGTGGCTTAACTCTTGATGGTCAAAAGCTGGGTTGCTTGCTCTTGGTAGTAATTGAATTTTCCTCTGAGCATGCTAAGGACACTGGCATGACATGGCATGGGGCATGTTTTCTAGCCTAAAGTTCCCCTCGATAAGGCTCAGACTCTTGTCAGACCGTGCATGCATCCTGAAGCCACTGCAGTCCCAGGAAGAACAGCCTGGCACTGTGAACGAGGAGCCCCAGGCAGCCTGCAGGAAGGTCATGACATTGTGGTGTGTGCTGTCAGCCAGCTCCTGAGTGGCACCCACTCAGGGCCAGAAGCAGAAATGGCTGGTCCAGGTCAATTGGAGATTGATTTACTTGACATGTCCATGTTATATGTCTATTGGATTTCCACAGATGGCTGATCTTTAGTTGATATCACAGTGGACAGAAGGAGAGTGATGAGATGGGCTGCTTGCTCAGACCCTGGCTCCCATAGCCCTCCCCTATAACTGAACTATTTAACTCTTGCAGGTCCTTGAGACTGGACAGATCTTCCAGTCTCAGAGACCACGTCCAGCTCCAGGCTAGTGCTCTGTAAGGAGCCTGGGGTCTGTGATTTGCTGACTTGAGATTTCATCAGTATGGTTGTGGTACCATCTCAAATGTCTTGGATTACAGAACTGAGGCATTCATCCCTTTTCTAGGATCAACCTTTCTATCTTTTGCCTCCATAGTCACCAGCCTTATTCTCTAGAGCAGGGGTCCCCAACCTTTCTGGCACCAGGGACCAGTTTTGTGGAAGGCAATTTTTTCATGGGCTGGGAAAGGGGGATAATTCAAGTGCATTACATTTATTGTGCACTTTATTTCCAATTTTATTATATCAGCTCCACCTCAGATCATCAGGCATTAGATCCTGGAGGTTGGGGACCCCTGTTCTACAGTGAATCTCTTAACTCTGGGTTCCAGGTTCTCCTGACCTTTGGAAGACCCTGATTGACCTCAAGTCTCCCAGAGATTTGTCCTGCCCTTAGCCTGTGTCTGGGACACTGACACCTCTCAGATTTTGTCTTGTTCTCAGCCTTTGCCTTCCTTTGACCCCCACCTAAAAGTTTTATCCCATCCCTGGACCAAGCCTTTAATACCTGTCAGGATATTGCACACTTGTCAGGGCCCCTTACTTCTCTGCACTTGAACATCTGCACCCCATCTTCATGTTGAATGTCTGTCCCATTGGAACCCCACAACCCCTGGACATATGCTTATCTCCCTGGCCTCATGGTCCAGGCTCCTAGCTCCTGCTGGCTAGACTCAGCGCTCCCTCCTGGCTTCTTCCCACTGTCCTGCTTCCAGGAAGATACTGGCAATACTGCCTCCCACCCATTGCCACTTGCATTGATTCCATGATCTAATGGGTGTGTGCTCTGCCCTGTGTCTGTGGATTGGGTCTGAAGGGTAGGACCATCCCTCTGGACAACTACTCAGGTGCCAGCTTTATATAGGCCAGCTGAGGAGGCATCACCACTTGCCTCTCTGAAGATACCAAGAGGGACCATACTTTATGCTAAGAAAGCTACTGGGGCTTCCCTGGTGTCTTAGATGGTAAAGAATCTGCCTGCAATGCAGGAGACCTGGGTTCGATCCCTGGGCTGGGAAGGTCACCTGGAGAAGAGCATGGCAACCCACTCTAGTATTTTTGCCTATGAAATCCCATGACCAGAGGAGCCTGGTGTGCTACAGTCCATTGGGTTGCAAAGAATTAGACATGACTTAGCAACTAAACCACAACCACAAGAAAGCTACTAAGCATGTGCTTCTGGGTTGTAAGGGGTGCTTTGATGGTATCCACCAGAAGAGTGCAGACCATCCAATAAAAAGGGCTGGAGCAATGGATTCTCAATAATTGACTCTCTTTTGAACTTGATTATCTAATGCCATGTTACAAATATTTGTAGAGCACCTACTGTATTAGAAACAAAACAAGACCATCCTGACTACAGGAAAGAGTGGGTGGTATTCTGAGTATCGAGTATCGAACCTTGTTCTAGTCTTAAGGCCTGGTTTTAGCCACATGACATAGGGTTCAGGGTTTCTGTTGGGGCCGAAATGTGAAATAAAAAATCAGATCACCTGAACCCAGGCGGAGGTGGTATCAGCTACTAGCGAGATCCCAATGAGAAGCAGAACCTTGGCAGTGAGAATCTGAGTAGGCTGGTTCCTCCAGCACTCTCATTGGAGACCCACCATCCTTAGGAGGCTGGCAGCATGGAGCACCTTACAAGTATGGATTCTGAATGCAGATGAACCTGGGATATAGACTCACCTCTATCACTCACTAGGTTTACAATTTGGACAATTTACCTAATCTTTTTGTTCTTTAGTTTCCTCACTTGTAAAGTAAAAACTCAAATACTTGGATTACAGAAATTGAGATAACATATGCCAAACAGCATAGTGCCTGGAAAAGAGTAAATCTTCAATAAATGGCAACTACTAAATTTAATGTTTCCATCCTTGTATGATTGGAATTTGATTTAATCAGGGAGGAAGCAGCTTCCTTTTACTGTCTTGCCTGCTCAGTCTTCTGTCACCTGATGCTTGGACCTGACCTTTCCTAAGCCTGAGGAAGGATCCACGCTCTGGGTCCTGGCCAACCCACTGTTTGGTTCCCCCCTTTACCCCCTGGGCCCCAGCTCTGGAAGCTGCCAAACCTTGCACACAGTGTTAAGACCTTTCTTTTGTGCTTCCTAGTCCTTGAAGATGTCTTGATGGTGCATTTGAACTCTACCATCACAGGTTAGTCATCTAACCTAAAGGATTTTGTGAGCTTCCTTTTAAAGAAAATAACAATCTAAAGTGAATGTGTGGGGACTGCCCTGGTGGTCCAGTGGTTAAGAGTCTGTCTTTCAATGTAGAGGACCCGGGTTCCACCCCTGGTCGGGGAACTAAGATCCCACAGGCTGCAGAGAAACTAAGCCTGCAGGCCACAACTAGAGAGTCCATACACTGCAAAGAGGGATCCCACGTGATGCGCTGAAAATTCCGTACGCCACGACTAAGACCCGATGCAGCCAACCAAATAAGCCTTTCCGTAAAAAGGGGATGTGTGGGTTGAGAGGAGTGGAAAGATCATAAAGTCACTGACAAACCATGGGAAGATCATGCTGACACCCACCTCCCTCCCCATTTCAATGAAGAGTTTGGTTTTGCAGCTCTACCTTCATTCCCTTTGTGAATCTGTTGGGCCTTATGCAATCTCAGTGCTAATCAGATGTGCATGCGAACTATCACTTTCACACCCTCTCTTCTTTTGTGCAACATAAGCATGTAATTGTCTAATAAAGGTGTCTGTAAGATAATCAAAGGGAGGGAAATCACAGCAAGGCCTGGGAGGACGGAGAACCTGACAGTGCTGGGGAACATGGGATGGCAAGCTGGTGCCTCCACCCACCCCCAGCTCTGACCCCTATTGGTATGTGTGTACACCAAGGTTCAAGGTTCAAGAATTCCACTGGTCAGCCACTCCACACACAGACTCAGCTCCAAATTCCTTCATGCTAGATTAGGGATCACTCTCCTGTCTCTCTTATCTTCTCCTCATATCTTTCTCCTTCCCCTTTGAAACACACTGAAGAGAAGCCTTCTGTGTTATGTCTC
The DNA here is from genome assembly GCA_006410635.1 of Cephalophus harveyi. Lineage (NCBI taxonomy): Eukaryota > Metazoa > Chordata > Mammalia > Artiodactyla > Bovidae > Cephalophus > Cephalophus harveyi. The sequence goes on along the minus strand of SJYT01039256.1, from coordinate 55,611 downwards.
ATTGTTATTGGTGCTTCACATTCATTCATTAAAAAAATGTTCATCAGGAACCTCCTCTGATCTAAAGATATTGGTTATGTCAAGGTGAGTAGCCTTGAGCTGAAGGCTTTATACATTTGACCATATTGAGCACAGGGGAGAATACAAGGTGTGCTCAACAAATACCTTCCTCTGATTGACTTAATGTTCCTGTCTTTGATCTTGAGAAAAGTGATCATCATTTCTCAGATGATCATGAAAAAGAAGGCCCTTCCCTATCACAAGGGGTGGATACACACCACATGCCCTGCGCTGGGGAGTCCACACAACTATTCTATCTCCTTCTCAGCCCTTCCTTGCCCTTTGCTTTCTAACAGAGACTCAACAGTCTTTCTAACAGTCACTCAACAAGATTTTACTGAGAAACAGCTCTCAGTGTAGGGCTGGAACCACAGATACAAGACAAATGGATGAACATCAAACATCAGCACTGACTCACCACCAGAAGGTAAACATGTGGAAACATATGAAAGACAGGACGCCTCACCCACTCCACCCTGGGCAAGGCAGAGAGTGGGGGCTTTCTGCTTTCCTATTTCTCTATCATTTACAGCAGCGTCTGTGACCTCCTAGTAGTGGAGTCTTTTTGCTCTCTTGACACCGTTTTTCTCATGTCAGCATCTTAGGAAGGACACTAGTCTTGAGTTCTAATTCTGCAGTGCACCTCACTTAACCTTGTACCCCATTCATCTCATAACAACCATGGCTGACAGGAGAGGAAAAGGCTCTGCCTGGCAGGTTTTGTTCTGTGTTGAGATGACGGAAGATGGGTGTGCACTGGAGCGAGAGCTGTCCCTTGGGATGGAAATGGTCTGCTGTACGCTGTCACTGACAGAGTGTCTCTCCTATGACAACCCCTCCCCAGGTTAGACTCTGTGACTCTAGAACACCTCCTCCCCTGCTGGCTTCCTGGGTCCGGCTCCAGTCAGAGCGAGGGCTGCCCTGTTTATCCCCTGCATGCATCTCCCCCACTTTCCTTTGCCCTTCAGAAGTCGCCCGAGGACCCTAATGATTCTCCGCTTCCAAGTGGAACAGGGACAGGAAATCTGGTGCTCATCCGCTCCCGCTGAGACACAGCTGTTCCTGCTCAGTGGGTAGAGAGCCAGGCTCACCACTTCAGAAGAGCGAACTTAGGTGCCACTGGCTTCTGCCAGCGGGACGATGAGATGTCTACATCCCACTGAAGGACATGCCCAGATCCTTCCTGGTTACGTGGTGAGCAAAAATCTGTCACTGAAGTCTGCTGCCTTGGCAGTCTCCAGGCTGCAAGTTCATGGAGAGACCAAGAGCCAGGAAATGAGTTAGCGAGCAGCGTGGCTGCAGGCAGACTTGAACAGTCTGGCACAGGAAGAACTCAGAGACAGATTCATCCAGCCACTAGACAGGGCCTCACTACACTGGCTCAGAGCAGAAGAAGGACAGGCGAGACACAGAGGGGCATAAAGAATGTAGTGGGGATTCCAGGCCTCCTCTGTGACCACAAGCAGGGGCTCGTCTCCTCTTGAGGTGCTCTCTTTCCGAAGATTCCTGCTGTCACTGCATCTGGGGTCGTTCATCCTGCCACCCCCTTGCTTTGCTGCAGGGCACCAGCTTTGTCATCGTGGCCACTGATCGAGCCAGTGTTAGTTCACAGACCTCTAGAGTTGCAGATATCAGCAGAGCCCGTAAGAAATTTCTTCCTTATATTGCCGGAAATTTTTCCTCCCTATAATTTCTACCCATTTAGTCTGAATTCTGAAGCTCCAGAAAACAGGCTTCTCCTTTGTGTGACAGTCTTCCAAGCATTTGAAGGCATTCAAGAGTCACGACATCCATGTGATCCAGGCAAGTTACCCCTTGTTTCACCAGGGACTGTTTCTAAACCCCTCTTAATCCTCCTATTTTCACTGGATGTTCATAACTTGCTACTGAAACTGTGGTTCACAGACCAATAGCATTCACATCGCCCGGGAGCCTGCTAGACATGCAGAATCTCTGGTCACCTAGATTTCCTGAAGCTGCCTTTTAACAGTTTCTCTGTGTGAATTACACACATGTTAAACTTTGAGCACTGGCTTATAGCATCTTCATAGCAACAAATGTCCATATGTAACCTCTATCCAAACAATAGGAGAAAGATTAATTACATTATGGCATATTTGGGCTATGAGGTTTTATGCATAGGAACAATCTAGAAAATACATAGAAACCTGCTGTTGCTGCTGCTAAGTGGCTTCAGCCATGTCCGACTCTTTGTGACCCCATAGACTGCAGCCCACCAGGCTCCCCTGTCCCTGGGATTCTCCAGGCAAGAACACTGGAGTGGGTTGCCATTTCCTTTTCCAGTGCATGAAAGTGAAAAGTGAAAGGGAAGTAGCTCAGTTGTGTCCAACTCTTCGCGACCCCATGGACTGCAGCCTACCAGGCTCCTCTGTCCATGGGATTTTCCAGGCAAGAGTACTGGAGTGGGGTGCCATTGCCTTCTCCAGTAGAAACCTGAGGAGATGTTAATAATATTTAAAGAGAGTTTTGACTACACCTCAGACTCTGTTCAAAGCATATTAGTGATTACCTTTATGAATCACCACTATAACCTCACAAAGAAGATAATACTGTTATCTCCATTTTAAAGCAGTGAAAGAGGCCCAGAGAGGCTGAGTAACTTGCCCACAGTCACACAGCCCAGGCAGTTTAATTCCAGAGTAACGGACCACTGCTAAAGTCGAATGATGAAGCAAAGGTACAGAATTGTGTATAAGTGCTGACCACATCAATGAGGATATACACTGAGTATGCTCTAATGCTGTCATACTGTGTTATTGTACTAAAATAATAAAAAGCAGCATGCCCCAAGTGGAAAACAGCTTTATCCATCCCCAACAGTGTTTCTATCACCTCATTTGCATTTTTTTCCAATTTAAACAATGTTTACAATACAAAAATAATATACGGTCACACTAAAAAAAAATTCACATGCACAAAAGGATATATAAAAAAAGTAGACCTCCCTCCCCACTAGCCTTTCTCCACTTTGAGATCATCACTGTTAGCAGCTTCTTATACATCTTTCAAAAATGTGTTCTTCATTTAAAATAAAGAACACACACACACACACACATAGGTACATATATAACACACACAATCCACCCTTATCTTGGCTACATCTGTTAAACAGCCTCCCGATTGGCTCCTGTTTTATTTATGATGAATTGGAACACCCATATCTTTCGCACATGAAGTGTTATTAAGTTTTCATCTCTCCATCTTGTACAGTTTTTTTTCTCACCTAAATGTAGGATATTTTATATCTTCATACTGAGTTTCATGTAGCTGGTTGTGTTCTACCATTCCAGCAAATTAAATCTTTTTTTACTTCTGAATCCAAAGCCTAGAAGCTTTCTCCTTCACAAGTCTAACATTGTAGGTATACCCTGATTTTCCAGGCCTAAGGAAACAACTGCAGGGCTGGAGCAAGGGGGGCATAGGGATGCTTTACGAGGGTTACTATATTAACAATTAAATATACCCAAAATGTGCTAAATGTTAGCAGTGGCTATTTCCAGATGGTGGGTATTTGTATACATTTGGAAATGTCTAATGTCTAATGTCTAATGGTGAGCATGGGTTAATTTTGTCATTAAAAAAAAATGAAATAAAAGCTGAAGTTGTACAGATTGGATATTACTTCTGCTTATTTATTGTCTTCCTAAAAGAGATGATACACCCATTTCTTCTGCTGGGATACTTTGCAGTGACCCCCAGTAGAGTATCACTGATATGTACCTGATCTACTGACATTGTGTTTAACCATGTGACCTGCTGTGGTCGATGTGCTGTTACCTGGTGTGATGTGAGCAGAGGCATCAACTTGTCTGTGTGGTCTGGTTGGCCCCTTGTGCTTCTGCAGCCCGCCATCCACCACGAGAAGAGTGTGCTCCAGATAAATGTTGGTCCCAAATTTGAGAGCCCTTGGAGCAGATGTTAACCTGGTCCATAGCCCAAAGCAGAAATCCCCATTCCCCCATCAACCCACAGAACCTTGATTGACAAAAATAAATGTAATTGGGGGAGTCTTTTAATAATAGCACATTTACAGTAGTAATTGAGTAGAAGGGAGAGTCAGCTCCTCCCATGCTGACTGGAATGTCCTGGAAAGAGTCACCTGCCCTTCTCCAGCTGTTGTAGCCACGCTCTCCTTAATTTGTGCCTCCCCACCACCCATTTGAGCTATGCTCACCCACTCCCGCCCTTAAGCCACCTGCCTCCCACCATTACCTGTTGGTAAGGAAGCAGGAGCCACACCTCCTGGCTAGTCCTAACATTCTTTTCTCCAAAAGTTCCTATTCTGTGGAGTAGAAAGGACTTTGGTCTACAGCTTAATTATGAGTTGTTGTGAGTTGAATTGTGTCCCTTCCAAATTCACTTGCTGAAGTCCTAACCACTAGCACCCCAGAATATGACCTTATTTGAAAATAGAGTCATTGCAGATGTGATTAGTAAAGATGAGGCCATAGTGGAGCAAGATAGCCCCTGATCCAATATGACTGAAGTCCTTCAAAGAAGGAGAATTTGGACACAGAAAAAGATACACACACAGGGAGAACGCCTGGTGAGCCTGAAGGTGGCGATCAGGGTGATGCCTCTAAAAGCTAAGGAATGTTGAACATTGCCAGCTGATCATCAGAAGCTATGAGAGAAGCAGGAAACAGATTCTTCCTCATGGCCTCAGAAGGAAGAAGCAACCCTGCTGACACGCTGACCTCTAGACTCCAGCCTCCAGAAGTGTGAGACAACACATTTCTATTGTGTAAGTCAGCCAGTTTGAGGTGCTTTCCTATGGTAGTGCCAGGAAAACTAATACATGAGGCCACCTCAGATTCTGCTCCCAATTACAGCCTATGGGTTCTTTCCCCACCAAGCAATTCTCTGACACAGGTTAGATGGTCTACAGTTCAGCTCAACTCTGACACCTCCTATCTAGCGGTACTGTCAGATTCCACAAGTTAAGGGCTCATCTTACAAGACTGCCTCCCCCAACTTCAGATTCTAATCACAAGCCCAGGTTGTCCCCTGTGCTTCTAAAGGCAGACCACAGACACAAGGTTTCAACAGCCCCTCCTTGCATTCGCTTAACTTGCTAGGGCTGCTCACAGAACTCAGAGAAACATTTTACTTACCAGATTACCAAATTACTATAAAAGGATACATTTTAGAAACAGCCAGATGAAAGAGATGTGAGAGGCAAGGTGTGGGGTAAGGCCCTGTAGCTTCCATGCTCTTTCTAAGCTCAATACTCTCCCAGCACCTCCATGTGTTCACCAATCCCGAAGCTATCCAAACCCCATTTGGTTTTTCTAGAGGCTGCATTACACGGACGTGATTGATTTAATCATCGGCTATTGGTGATTGATTCAACCTCCAGCTTCTCTCTCCTCCTCAGAGGTCAAGGAGACAGATGGGACTGAGATTTTCAACCTTCTAATTCCATGGTTGGTTTTCCTGGCAATCAGCCGCCATCCTTAGTTGTTTTCTGAAAGTCCTCTCATTAACATAGCAAAAGACATCTTTATTGCTCTCATCACAGGAAATTAGGAGAGTTTAGGAGCTCTGTGCCAGGAAGGGAAATAAAAACCGAATAAATATTTTTTATTATGAATAACAATGTCACACCACAGCCAAGTCTCTCTGTCCTTTCGGTGCCTCTGGAGGTACAACTCTGCCCTGCTGCTCCCTGCCCCCAGCCGCTGGGTCCAGCTGATGAGCAGGTGATGAGCAGGTGAGACCTCTTCTCTCCTCTCCTCCTTCAGGACCAGTCCTTTCCCCAAACTTGATGCCATGCCATGCCAAAGCCACCCTCACCCCCCACCACAGTCCCACCACTTGTGGACTCAACGCTAGAGTCTGTCATCTATTGCTGCAAACTGTTTCACTGTGATTACGGCGACTGTCATTCTGCAAAATGAACCCAAAATACCTCTCTGTAGGTTCTATGTGAATGCACTGATAACTCTGTCAATAAAGACAGGGCTGAGTACCCCACTTGCCTTCCCCACTGCCATAAGGCATAAGTGACTTTCTATCAGGAGCTGGCCTGCCTTCCAGCCCTGTGCCCCATCTACCACATGACTTGTCATGAAAGACCAGCCAGATACAGATGCCTGATAGCCTCAGAATAAAAAGGATATGTGAGATGGCCTTCCTGGAGGAAGGCATTGCAACCGACTTCAGTACTCTTGCCTGGAGAATCTCATGGACAGAGGAGCCTGGTGGGCTACAGTTCATAGGGTTGCAAAGAACAGATATGACTGAAGTGACTTAGCATGCATGCCCTAAATCTGCCAAGCTAGTGAGCTTATCAAATGGGAAATAAATGAAGTTCAAATTAGAATGTTAGAAATTTAGAGGTGAAAAAAGCCTAGATATTTCAAGCTCTAGCCTCTATTTTATGAGTGAGGAACCTGGGGCCCCAGAGAGGAAAAAACTTGGAAAAGTGAGTTCTCAGCAAAGCCAGGAAAAGAATACTAGTTTTCCATTTCAGTTTTCCTAAGACCACATTCAGTTCAGTTCAGTTCAGTTTAGTCGCTCAGTCGTGTCTGACTCTTTGCTACCCTATGAATCGCAGCACGCCAGGCCTCCCTGTCCATCACCAACTCCTGGAGTTCACTCAGACTCACGTCCATCGAGTCAGTGATGCCATCCAGCCATCTCATCCTTGGTCGTCCCCTTCTCCTCCTTCCCCCAATCTCTCCCAGCATCAGAGTCTTTTCCAATGAGTCAACTCTTCACATGAGGTGGCCAAAGTACTGGAGTTTCAGCTTTAGCATCATTCCTTCCAAAGAAATCCCAGGGCTGATCTCCTTCAGAATGGTTGGAGTTCACTCAGACTCACGTCCATCGAGTCAGTGATGTCATCCAGCCATCTCGTCCTCGGTCGTCCCCTTCTCCTCCTGCCCCCAATCTCTCCCAGCATCAGAGTCTTTTCCAATGAGTCAACTCTTCACATGAGGTGGCCAAAGTACTGGAGTTTCAGCTTTAGCATCATTCCTTCCAAAGAAATCCCAGGGCTGATCTCCTTCAGAATGGACTGATGGGATCTCCTTGCAGACCAAGGGACTCTCAAGAGTCTTCTCCAACACTGCAGTTCAAAAGCATCAATTCTTCGGTGCTCTGCCTTCTTCACAGTCCAACTCTCACATCCATACATGACCACTGGAAAAACCATAGCCTTGACTAGATGGACCTTAGTCGGCAAAGTAATGTCTCTGCTTTTGAATATGCTATCTAGTTTGGTCATAACTTTTAAAGAGATTTAAAAAAAATCTATGAAGGTTCTAATTGATGATCATAGTCCTAGTTTCTAATTTTCTCTGATCATTGGTTTAGTAATCTATTTCATATATCTTATTACAGAAGCAAACATCCACATTGTTAAACAATTTCAAATTGTACAGTAGAGCCTGTTATGGAAAGCGATGACCCTAGTTGTCCTCCTTCACCTCAAACACATAAGTTCCTTTCTCTTGGGTTAGTCACTCATAACCTCTCCTATCCTTATCATTGTGCCACTAAATAACATGATTATCCTCTTGATCAAACTTCAGACAGTTTTAATGTTAGGTTTTATTTTTTTCCCAACTTTAGACATTATTTCCCACAATGTATGGGAAAATATTAATATGCATTTCTTCCCTGTACCTTCCACATGGTCAAAGTTTGTAATATTTATTTTTATTCTATAAACATAATCTAGTTCTCTTAGTACTTATCAATTAAGTATTTAAAATATTATGAATACAAGAATATACAGAAGAAATAGACATAAAAGGTCTTAATCACCTGGATAACCATAATGGTGTGGTCACTCACCTAGACCCAGACATCCTGGAGTATGAAGTCAAGTGGACCTTAAGAAGGACTACTATAATAAAGCTAATGTAAGTGATGGAATTCCAGCTGATCTATTTAAAAATCCTAAAAGTTGATGCTGTTAAAGTGCTACACTCAATGTTAGCAAATTTGGAAAACTCAGCAGTGGCCACAGGACGGGAAAAGTTTTCATTCCAATACCAAAAATAGGCAATGCCAAAGAATGCTCAAACTACTGTGCAATTGCTTTCATTTCACATGCTAGCAAGGTTATGCTTAAAATCCTTCAAGCTAGGCTTCAGCTCAAAATTCTCCAAGCCAGGCTTCAACAGTACATAAACCATGAACTTCCAGAATTTCAACCTGGATTTAGAAAAGGCAGAGGAACCAGAGATCAAATTGCCGACATCCATCATATCATAGAAAAAGCACGAGAGTTTTAGAAAAAACATCTACTTCTGCTTTATTGACTATCCCAAAGCCTTTGACTGTGTGGATCACAACAAACTGTGGAAAATTCTGAAAGAGATGGCAATACCAGACCACTTTACCTGCCTCCTGAGAAATCTGTGTGCAGGTCAAGAAGCAACAGTTAGAACTGGACATGGAACAACAGACTGGTTCCAAACTGGGAAAGGAGTATGTGAAGGCTGCATATTGTCACCCTGCATATTTAACTTGTATGCAGAGTACATCATGAGAAATGCCAGGCTGGATGAAGCACAAGATGGAATCAAGATTGCCAGGGGAAATATCAATAAACTCAGATATGCAGATGACACTACCCTTATGGCAGAAAGTGAAGAAGAACTAAAGAACCTCTTGATGAAAGTGAAAGAGGAGAGTGAAAAAGCTGGCTTAAAGCTCAACATTCAGAAAACGAAGATCATGGCATCTGGTCCCATTGGTTCATGGGAAATAGATGGGGAAACAATGGAAACAGTGAGAGACTTTATCTTTTTGGACTCCAAAATCACTGCAGATGTTGACTGTAGCCATGAAATTAAAAGACGCTTGCTCCTTGGAAGAAAAGCTATGATCAACCTAGACAGCGTATTAAAAATTAGAGACATTACTTTGCCGACAAAGGTTCGTCTAGTCAAAGCTAAGGTCCATCTAGTCAGAGCTATGGTTTTTCCAGTGGTCATGTATGGATTTGAGAGCTGGACTATAAAGAAAACTGAGTGACAAAGAACTGATGCTTTTGAACTGTGGTGTTGGAGAAGACTCTTGAGAGTCCCTTGGACTGCAAGGAGATGCAACCAGTCCATCCTAAAGGAAATCAGTCCTGAATATTCATTGGAAGGGCAGATGCTGAAGCTGAAGCTACAATGCTTTGGCCACCTGCTGTTAAGAACTGACTCATTGGAAAAGATCCTGATGCTGGGAAAGATTGAAGGCAGGAAGAAAAGGGGATGGCAGAGGATGCAATGGTTGGATGGCATCACTGACTCAATGGACATGAGTTTGAGCAATCTCCGGGAGTTGGTTATGGACAGGGAAGCCTGGCGTGCTGCAGTCCATGGAGTCTCAAAAAGTCAGACACAACTAGTGACTGAAATGAACTGGACTGAACTGAGGTTTCAGCAGTACACGGACCAAGAACTTCCAGATGTAAAAGCTGGGTTTTGAGGAGGCAGAGGAAACAGAGATAAATTGCCAAAATTTGTTGTATCATGGAGGAAGCAAGAGAGATCCAGAAAAAAATCTACTTCTGCTTCATTGATTATGCTTAAGCCATTGACTGTGTGGATCACAATAAATGGTGGAAAATTCTTTAAAGATGGGAGTACCAGACCACCTTACCTGTCTGCTGAGAAATCTGCATGCAAGTCAAGAAAGTGAAAAGTGAAAGTGAAGTCGCTCAGTCGTGTCCGACTCTTTGTGACCCCATGGACTGTAGCCCACCAGATTCCTCCGTTCGTGGGATTCTCCAGTCAAGAATATTGGAGTGGGTTGCCATTTCCTTCTCCAGGGGATCTTCCCAACCCAGGGATCAAACCTAGGTCTCTCGCATTGCAGGCAGACACTTTAACCTCTGAGCCACCAGGGAAGCCCAGTCAAGAAGCAACAGTTAAAACTGGACATGAAACTGGTTCAAAATTGGGAAAGGAGTACAATAAGTCCTTATATTGTCAACTTGCTTATTTAACTTCTATGCAGAGTACATCAAGCAAAATACTGGGCTGGATAAATCACAAGCTAGAATCAAGATTGCTGGGAGAAATAACAACCTCAAATATACAGATGAAAGTGAAAGTGAAAGTCACTCAGTCCTGTCTGACTCTTTGCAACCCCATGAACTAAACAGTTGATGGAATCCTCCAGGCCAGAATACTGGAATGGGTAGCCTTCTCCAGGGGATCTTCCCAATCCAGGGATCAAACTCAGGTGTCCCTCACTGCAGGTGGAGTCTTTAACAGCTGAACCACCAGGGAAGCCCAAGAATACTGGAGTGGGTAATCTTTCCCTTCTCCAGGGGATTTTCCAGACCCAGGAATTGAACTGGGGTCTCCTGCATTGCAGGCAGATTCTTTACCAGCTGAGTTACTAGCAAAGCCTCTTAACATGCAAATGAGTGAGTGTAAGTCACTCAGTCGTGTCCAACTCTCTGTGACCCCATGGACTATACAGTTCATGGAATTCTCCAGGCTGAAATACTGGAGTGGGTAGTCATTCCCTTCTCCAAGGGATCTTCCTGACCCAGGGATGGAACCTAGGTTTCCCAAGTGAAAGTGAAAGTCGCTCAGTTGTGTCCGACTCTTTGCAACCCCTTGAACTATACAGTCTGTGGAATTCTCCAGGCCAGAACACTGGAGTGGGTAGCCTTTCCGTTCTCCAGGGGATCTTCCCATTTCAGAGATCGAACCCAGATCTCCCACAGATAATGTCACTCTAATGGCAGAAAGTGAAGAGGAACTAAAGAGTCTCTTAATGAGGGTGAAAGAGCAGGGTGAAAAAGCTGACCTGAAGCTCAACATTAAAAAAAATAAGATCATGGAATCCAGTTCCATCACTTCATGGAAAATAGAAGGGAAAAAAGTGAAAGCAGTGACAGGTTTTATTTCCTTGGACTCCAAAATCACTGTGGACGGTGACTGCAGCCACGAAATTAAAAGACCTAACTACTTGGAAGAAAGGCTAGGACAAATGTAGACAGTGTATTAAAAAGCAGAGACATCACTTTGCCAACAAAGATCTGTCTAGTCAAAACTAGTTTTTCCAATAGTCATGTATGGAGTTGGACCATAAAGCAGGCTGAGCACTGAAGAAATGATGGTTTTGAATTGTGGTGCTGCAGAAGATTCTTGAGAGTCCCTTGGACTGCAAGGAGTTCAAACCTAAAGGAAATCAGTCATGAATATTCATTGGAAGGACTGATGCTAAAGCTCCAATACTGTGGCCACCTAATGCAAAGAGCCAACTCTTTGGAAAAGATCCTGATGCTGGGAAAGGCTGAGGACAAGAGAAGAGGGTGGAAGAGGTGAGATAGTATCTCAGACTCAATAGATATGAATTAGAGCAAACTCCGGGAGATAGTAGAGGACAGAGAAACCTGGATGCTGAAGTCCGTGGTGTCACAAAAGTCAGACATGAACTTAGCGACTGAGCAGTAGCAAAAATATTATGAATATGTAACTATTGTTCAATGCAAATTCCAATACTGTGCTTTTTTTCCCCTCAAAAATATATATTCTCCTTCATTATTATTGAAGACTGATTAGAAGCTAAAAGCCAAGTGCTTTTTCTTTTCTTTACATCCTGTCAGCGTATAACCATACCTCATCTCTGATTTGCTTTTTTAATATAAATTTATTTATTTTAATTGGAGGTTAATTACTTTACAATATTGTACTGGTTTTGCCATGCATCAACATGAATCTGCCACAGGTATACCAGCCATTAAAAAGAATACATCTGAATCAGTTCTAATGAGGTGGATGAAACTAGAGCCTATTATACAGAGTGAAGTAAGCCAGAAGGAAAAACACCAATACAGTATACTAACACATATATACGGAATTTAGAAAGATGGTAATGATTTGCTTTTAAAGACAGAACCATGTTCTTCCTGAGTAGCCTTTCATTTCTTCTAGCTATCATGACTGAGAGTCTCCTCACATTTGAAGATCTTTAAGTTCCTTAATCATGTTACAGTTTGAGTGAAATCCCCCTTTTTCATCAGAACATTTTTCACAGAAGTCCTCTTCAGTTCAGTTCAGTCGCTCAGTCATGTCCGACTCTTTGCGACCCCATGAATCACAGCACGCCAGGCCTCCCTGTTCATCACCATCTCTCGGAGTTCACTCAGACTCACGTCCATCCAAAGAAAGGCAATGCAAAAGAATGCTCCAATTACCACACAATTGCACTCATCTCACATGCTAGTAAAGTAATGCTCAAAATCCTCCAAGCCAGGCTTCAGCAATACGTGAACCGTGAACTCCCTGATGTTCAAGCTGGCTTTAGAAAAGACAGAGGAACCAGAGATCAAATTGCCAACATCCGCTGGATCATGGAAAAAGCAAGAGAGTTCCAGAAAAACATCTACTTCTGCTTTATTGACTATGCCAAAGCCTTTGACTGTGTGGATCACAATAAACTGTGGACAATTCTGAAAGAGATGGGAATACCAGACCACCTAACCTGCCTCTTGAGAAATCTGTATGCAGGTCAGGAAATCCTCTTGCCCCTGTTTTTATGTGGCTTATGTTCTAGGATTGTTATACAGCAGTCAGGCCATTTTGGGAGTCCACATTTTCCTCTTTTATTTGGGTATCTGGAATACATTCTTGAGTTTTTGTTTCAGAAAATATATTTGAATGGAATTTAAACTTTATGACTTTTGGAATGCCTGAAATGTCTTCACTGCAGCCTCACACTTGATTGATTACTTAGACTGGCATGGACTTTTGGATTTTTGAAAGCATTCCCCTTTTGTCTTCTAGAATCCGCTGTTGCATGTAAGTCTGGATGGTTTGATTTTTCTTACTTTGAAGTCATGTCTTTGTTTCTCTCCAGGAAGTTTTAGGATCGTCTCTTCCCGTTTGGAATTGTCACTAAGCTTTCTCTCAAAGGGAGCTTAAGGCATTAATCTCTGTTGGGATATGGTCACTTCTTTCTATTGGAAGAATCTCTTCTTTAGTTTCAGGACATTTTCTTCTAATATTTCCTTGATAATTGCTGTTATCATTTTCTTCCCTCAGTTTTCTCTTTTAAATCTCTTCTGTATGAATATTAGAACTGCTACATCTGTCTTACAGTGCCTGAACTTTCAATTATATGTTTCACTTTATTCTGTTTTGAGACATTAACATAACCTTATTTGCCAGAGGATGAACTTTGTCTTCAGCTGTGTATTTATTATTGGAATGCAATTTAATTTTTTATTTTTGCAATCATATTTGCTCACTAAGAACACTTTTGTTTTCTGATTATACTTTTTAAATTATCCAATTCTTCTTCTAGAGATTTAATTTCTCTTAAATTGCTATCTGTACTAAAATGAATTATTTTTAGGCACACAATATTCTGAACTTTGTTTTCTGAAACTGTTCGCCTGACAGTTTATTTTGGCTATTGTATGTCGGCACCCATAAGGTTGTTTCTTTTTAATAGCAACCTTATATCTCATTTTATATTTTACATATATGTAACTCTTTAACAAGTATCTTAGTAAATGATACCTGGTTTTAAAATAAATAATTGATACTAGAAACATCATTTTACAACTATTATCTTAATATGAATATCTTTGTTCATATAGGTTATTATTTCAGTGAAATAAACTCCTAGTTGTTAAAAGTGCTTGTATATATAGGATGTACGCTTTCTAGGTGGCACCAGTGGAAAAGAACCTGCCTCCCAATGGAGGAAACATAAGAGAGGTGGGTGGGATCCCTGGATCAGGAAGCTCCCCTGGAGGAGGGCATGGCAACTCACTCCAGTATTCTTGCCTGGAGAATTCTGTGGACAGAGGAGCCTGACCGGCTATAGTCCATAGGGTCACACAGAGTCGGACATGACTGAAGCTACTTAGCATGCACACAAACCACATGTTTATTAAGTTATTGCTATTTTTAAAATTTTATAGGAATTCTTATGTATTACAGAAATTAGTATTTTGCTGTCTGTGAGTTAAAAGCATTTATTTAGAAACTTTTTATGGAGTTTGTTCATTTTAAACCTCCAATAAATTTCTCAAATTTTGAATATTTCAGGTTGTTGTTGTTTTTTTTTAATTGTGAAGGTAAGTGGGAGAAGTTGCCATCAAGGTAATATTAAAGTTAAAAGTCAAAGTCAAGTCGCTCAGTTGTGTCCGACTCTTTGCAACCCCATGGACAGCAGCCTACCAGGCTCCGCCATCCATGGGATTTTCTAGGCAAGAATACTGGAGTGGGCTGCCATTTCCTTCTCCAACAAATAAACTAAATGTCACCTGAATTTTTTAAATATTGTAAAAATAACATAGAACTTCTATACCCTAGCTTCTCCTATTATTAACATCTTAGATGAGTATGGTTCAATTGTAGCAATTAATAAATCAATATTAATACATGATTTTTAACTTAAGTCCATATTTTATTGCTCAGATTTTCCTTAGTTTTCAACTAATGTCCTTTTCTTGTCCCAGGATCCTATCGTATTAGATTTAGTCATCATGTCTCCTTGAAAGTGAAAGTTGCTCAGTGGTGTCCGACTCTTTGTGACCCCATGGACTATACAGTCCTTGAATTCTCCAGGCCAGAATACTGGAGTGGGTAGCTTTTCCCTTCTCCAGGGTATCTTCCCAACCCAGGGATTGAACACGGGTCTCCCTCATTGCAGGTGGATTCTTTACCAGCTGAGCCACAAGGGAAGCCCTTAGACTTAGAAGTCTCCTTAGACGCCTCCTAGTGTCTCCGATTTTCCTTGTTTCTTATGACCTTGACAATTTTGAGGCGTTCTGGTCAGGCATTTTGTATAATGACCTTCAGTGTTGTCTCATGATTAGACTTGGAAGAAGAGCACACAAGTACGATTCCCGTCACATCATGTAAGCTAAAGGTACTATAAACATGACGATACTTTTGAAGTGAACATTGATTACCTGGCTGAGGCAGTCCAGTTTCTCCACTATAAACTTACTCTGCTTTTCCCCCTTTCTAAACTTAACTCTTTGGCAGGAAGATGCTATGTACAGCTCACACCTAAGGAGTGGGGACTTACACTCCACTTTCATGAAAGGAAGTATCTCCCTGAATTATTGAGAATTCTGCATGACAAGATTTGTCTATTCTCCCACAATTTATAATTTGTGTGGGTATGTACACAGATTCACAGTGGGAATTATAATAATTTTGTAAGCCAATAGCATACAGAATAATGTTTCTTAATAAACCAATAAATAACACACTCCAAACAAGTGATAGCTTAATTATGATACTGTTCCAAGCAAGGTAAATGAAGGGAATAAAGTTCAAATTAAGTGGAAGTTTACATTGTTAAAGTTTCTCTGGAGAGAAGACTTTGGGGAAGTTCAGCTGCCAGCACAAAAATAAAAGTCTCTTGTTGCTAGAGCATGTCACTAGGCAACAATGGTGTTGGCTGGCTGGCTGAACTTGGTGGGCTGGCTCAAGGTCTGCCACCATTGCCAGTAAAAGAGTCACTTTTTTTAAGGGCAGAAGCCAATGTTCCCTCTGTTCTTGAGATTGCTGCGTGGTTTAACACCACTGCCTACTGAAGAGTCCCTTGGCCATGGCAGGAGCAAGCATCTCAGGATCTTCAAATAGCAGATCAGCAAAGGGCAGATTTCCCCTGAAAGAAACTCTAGGATATTCCTCACAAACTCTCAATATCTATCATCTAAGTGTCCCCTCTCTGTAGCTACTTCTCTGTTTTTACTGATAATCTTGCAATGGGGTCTGTCAACAGCTCAGCTATTAAGTGCCTATCAACAACAACAGATAACATAATGATCTTGATGCCACTTATTTCATTTTCATATCAAAACAACTTTATTCCGGAAAACATTTTTGGTCTTTGTCATGAACAAGTAGATTAAAATTACTTTCACTTAAATCATGAACAAGTGGGTTTGAAATCATGTCAAGCCAGTATACAACATAACATCATACACAATAATTTCACCAACCAAAGAAAGTTTGTTTTTTTTTTAAACGTGGCTGCCAGCACTTCCATCCTTGGTAAGACTTCACCACATCCCTCCCCTATGGGCAAATACCCTAAAATTAGTCAATGAATCTCCTTCTTATATGACTCAGGTGCTTTCCAACACTCTGCTTCTGTGCTGCGACCTGGAGACAGTATCTTTGTGAACACTTCAGGGGTGGAGTATTGGTTTTCTAACAGCCCTTATGTACTTCCAGATGTAAGCCCCATTGGTTTACAAAGCCAACTGTCATGGGAATCCTCTTCCTGGTGCAGGTCCCCAGGCTGGAGACCCTTACATGAAGTTTGGACTCTGGCTCCTCAGGGGGAGCTTCTGTGATGGTATAATCCTCCTGCCTGTGGGTCCCCACACCAAGTGTGAGGATTCTGATAAGACTGCATCTCTGCCCCACCTACCTGTCTCAAAGGGGCCTTTTCCTTGTATCCTTAGTTACAGACAATCTCTCCTGCTTATCTTCAGGTCATTCTCAAATATTTGCTCTACATGGAGCTATAGTTTTGGTGTGTCTGTGGGAGGAGGTGAGCTCAAGGTCATCTTGTTCCAGATTCCTCATATACAAAATTTTTATGTCTATATCTCATTTTCCTTTTCTGTTCCAGTCATAGCAACAGCACACTGTACATTTATAAAATATTTTAAATTACATTTTATAAAATATTTTAATATTTGTAAGACTGATTTTTCCTCATTATTTGTATTTTTCAGAATTTTCTTAATGATTCATACATGGCTATTTTTCCAGTAACATATGATTCCATTCATTCTACTTCAAAAATAATCTATTGCTTTTATAGATATAAAATTAGGACCAAATGAATTCTTTATAATATTGATTTTTCTTGTCTTTGTTTCTCTCCAGGAAGTTTTAGGATCGTCTCTTCCCGTTTGGAATTGTCACTAAGCTTTCTCTCAAAGGGAGCTTAAGGCATTAATCTCTGTTGGGATATGGTCACTTCTTTCTATTGGAAGAATCTCTTCTTTAGTTTCAGGACATTTTCTTCTAATATTTCCTTGATAATTGCTGTTATCATTTTCTTCCCTCAGTTTTCTCTTTTAAATCTCTTCTGTATGAATATTAGAACTGCTACATCTGTCTTACAGTGCCTGAACTTTCAATTATATGTTTCACTTTATTCTGTTTTGAGACATTAACATAACCTTATTTGCCAGAGGATGAACTTTGTCTTCAGCTGTGTATTTATTATTGGAATGCAATTTAATTTTTTATTTTTGCAATCATATTTGCTCACTAAGAACACTTTTGTTTTCTGATTATACTTTTTAAATTATCCAATTCTTCTTCTAGAGATTTAATTTCTCTTAAATTGATCTCTGTACTAAAATGAATTATTTTTAGGTACACAATATTCTGAACTTTGTTTTCTGAAACTGTTCGCCTGACAGTTTATTTTGGCTATTGTATGTCGGCACCCACAAGGTTGTTTCTTTTTAATAGCAACCTTATATCTCATTTTATATTTTACATATATGTAACTCTTTAACAAGTATCTTAGTAAATGATACCTGGTTTTAAAATAAATAATTGATACTAGAAACATCATTTTACAACTATTATCTTAATATGAATATCTTTGTTCATATAGGTTATTATTTCAGTGAAATAAACTCCTAGTTGTTAAAAGTGCTTGTATATATAGGATGTACGCTTTCTAGGTGGCACCAGTGGAAAAGAACCTGCCTCCCAATGGAGGAAACATAAGAGAGGTGGGTGGGATCCCTGGATCAGGAAGCTCCCCTGGAGGAGGGCATGGCAACTCACTCCAGTATTCTTGCCTGGAGAATTCTGTGGACAGAGGAGCCTGACCGGCTATAGTCCATAGGGTCACACAGAGTCGGACATGACTGAAGCTACTTAGCATGCACACAAACCACATGTTTATTAAGTTATTGCTATTTTTAAAATTTTATAGGAATTCTTATGTATTACAGAAATTAGTATTTTGCTGTCTGTGAGTTAAAAGCATTTATTTAGAAACTTTTTATGGAGTTTGTTCATTTTAAACCTCCAATAAATTTCTCAAATTTTGAATATTTCAGGTTGTTGTTGTTTTTTTTTAATTGTGAAGGTAAGTGGGAGAAGTTGCCATCAAGGTAATATTAAAGTTAAAAGTCAAAGTCAAGTCGCTCAGTTGTGTCCGACTCTTTGCAACCCCATGGACAGCAGCCTACCAGGCTCCGCCATCCATGGGATTTTCTAGGCAAGAATACTGGAGTGGGCTGCCATTTCCTTCTCCAACAAATAAACTAAATGTCACCTGAATTTTTTAAATATTGTAAAAATAACATAGAACTTCTATACCCTAGCTTCTCCTATTATTAACATCTTAGATGAGTATGGTTCAATTGTAGCAATTAATAAATCAATATTAATACATGATTTTTAACTTAAGTCCATATTTTATTGCTCAGATTTTCCTTAGTTTTCAACTAATGTCCTTTTCTTGTCCCAGGATCCTATCGTATTAGATTTAGTCATCATGTCTCCTTGAAAGTGAAAGTTGCTCAGTGGTGTCCGACTCTTTGTGACCCCATGGACTATACAGTCTTTGAATTCTCCAGGCCAGAATACTGGAGTGGGTAGCTTTTCCCTTCTCCAGGGTATCTTCCCAACCCAGGGATTGAACACGGGTCTCCCTCATTGCAGGTGGATTCTTTACCAGCTGAGCCACAAGGGAAGCCCTTAGACTTAGAAGTCTCCTTAGACGCCTCCTAGTGTCTCCGATTTTCCTTGTTTCTTATGACCTTGACAATTTTGAGGCATTCTGGTCAGGCATTTTGTATAATGACCTTCAGTGTTGTCTCATGATTAGACTTGGAAGAAGAGCACACAAGTACGATTCCCGTCACATCATGTAAGCTAAAGGTACTATAAACATGACGATACTTTTGAAGTGAACATTGATTACCTGGCTGAGGCAGTCCAGTTTCTCCACTATAAATTTACTCTGCTTTTCCCCCTTTCTAAACTTAACTCTTTGGCAGGAAGATGCTATGTACAGCTCACACCTAAGGAGTGGGGACTTACACTCCACTTTCATGAAAGGAAGTATCTCCCTGAATTATTGAGAATTCTGCATGACAAGATTTGTCTATTCTCCCACAATTTATAATTTGTGTGGGTATGTACACAGATTCACAGTGGGAATTATAATAATTTTGTAAGCCAATAGCATACAGAATAATGTTTCTTAATAAACCAATAAATAACACACTCCAAACAAGTGATAGCTTAATTATGATACTGTTCCAAGCAAGGTAAATGAAGGGAATAAAGTTCAAATTAAGTGGAAGTTTACATTGTTAAAGTTTCTCTGGAGAGAAGACTTTGGGGAAGTTCAGCTGCCAGCACAAAAATAAAAGTCTCTTGTTGCTAGAGCATGTCACTAGGCATCAATGGTGTTGGCTGGCTGGCTGAACTTGGTGGGCTGGCTCAAGGTCTGCCACCATTGCCAGTAAAAGAGTCACTTTTTTTAAGGGCAGAAGCCAATGTTCCCTCTGTTCTTGAGATTGCTGCGTGGTTTAACACCACTGCCTACTGAAGAGTCCCTTGGCCATGGCAGGAGCAAGCATCTCAGGATCTTCAAATAGCAGATCAGCAAAGGGCAGATTTCCCCTGAAAGAAACTCTAGGATATTCCTCACAAACTCTCAATATCTATCATCTAAGTGTCCCCTCTCTGTAGCTACTTCTCTGTTTTTACTGATAATCTTGCAATGGGGTCTGTCAACAGCTCAGCTATTAAGTGCCTATCAACAACAACAGATAACATAATGATCTTGATGCCACTTATTTCATTTTCATATCAAAACAACTTTATTCCGGAAAACATTTTTGGTCTTTGTCATGAACAAGTAGATTAAAATTACTTTCACTTAAATCATGAACAAGTGGGTTTGAAATCATGTCAAGCCAGTATACAACATAACATCATACACAATAATTTCACCAACCAAAGAAAGTTTGTTTTTTTTTTAAACGTGGCTGCCAGCACTTCCATCCTTGGTAAGACTTCACCACATCCCTCCCCTATGGGCAAATACCCTAAAATTAGTCAATGAATCTCCTTCTTATATGACTCAGGTGCTTTCCAACACTCTGCTTCTGTGCTGCGACCTGGAGACAGTATCTTTGTGAACACTTCAGGGGTGGAGTATTGGTTTTCTAACAGCCCTTATGTACTTCCAGATGTAAGCCCCATTGGTTTACAAAGCCAACTGTCATGGGAATCCTCTTCCTGGTGCAGGTCCCCAGGCTGGAGACCCTTACATGAAGTTTGGACTCTGGCTCCTCAGGGGGAGCTTCTGTGATGGTATAATCCTCCTGCCTGTGGGTCCCCACACCAAGTGTGAGGATTCTGATAAGACTGCATCTCTGCCCCACCTACCTGTCTCAAAGGGGCCTTTTCCTTGTATCCTTAGTTACAGACAATCTCTCCTGCTTATCTTCAGGTCATTCTCAAATATTTGCTCTACATGGAGCTATAGTTTTGGTGTGTCTGTGGGAGGAGGTGAGCTCAAGGTCATCTTGTTCCAGATTCCTCATATACAAAATTTTTATGTGAACACTGTGTCTATATCTCATTTTCCTTTTCTGTTCCAGTCATAGCAACAGCACACTGTACATTTATAAAATATTTTAAATTACATTTTATAAAATATTTTAATATTTGTAAGACTGATTTTTCCTCATTATTTGTATTTTTCAGAATTTTCTTAATGATTCATACATGGCTATTTTTCCAGTAACATATGATTCCATTCATTCTACTTCAAAAATAATCTATTGCTTTTATAGATATAAAATTAGGACCAAATGAATTCTTTATAATATTGATTTTTCTGTCCAGTAATATAATAGATTTTCCATTATTAAAAACTTATTTTGGATCTCTCAATAGTATTTTAAAAGTTACCCTCATAATAATGCTATACAGTAATCACATTAAATGCAAACAATGTTACCACTCTAATTGTATAGTGGAGTTATAGATTGGATAAGAAATAAGTCCCGTGTACTTGCTTCCTACAAGAAATGCACTTTATATATAAGATATAAGTAAATCAAAAATGAAGGGAGAGAAAATGATGCAGCATGCTAACATCAATCAGAGTAAGAATGTTGTTGCTGTTGTCCACTTACTAAGTTGTGTCCACCTCCTTGTGACCCCATGGACTGCAGCACTCCAGACTCTCCTGTCCTTCGCTATCTCCTGGAGTTTGCTCAAATTCATGCCCATTGAGTCAGTGATGTTACCTAACTATCTCATCCTCTGCCTCCCTCTTCTCCTTTTGCCTTCAATCTTTTCCAGCCCCAGAGTCTTTTCCAGTGAGTCAGCTCTTCACATCAGGTGGCCAAAGAATATTATCAGGGATAAAGAAGGGCATTTCATGACACTAAAGATATCAATACATCAAGAAAACATACTAGTCCTAAATGTTTATGATCTAAATAACAGAGATTCAAAGTACACAAAAACTAACAAACTACAAAAAGAAATAGATAAATCAGTCATTGCTGGAAATTTCAACCCTCCTCTCTTAATAATTAACAGAACAGGTAGACAGAAAACTAGATATGAAAGACTTGAAACACTGTCAGTTAACCTAACTACTTGACATCCACAGTATGCTCACCCAAAAACAGTGTAAAACCGCGTTTTTTTTTCAAATGTACATGAATTATTTACCAGGATAAACTATACTATGGATCATAAAATAACACAAAAATAAATTCAAAATGGATTAAAGATCTAAACTTAAGACCAGAAACTATAAAACTCTTAGAAGAAAACATAGGCAGAACACTCTTTGACATAAATCACAGCAAGATCTTCTATGACCCCCCTTCCAGGGTAATGGAAATAAAAGCAAAAATAAACAAATGGGACCTAATTAAACTTCAAAGCTGTTGCACAACGAAGGTAACTATAAGCAAGGTGAAAAGGCAGCCTTCAGAATGGGAGAAAATAATGGCAAATGAAACAACCAACAAAGAATTAAACTCCAAAATATACAAGCAGCTCATGCAGCTCAATACCAGAAAATTAAACGATCCAGTCAAAAAGTGGGCCAAAGAACTAAACAGACTTTCTCCAAAGAAGACATACAGATTGCTAACAAACATGTGAAAAGATGCTCAACATCATTCATTATCAGAGAAATGCAGATCAAAACCACAAGGAGGTACCATCTCATGCCAGTCAGAATGATTGCCATCAAAAAGTCTACAAACAATAAATGCTGTAGAAGGTGTGGAGAAAAGGGAAACATCTTACACTGTTGGTGGGAATGCAAACTAGTATACCTACCATGGAGAACAGTGTGGAGATTTGTTTAAAAACTGGAAATGGAACTGCCATATGACCCAGCAATCCCACTTCTGGGCACACACACCGAGGAAACCAGAACTGAAAGATACACTTGTACCCCAGTGTTCATTACAGCACTGTTTACAATAGCTAGGACATGGAAGCAACCTGGATGTCCACTGGCAGACAAATGGCTAAGGAAGTTGTGGTACATATACACAATGGAATATTATTCAGCTATAAAAAAGAACACATGTGGGTCAGTTCTAACAAGGTAGATGAAACTGGAGCCTATTATACAGAGTGAAGTAAGTCAGAAAGAGAAAAACCAATACAGTATATTAATGAATATATATGGAATTTAGAAAAACAGTAATGATGACCCTATATGTGAGACAGCAGAAGAGACACAGATGTAAAGAACACTTTTGGACTCTGCAGGAGAAGGCGAGGGTGGGATGATTTGAGAGAATAGCACTGAAGCATGTATATTACCATAGGTAAAACAGATGACCAGTACAAGTGCGATGCATGAAGCAAGGCACTCAAAGCCGGTACTCTGGGAAAACCCAGAGGGATGGGTGGGGAAGGAGCTGGGAGGGGGGTTCAGGATGGAGGGGCACATGTACACCTGTGGCTGATTTATATCGATGTATGGCAAAAATCACTACAATATTGTGAAGTAATTAGCCTCCAGTTAAAATAAATTAATTTTTAAAAGTTTATTAATTTAAAAGAATTGAAATGATTAAAAGTTTGACCACTGGAAATTACACTGGAAATCAGTAAAATAACAATACTAGAAAATTCCCAAATATTTGAAAGTAAATAACATGTTTTCAAGGAACTCATGGGTCAAAGAAAAAAATCAAGAGAAATTATAAAATACTTGGAGCTAAAGAAAAGGAAGAAAAGAAACACCCCAAGTCAGCGTCCATCTCTAGAAGTTAGAAAAAAGAGCAAATTAAGTTCAAATAAGTAAAAGAAAGAAAACACTAAAAATCAAAGTGGATGACAATGAAATAGGAAATAGGAAAACAGAAAATCAATAAAAACAAACTTTAAAAAAAATCAAAAATATTGATAGACTTTAAGTCAGACGGATTATGAAAAAGAGGAAGAAGACACTGGTCGTCAGTGTCAGCAGTGAAATATACAGCAAGACAGTTGAATGGATAAAGAAGATGTGGTACATATACAAATAGAATACCATTCAACCACAAAAAAGAATAAAATAAAACAATACCATTTGCAGCAACATGGATACAATTAGAGATCCTGATACTAAGTGAAGTAAATCAGGAAGAGAAAGACAAATATCATATCATTTATGTGTGAAATTTAAGATATGACATAAATGAAACTATCTATGAAATAGAAGCAAGATCAGGGGCATGGAGAATACACTGGTGGTTGCCAAGGGGGAGGGGATGAGAGAGTTGAACTGGGAGTTTGAGATTAGCAGATGCAAACTGGTATATATAGAACAGATAAACAGCAAGGTCCTACTCTTTAACACTGGGAACTATATTCAATATCTTGTGATAAACCATAATGGAAAAGAATATGAAAAACAACGTGTGTGTGTGTGTGTGTGTGTATATATATATATAAAACAGAGTCATTTTGCTGTACAGCAGTAATTAACACTATATTGTAATTCAACTATACTTCAATACTGGGGAAGGAAATGGCAACCAACTTGCCTGGAGAATCCCATGAACAGAGGAGCCTGGCAGGCTATACTCCATGGGGTCACAAGAGTTCCACACGACTTAGTGACTAAACCACCACCACCACCATACTTTAATAAAAATAAATTTAAAAAGAAATATGCAACAAAATGGATTTTATAACTATAAAAATTTAAAAACACTATGGAGAATTTTTAGCAACAAAATTTAAAAATCTTAGATGAAATGGTGCATTTTCTTTAAATATACAAACTGTTAAAGCTTTTTCAAATGGCAGGTAACCTGAATACCCCTATATTATTAAAGAAATTAAATATGTAGCTAACTCCTTTCTCACAAAGAACCCCAGGCCTAGTTCATACCAGTGGGGAGTTCCACCAAACATATCAATACAAGGAAGAAAAATGCCAACTTTGCACAAACTCTTTTTGAAAACGTTAAGAGAAAGGAAAGCTTCCTACTGAATTCCATGTGGCCAGCATTACACTGATAAAGCCAAAGACAAGAATAGTAAAGAACAAATATCCCTCATGAACATCGATGTAAAAATCATAATCCAAAGCAACCAGAATATATAAAGAGGATAATACATCATGGCTAACCTGCGTTTATGTCAGGAATTGAGGTTAGATTAACACTTGCATATTAATAGATTCAATTAACCATATTATAATCTAAAAAAAAATGATTATCTCAATAGATGCAAAAAAAGATGTCATGCATCTTTTCATGACAAAAATGTTCATCAAAGTAGGAAAAGTGAACTTCCTCAATCTAAAAAAGGGCACCTAGAAAGACCCTACATTTAATACCACATTTAGTGCAAAAGACTTAACACTTTCCCCCTAAGAAACAAGGCAGGGATGTCTGGTCTGATTTCATCACTTCTGACCAACATTTTACTGGAGTTTCTAGTCAGGTGGACGAGAAAGAAAGAAAAGAAGAAAGGAATGAAGAAAAGAAGTCTAGATTGGAAAGGAAGGGATAAACTGTCTTTATTGCAGGTAACATGAGTGTCTATGCAGGAAACTCTAAAAAATGTACAGTGATGCTCCTAGAATTAATAAATAAATTTAATGAGGTCAATAAAAATTATATTTCTATATACTAGAGATGACCACTTGGAAATATAATTTAAATAGTTTCATTTATAATAGCATCATAAACACAAAATGTTAGCAAAATATACCCCAATATTTGTATGCTGAAACTATAAAACATTAATGAAAGCAATCAAAGAAGGACTAAACAAATGGAGAGTTATACCTAAAAAACTATAAATTCATTGCAACCCCATTCAAAATACCAGCCGGCTTTTTTGTAGAAATCAGAAAGCGGATTCTAAACTCTACATGGAAAAGTAAAGAAATTAGAAGAGCTAAAATAACCTTTTATAGACCATAGAGGAATCCATCACATTATTTGCTTACTTATCGCAAAATACAATTAACACAGTAGTATTTGTGAAAGGTTAGGTATATTGATAAATGGAATAGAAAAAAGATAGCAAAAATAGGATCAAACATGTATGATCAATTGTTTTTCACTGAAGTTCCCAATGTAATTTAATAGATAAAAGATAGCCCTTCAGCAAATATTGATGGAACAGTTCTTTTTACGGGATGTGAGTGAGTGAAAGTTGTTCATTTGTGTCTGACTCTTTGCGACCCCATGGATATCCCCATATAAAAAGGAAAAAAAACTCAACAAAAACAACTCAAAATGGATCACAAGCCTAAATATAAAATTAAAAACTGGGAATTCCTTGGCAGTCCAGTGATTAGAACTCCATGCTTCCAATGCAGAGGGCCTGGTTCAGTCCATGGTTGGGGAACTAAGATCTCACAAGCTGTGTTGCATGACCAAAAATATTTTAAAATTAAACCAAAAAAAAAAAAAAAGGAACAGAAAAACTGTAAAGCATAACAAAGAAAACATCAAAGGATATTTTTTGCTTTCAGGTAAACAAATATTTATCAGAGAAGACACAAAAATACAAACCATGTTTAAAAAAAGTTAAATTGAATGTAACTGTACTCAGTGCTCTGTGACAAGCTAGATGGGGGGAATGGGGTGGGAGGTGGGATGGAGGATCAGGAGGGAGGGGATACGTGTATACCTATGGCTGATTCATGTTGATGTATGGCAGAAACCAACACAATATTGTGAGCAATTATCCTCCAATTAAAAATAAATAAATTAAATTTTTAAAAATGTAAAACTTAGGTTCTTTGAATGTCAAGAAGATAAAAAGATAAGCCATAGACTGGAAGAAAACATCTTCGGGAGAAAAAAGAAAGCCTGGTAAAAGATGTCCATCCAGGATATGCAAAAATTCTCCAAACTCAGTAAGAAAATAAAAGCCTTAAAAAATGGAAAGCAAACTTGAATAGCTACTTCACAAAATAAGACATACAAAATGATAAATAAGCACATTAAAAAGTGTTTGACATCATTAAAGAAATATAAATGAAAATCGTAACTGAATATTTATTAGAATGATTGGGATTAAAAATAATTCCATCCAAGTACAAGGATGTGAAGTAACATTTTCATCCACTGCTGTTAGAAATGAAAAATGGTACAAATCACTTAAAAAAACCATAGTCAGTTTTTTTTAAGTTAAACATGAACTTACTATATAGCCCAAGAATCTATTTCAAACTAATTACTCAAAAGAAATGAAAACATATGTTCACACAAAAGCCTGTACGTGGATGTTTATAGTATATTTATTCATAGTAGTAAAAAACTGGAAACAATCCAAATTGCCATCAACTGGTGACTGTATAAAAAATAATAATTGTGCATACAATGGAATACTACTTGGCATTAAAAATATATGCGTACTGATACATGCAATGCCATGGAGAAATCTCAAAAGCATAGCACTAAGTGAAAGAAGCTAGACACAAATGGCTATATTTTTTATAATTCCATTCATATAACACTCTGGAGAAGGCAAAACCATAGAGCTCAAAGTCTGATCTGTGGTTACCAGGGGCTGTGAGTGGAGGGAAGAAGCTGACAAGAAAGGAGCACAGGGGAACTGTGGGGGATGATAAAATATTCTATATTGATTGTGGGAGTGATCACATGACTATATATGTTTTTCGAAACTCATAGGATTGTACACCTCAAAAGGGTGAAAATTGAAAGTTTTAGTCACTCAGTTGTGTCTGACTCTGCGGACCCATGGACTGTAGCTGGTCAAGATCCTCTATCCATGGGATTTCCCAGGCAAGAATACTGAAGTGAGCTGCCATTTCCTTCTCCAGTGGATCTTCCCAAGCCAGGGATTGAACCCATGTCTCCTGCATTGAGGATTCTTTACCACTGAGTCACCAGGGAAGCTCAAAAGGGTGAACTTCATGTAAATTAGACTTGTTAAGAGACATTTCTCTGTGGAGTTCTTGCATGTCGTATGGGTAAGGCAATGCTTGCCCTTTGTTCTGGACTATCTTCTCAAGAATGTCTGCATAGTCCATAGCCTTAGGAGACATGCTCTGGAGCAAAGTACATGCATACTTAGTCACCAGAACAGTAAAGAAAATGTCTCTCTCTGTAACAGAAAGAAGATTTACCATTGAGTAAGTTCAGAGTTGTCTGCAGTACAACTCACTGCAGCGCAGGTATCATCTGGCCCCTGTCATGCCATTCTGTGGGGAACGGGACTCAGGGAGCCAGTCCAAAAACTATGTTATTCTGGTACCTGCTATTTCTGTGGTAATGAACTGTCCTTCATTTCAGGAGAAATGTTGTCTGACATTCCTTATAATTGGAATCTAAAAAGAAATGATACAAATAAACTCCCCTTCACCTCTGACCCAGGAGTCTGATGGAAGAGCATTCATGAAACAATGGCAGAATCACCTAGTCTGCAAGTAGGGTAAAATCTCTTGACCCTTCACAGCTATGACAGTGTCAGCAAACATGTTCACCAAAATATATGTTCAACCAGGCAATAAATTGTCCTCCATTTCGTTGCCTGTTAATGACAAGGGGCTGGGGAGGAACTGTAGATTGAATACTAGGAAAAAGGTTCAAAGACAGCTGCCTGAACTGGGCCTTGGATGTTACAACTCTCCTCTAATGGGGACAATTTGTCAGTCCACTGGACAGCTTCAAGTTCACTGTATAACTGATATTAAGATTTTTCTTGAGGGCAGTTGGCCAAAGGTTCTGTCTCCATTGAATAATAATTACAAAAATACCCACACACACCTGAAAGGAAAGGAGGGGAATTTGTGACCACAATGTGCAGAAAGCCAGAGAAATCTGTAAACTTTTGGCCAATTCAGTTGGAAGATGAAGAAATGGGATGCATGATGCTTGTTAAGGAAAGTTGGGAACAACTGATTCATCTATCTGTCTGTCATGACAACTACAAATCTATTTGGAAGCGACAATATAGGGTTCAGAGATTTCTTTCTTTCTTTTCTCTCTCTTTTTTTTTTTTTTGCAGTAGGTACTAGCCACAATAAGGGAGTTTTCCCTAAAACAAACTCCTCTGGGAAACCATAAATGAGGTGTTGACTAGTATCCAGGGCCTTCGTGCCCTGGATTGAGTTTACAATAATGATTAAAGTGACCTACTGCAGAATGAGAAACTGACCCAGTGGAATCTAGACAAATGCTTGCTGTCAACCCTGCCACCCTTGAAAATTCCCCTAGTCCTTACGTAGAGATCGAGTAAGAACATAGAGGTTTTCTCTTAGTAATGGGAAATGATGCCTCAGATTAATGAGGGTTCCTCAAAGAAGGTTATTGGAGTGGGAGCCAAGCCTAAGCCAGCCAGATGGCACACATCCCATGGCCTCAGTGAGAAATCAATGTGGCTGTGACTGCTGAGTCAAGAGATTCCCAATGATGAAATAGAGGGTGTCAGCCGCGAGAACGTCACCATTCCATTTAATATTGGATAGGCTAAAACAATGGAAGTTTGTAAGAAGCTGCTGCACAGCTTGAAATGAAAAGTAAATATGTCTTGCTTACTGGTGTGGAGTTACTCTCTCCAGTTCCCTCGATTTCTCTATCCCTTGCTATCTCAGTTACTTTGAGGATAAAGAGTATTATGCATGGGGCTAAAATTTCCTCCTGTTCCAAGAAGTTCTGAAGTCAATATGCACCTGTCTGTGTGTGCTAGGAACTTTAAGGTGAGAAAGATTCAAATTGGTGTGGCTCTGTTGGATACAGTTACCCAAGTCACCATCATGCCTGTTGCCCGATTATTTAATACCCACTTTTATGAAGTATAATATAGAAGAAAAATTGTCAAAATTGTAAGTCAAAAGCCTGATGAATTTTCATAAAGCAAACTCATCCATGTAACCACCACCCAGATCAGGAAATAAGAGAGCAGATGTAGTTAATGGGGTTTGAACAAGTTTCAGAGAGGAGGAATGGAGTTAATGTAATTTTGTGGTTGGGACCCTTCAGGCCAATTAAATGTTCTATGGTTGTGGCTTCCACTGCTGAATGTGCAACTGATATTGATGTTTTACATGCATGTATTGTGAATGCTAATGAAGTCCAGAGGAGAGTCTCCTGATCAGAAGATAAATGCTCACTGAAAGCTTATTATTTCTCCACAGGTGCCTAAACTGTGCTGTAATTTGCCAGAGATGAATGGGTCAGATTTTAGCAAGAATGTCTCTACTTCCTGATGTCCAAAGATTTCTTACAAAAATGATGCCCTGTGATTGGCAAGTCAGAAGCTTGGGTCTCTGTGGTTCTGACTATAGTATAATCATACCTCTGGGGTGCCTGATAAACCCTGACAAAATTCAAACTCTACTCTCTTGGGACTATGTGGATGGATTCACAGTGTTCAGGTATACCTCTTTTGAAAAGCATCTACTAGCTTGCTCTTGTGGAAAGTGAATGCCTGATCATGAAGTCCTTGTAACTCAAGATCAATGATTAACAAATGGGGAATGTCCAATGAGCCTCACTTGTCATATGGAAATAGTATGTTTAAGTCCTTAGCCAGGTTGGCCCAACAACACCTTGGTTTTTTCATTAAAAAAAGTGAAAACTATCTCTTTGGAAGAAACTTCATGTCCTATTCTATGACTTTGGAAAACTACTTGAAAATATCTGTGCCCAGCCATTTCACTTCTGGATATATACTAACAGAAATGCAAACATGTGTTTATCAAAAGACATGTACACCAAAAGCATGTGTTAGAATATTCATAGTACAGTTATAACAATCAAAAACAGGGAATAACTAAAAAGTATGACAATGGGGTAAATAAGCAAATTGTAGTGTATTCACAAAAAGGAATATCATAAGCTATTAAAATGAACAAATTAAATTGTAAGGACATGAATTTCACAAATATGATTTGAGCAAAAATATCAGGTACAGAAAAATACACATTATTATTCCATTTATATAAAGTTAAAAATAACACAAAGCATTATGTTTAACGTTTTAGGTAGCAGGAGATGACTGCCTGTTTACTTTTGCCAAGCTGCAGGAATAGTGACTGGGAGGGAACTTGATACTAGTGGCTTTCCTATTTCCTGATGTAGGTTGTAGTTACAGGGGTAAATTTGTTTTATAAAAAGTCATCAGAATATTGACTTATAATTTGGACAGTTTTTCTTCTATATTATACTTTTATAAAAGTGAAAATTAAATAATCAGGGTCATTGAAAGGAAAATGCTAGCACAAATACACAAAGAAGAAAACTACACATTAATCATATTTATGAACACAAAAGCAAGAATCCTAAGTAAAAATATAACATATCAGATCCACCACTGAATTAAAAGCAAAACATACCATGATGAAATATTTTGCTTCAGGAATTCAAGTCTGCTGCTGCTGCTGCTGCTGCTAAGTCGCTTCAGTCGTGTCCAACTCTGTGCGACCCCATAGACAGCAGCCTACCAGGCTCCGCCGTCCCTGGGATTCTCCAAGCAAGAACACTGGAATGGGTTGCCATTTCCTTCTCCAATGCATGAAAGTGAAAAGTGAAAGTGAAGTCGCTCAGTTTGGGAGGCAGATTCTTCACCACTGAGCCACCTGGGAAGCCCTTTATTTACTATATTAGTAGATGTGTATAAGAGACAGGGTCCAGTGGTTGAGAATCTACCTGCCAATGCAGGGCACACAGGTTTGATCCCTGGTCTGAGAAGATTCCATACGCCTTGGAGCAACTAAGCCTGTGAGCCTCAACCACTGAGACTGAGAGCTGCAATTACTGAAGTCTACATGCTTAGAGCCCATGCTCTGCAATGAGATAAGCCACCGCAATGAGAAGCCTACACACCACAACAAAGAGTAGCCCTTGCTCACTGTAACTAGAGAAAGCCTGCATGCAGCACTGAGGACCCAGGGCAATCAACAAATAAATTAATTAAAAATACATTAAAAATTAGAAAGTGTAATGAGAAACAAGATTCTCTTAACTATAGCAAAACTTGAATTATAGTATTTTTTAGCAAAAATGATACACAGCATCTATAAGAAAATTACAACACTTTGCTGTGGACTGTAAAAGACTACTTAATGAAATGGAGAAAAATGCCATATTTATAAATTACATGGTATATGAGGCAAGGATTTCTACTTTCCCACATTAATATTTAGAGCTATATCTTCCTGGATGAATCACAAGCTGCAATCAAGATTGCTGGAGAAATGTAAATAACCTCACATATGCAGATGACCCCACCCTTAAGGCAGAAAGCAAAGAGGAATTAAAGAGCCTCGTGTTGAAGGCAAAAGAGGAGAGTGGAAAAAGCTGGCTTAAAACTCAACATTCAAAATATGAAGATTATGGACTCTGGTCTCGTCACTTCATGGCAAATAGATGGGGAAGCAATGGAAACAGCAACACACTTTATTTTCTTGGGCTCCAAAATGACTGTGGATGGTGACTGCAGCTATGAAATTAAAAGGCACTCTTCGAAAGAAAAACTGCGACAAACCTAGAGAGCATATTAAAAAGCAGAGACATTACTTTGTCAACAAAGGTCCGTCTAGTCAAAGCTATGTTTTGTCCAGTAGTCATGTATGGATGTGAGAGCTGGACAATTAAAAAGGCTGAGTGATGAAGAATTGATGCCTTCGAACTGTGGTGCTGGAGACGTCCCAGTCCCTTGGACAGCAAAGAGATAAAACTAGTCAATCCTGAAGGAAATCAACCCTGAACATTCATTGGAAAGACTGATGCTGAAGCTGAAGCTGCAAAACTTTGGCCACCTGATGCAAAAAAATGATGCATTAGAAAAGACCCTGATGCTGTGAAAGATTGAAGACAAGAAGAGAAGGTGATGACAAAGGATGAGATGATTGGATGGTATCACCAACTCAAAGGACATGAGTTTGAGGAAACTCTGGGAGATGGTGAAGGACAGGGATGCCTGGCGTGCTGCAGTCCATGGAGTCACAAGCAGTTGGACACAACTGTGTGACTTCACAAAAACAGAGCTATATCAATAAAATTGCCAGTATTTTGGAACTTTACAAAATAATCTCATAATTTAATTGGAAAAATATATAGGGGAAAATAGTAATGAAGATTATGGAAGTGAATAAGGATTGATGACCCATGATACACAACATTAAAATGTATAATGAGGCTGTGATAATTAAGATAGTGCTGTCCTGGAATAAGAGCTAGCAGACTAATGAAGCATCTCACATGTCCAGAAACAGATATGTATATGTGTGTATGTATACACACGAGTGTGTGTGTGTGTGTATTGATCTAGTTTAAAGGCAGCAAGGGAAATAAGAGGGGAATGGGTAGCCTATCCCCACTATTTCCAATCATAGGCAACCATTTTATTGTGTTTAATGCAGCTACTTTAGTTATGTATGTATATAATAAAATAGGTATTATATTATCCATCCTAATTCTTACTTTGCCTACTGATGTTAAAATTTATGAAAGCTTCTATGTGAAACTTTACTAGTCCATTACCCGAGACACAAGCACTCCATGGTGTGCATCCAACACATTTTGGCTATTGACTTTCTCAGCAACAGGTTCCCAGATTGCCTTGATGTCTTACCGTCAGCCAACTTCTGGTAGAGTCCAATGACATTAGTCAACTGAGCTGGGAGATTTGAAATCAGTTAGAATGGCTGATCTTGACCCTTTTGTTACTGTTGAGGACTTGCATCTTCTCTTGG
Source organism: Cephalophus harveyi (assembly GCA_006410635.1). Taxonomy (NCBI): domain Eukaryota; kingdom Metazoa; phylum Chordata; class Mammalia; order Artiodactyla; family Bovidae; genus Cephalophus; species Cephalophus harveyi. The sequence goes on along the minus strand of SJYT01039256.1, from coordinate 22,377 downwards.
TCATGAGTTTTCCCTTTTTTAGTGTAAGAACATTCCCCTTGGCAAAGATGCATGTGCCATGTTTGGAAACTGGGCCATATTTGGTGGCAGTTGTGTTGTCTTCATGCCTTGGCCCTGTGTGCCATTTGTGATCAGCATCCACACATCAACTTTTACACACAGGAAAGCAAGGTATGTTTTAGATAACAATGTGTATTTTAGGATCAGTTCAATCAGGATTGGAATCTCATCTCTGCAACCCAATATCTTAACCAAAGCATGCAGTCTTCCTACGCCTCATCAGTTTTTACATCTAAGTTTTTACATCAATGAAATGCTAATAATGATACCTTGTTCATTAGTGCATAGTGAGGCATAAATGAGACAGCATATGGCAAGACTACTTACTGTTCTTTGAAGACATCAGGCAGTTTTTTGAACACATCAGATCATAGCTCCAGTGGCATTTGCCTGTAAGACTCCCATCCGGGTCATTTCCTTACCTCCTTCAACTATTTGCTCAAATCCCATCTTCTTAATGAGTTCTGCCCTGATCACCATAATTAAAATTGTGAACTACTCTTCTAATCTCCAACTTTTCCTTTTTCCACAGCACTTTCACCTTCAAAGATGTTAGAAAATTTAAGTTTATGTTTTATTGTTACTTGTCTGTCTTCCTTCCCTAGGTCCTACTGAAGATCCAGATCTGTATTTTGTCTACTGATGGATCCTAAACACCTGAAATAGTGCCTGTTTCCAGATGCTTGAAGTTCCTACTAAGTAAACATTTGTTGAATGAATAGTTACCGTTGCTGCTGCTGCTGCTAAGTCACTTCAGTCGTGTCCGACTCTGTGTGACCCCATAGACGGTAGCCCACCAGGCTCCCCCGTCCCTGGGATTCTCCAGGCAAGAACACTGGAGTGGGTTGCCATTTCCTTCTCCAATGCATGAAAGTGAGAAGTGAAAGTGAAGTCGCTCAGTCGTGTCCGACTCAGCGACCCCATGGACTGCAGCCCACCAGGCTCCTCCGTCCATGGGATTTTCCAGGCAAGAGTACCGGAGTGGGGTGCCATTGCCTTCTCCTAGTTACCGTTAGCACTGTTAAAATCAGAGTAGTCCTGAGTCCCATTTTTCACAATGCCAGAATGGATGCTTGAGAAAGTCAGTCTTTGGAGAAGACAAATACCAGGCTGAAGTCTGGGTGGGGTTGAGAACTTATTCTCAATCACTGTGTAAGAGACCAGAGGTCCTTTGGGGATTTAGTCAGGCAGAGTCACCCTTGTATGGAGTAGATACTTCGTAAAGGCCTGCTGGCTGGATTTGGAGATGGCATGCATTTGTTAACTTTGAACAAGGAGACATACATTTATGCCTTAAGTGAGAAGAGCTTATAACTTAAGCTCCATGACCAAATGAGAAATGTCGTTTCTTCTCCATCAGCCCAACAACTTGGAAAAGAGCTCAACTTTTGTCTAAAAGTCAGCCTGGAAGCTGATCCTTCTGGTAGCTGAAATGAAAATGGAGTGCTCATTAGAAAGGGTTTTCAGGATCCCATGTGAGCAAAGGAGGAACACCATCCCTGTTTTACAGACCAGTGAAATGACATTCCTCCTCCCCCAGTATCAGAAGAAGGCTGCTGCAGCTGCAGGTCACTGCTGACTTGGCGGTCAGCTCTGCTCAGAAAAGGAAAGACAGGTCCCAGGTGAGGGCAGATGCTGGTGTCTGTAGGGTCCATGGAATCTGTGGACCGTTTGTAAACAACAAGGAGTGTATGAGTGTTACTAGGAGTGTTTCTCTTCCCTCTTAGTTGCCTTCTGCGCCTCCTGTGCCACTATCAACTCTCTTCCTTTCTTCCCACCCCACCCCCCTTCCCTGCTCTCCTTTCCTTCCTCTGCTCTAGATCAGTGGAAGCCTGAAAAAAACACAGGTGGCGGGGCCTGTCCCTCAGAGCTTCTGATCCATTGCTGCTGGGCTGAAGCAGGAGAGCTTGCAGTTCTAACAAGCGTGCAGCTGATGGCTGCAGCCACCAGTCTGGGGTCCACACTTTGAGAAGCCCTGCTTTACTGCCTGCTNCAGTGGAAGCCTGAAAAAAACACAGGTGGCGGGGCCTGTCCCTCAGAGCTTCTGATCCATTGCTGCTGGGCTGAAGCAGGAGAGCTTGCAGTTCTAACAAGCGTGCAGCTGATGGCTGCAGCCACCAGTCTGGGGTCCACACTTTGACAAGCCCTGCTTTACTGCCTGCTCCCTCTTTACTCAGCTTCTTAGTATGCTTCTCTACTTCTGCCTCCATCTCCTCTCTCTCACAGTCTTGGTCTCTCCTCTGTGTGTGTGCTCACTCAGTCATGTCCTACTTGTAGGACCCCATGGATTTTAGCCTATCAGACTGTCTGTGGAATTTTCCAGGTAGCAATACTGGAGTAGGTGGCCATTTCCTCCTCCAGGGGATTGAACTCATGTCTCCTGCACTGGCAAGCAGATTCTTTACCACTGAGCCAACTGGGAATCCCAGTCTCTCCTCTATGTCCTCGCTAACTTGTCTGTGTGCTGCTCTGAGGTCACCGGTTCCTCCTTTGGTAACTTAGAATTGTGAACAGGTAGAGAAGGAAACCCCAGGTCCCATTACCCAGCACCCTGAACCCCAGGCTGGACTTCTGTCTTTCCTTTTCTCCCTGATGCTTCATAAGCCCTTGTGCCAAAGCCTCTCTGCGAGGGACAGTGACACCCTGCACGCTCTGGTGGGAACTAAAGCTCAGGTCCTTCCATATGGCAGACCTGAGCCTTTGTTCCTTTCTCCCACAGAGAATGCCTGGGAATCTTCAAAGAGCTCAGAAGTGGGGGAAGAGATGAGAGAAAGTGAATCCATTAAAAGGCGTAAAAGTTGACAGTTTCAAAAATAATGATCTGGGTTTCCTCTTATTTAAAACTACCCAGATGCCCTGCTGCTTCCATTGCTGTTGCAACTGACACTCAGCTACGTTTGGAATTAAAAATACATAAGTGCTTTTTGAAAGAGCTGCTAATTTGAAGGTCATTAGCAGCCAAAAACATATTTCTTTTATTTATTAAAAAAGGCATGTAATAAAGCTATTAATATTTACTCTCCTCCTGAGCTCTGGCATGCTGACTCGCTCCAGCTTAAGCTGCTTGCCTCCCCTTGGCCCCCAGCAACATGTCCTTTGGTGGCCTTTGCGTCCTCACACCTGCCCTGTATCTTACAGCTGCCTGGAGGCCTCCAGGACCCAGAAGAGCCTGTAACTCACAGCTGACTGGGATGGATGCAAATTGCCATCAGAGTTGGTGAAATGGCCCCGTCTTCCAGGACGAGGACACTCGCAGGCAGCTGTTAAGCGCTGATGGGTTCAGAGGCACTTGCCTCGATAATGAGAGTGTTTGGGATAATTTCCCCCGTGAGCTGCGGCTTGTGTCCTCACTAGCCCTGGCCTGTGTCACAGCAGCCAGGCAGGCAGTCTCCCCTGGGGCCTGCTGTGATGGCCAACAGTCAGGCGAGCTCTTGGCTCATCATCCTTGCGCGTCTCCAGGGAGCATTGCACACCTCGCTCAGCCCCCCAGGCTGGGGTGGCCCCGGCTCCACACCACTGTCGCTCACTACAGCCTGAACTTTCTTTGTGTGTGCACATCACTCTCTTGTGTTTCTCTGTCCCCTGTGGCTTCCAAAGAGCTGGTCTCACCCCACAGCCCCGCCTCCCAACTCCCTCTCCTAAGCTGTTTTATGAGGGAAATTACTAGAAGACCAGTCTGTCAGCAGCTTCTCTGCAAATCCTACTTGCAAAAGGAGGAGGGGATGAGGAGAGAAGCGGGAGGGGGGTGAGGGAGGCAATGAGGGTGGGGGTTGTGGTTGCCATAGAAATAGAGAAATGCAACTGACAACTGAGAAGCTCTGCGGAGCAAAGGAGAAGGAGGGGAGGGTGACGAGGGCGAGAGGAGCTGTTGATCGATGGGCAGTTGCATAATATGTGTTTGGAGGAAGGAAGATGTGGAGAGAGGTCTCCATCTAAGAGTGCAGATCCTGCCAGAGGGCAGGGATGATTACAGAATGCAGTCACCAGGCCTAGAGCGAGAGAAGCAAGTAACACAGGGTCTGCAGAAATGCACCAATGCCATGGGTACCAGCCGGGTGCCCTCCACGCCAGTTGTGGGACTAACCACCAGCATTCTGATGTGGGTAAGATGGAGCCTTATGTTGGCCAGGGGACCTTGGGATTCTGGCTAAAAACCTGATGTGTGACCGAAGGAGACACAAGTGTGCACTCTGCTTTCACTCCTTTTCCCTTAGATTTATCCCTTCATTATATATATATATTTTTTTAAAAAGCCATTTTGAGCTTACTTAACCAATTTTATCTCATTGCTTTTATTTCTTCTAATTACTATATGTATGAGGCAACCAGTTATGCTGGCAGCTATGCGCAGGCTGGGAAAGGGACACATTCCCCGTGGTATATGAAGAGTATAGGTCTCAGCGAGGCTTTAGGAATGCTCTTGGGGCCTCAGAGGCTGCAGGGGTGGGCCAATGGCTCTGAGAGCCAGGGTCAGGAGCACACAGCATCTGGGTCATCAGAACCATTTCCATCGCCGCCAATGACAGGGGACCTCACCTGGGAGGGTGCGGGCTGCTGGGGGCCAGACTTGTCTAGCTGGCCCGTCTCTGGAGCATGTCTGCTGCTCCCTGTATGTCCGGGAATGGCCAGCTCGTCTCCTGCCAGATCCCTCATCCAGGAGGCCAGAACTCCTGAAATCAGCCTCCTCTGCCTCCTCCAGGACTCCTGCCCTTATGACAGCACCTCTCACATCATTTTTCTCCACTCCTCAATTAGACTGTTAAATGCCATTGGAGCAAAGAGCGTGCCGTGTTATAGGGATTCAGTAAAGACACGTGAGTCAATGAATTCATGAATACATAAATAACTTTGGTTTAACCGCTTCGAGACCCTTTTTGAGCCTTAACTGCACCACTCTCGAGTCACCTGCTTGGATGTCTCTGCTTTCCCCTGTCCCTCTATTGGTTGCCTCGAGAAGGCCTCATTCTTTTTCTTAATCCCTAAGGAGACAGATTCCCTGGGATGACTCTTCCCTTTCCTGATGCTTCAAGACCAGGATCATTTTAACACTGACCATGAGCGTCTACCTTCCACCATTCACAGCAGTGTTCTGAGAAAGTGCTTTGTTTCCACCTTTCTATATGATGGGTGCTAATAAGCAGGGTGAGAGTCCAGTAAGCATCTCCTGAAATGGGCCTTCCAGGGTGACTGTAAGAGACCCCTGATGAGAGTCCCAGGATCAGGATGTAGTTGGGGAGGCTTTTGTAAGTATTTTGGATTCCTGAACTTTACCATAGCCTCCCTGACTCCAGTCACTGCCTTTCCATCCATCTGAGGCAGGTTGCATCCAGGTTGGCCTGACTCCAGAGCGAGAGTTCTTAACCACTAGTTTAGACCAGGCTCAGCAAACCAATACCTGTGTACCTTATGTAGCCCGCCATCTGTTTTTGTAAATAAAGTTTTGTTGGAACACAGTCATACCCACTCATCTAAGTATAATTTATGATGACTTTCATGCTACAATGGCAGAGTTGAATAGTTGTAGCAGATACCATATGGCTCACAAGTCTAAAATATTTTTTTCTCAAGCCTTTTACAGAAAAAATGCTACTATCTCCTGGATTACATCTACTGCAGTAGATTCTAGAAGAGATACTGAATAGTCCTGCTCTCTGGTTATCCGCAGGACTCAGAACCACAAACAGTTAACTAAACCTCAGCACCATATGACAGTTTGCAAATAAGACCAAAGGAATGATGTTCACTCAGATGAAATCAGCTGTACAGTTATGCCCCCTGGGCCAGACAAGTTAATGCTTGGCAAACTGCCCTTTCTGTGAAACATCCCAGCAGGAGCTGAGCCCCATGGTGGGAAAAAAACAATAAAAAAATTGTTAATTGTTAAATTGAATGTCAGAGAGAATATCTTTCAAAGTCGCAGTCGGCAGTTTGCATTTGGAAAACATTAGATTGTGAGTAAGGCTGGAGGTCACCAATGAGGCAGAGGGGCCCTTCCCCAACTGGGCAAAGGGGATGCAAGGCTGGGTGCCATCTGCTCTGTTCTGCAGGGGGACCCGTCACCAGGTGCCCTGCTCAGCTGCTACATTTTCCTTCAGAGAAAGCACAAATAAAAGCATGTGAGCAGGGCAGTGTAAACACAGTTCTAAAGAGTTGTAGTAAACGTGGCCCAGATTTGCACCTGTGGTGAAGTCGCTTCAAGAAGAATCAGTGTAATCAATGAGTATTGTTGGTCTTTTGGTTTTCTCGGTTGGAAGCAACTGATGTCAGAGGTGCATGGATTCAATTATTAGTTCATTTATTCAACAGATTTACTGTGTGAGGACTCTGCCCCAGGCCTGCAGGTTCAGCCATGAATAAGACATGCTTCCCAGTTTGGCAAAGCTCCCAGTCTGGGAATGTGGGATACAGATGCATCAACAGACCATTACAATACAGAGAATGAGCATTATGATGGTGAGAAGCACAGGGAACTGAGGGGCCCCAGAAGAGAAGCAGCTGACCAGGTGGGAAGCCTCTGGGATGCCTTCAAGGGGAGCTGAGACTCAAAGCTTGGCCAGGAAGCAGCCAGGTGATAAGAGGTGGGCAGAGTATTGTTCTGACTTGGAGTCCCAGGACAGACAGCAAGCCCATGCATATCAGGGAAAGGGTCATTGGAGATCAGAGCAGGGGGTTGGAAAATGTGAAAAAATATGAGGAAGATGCATAGGTTTCCAAACTTCCATTTTCCAAGTCCCTCCTTTAAGCACTTTGCCACGTCTACTTGTTTGCTAAGTCACTTCAGTCGTGTCTGATTCTTTGCAACGCTATGGACTGTAGCCCACCAAGCTCCTCTGTCCATGGGATTCTCCAGGCAAGAGTACTGGAGTGGGTTGCCATGCCCTCCTCCAAGTGCTTTTCCCAACCCAGGGATCGAAGGAACCCTCGTCTGTTTTGTCTAGCTGCATTGGCAGGCAGGTTCTTTACCACTAGCGCCACCTGGGAAGCCTAAGCACTTTGCTATATCCACATATTAATTACTCATTTAGTTACTCTTTCTTCTTAAAACCAGGGCACAGTTTTACTTAAATAAATTTATTTTAAAAGGAAATTTGATGGTATCTGTGAAATAACATAGTATGTATTTTATGCACCGCATATTTTTTTCTCTAGTGTACAGTAAAATAAATGTATGTCTATTATGAGTTTAAACAATTTAGACATGCAAGTTCTTGCCAATTGATGCATTCACGGAAACCCAGCAGGCTGACCCGCTAGACTGCATTTCAGTCACGAGAAAATCTCTGAACAGTTACTAGCTGAAGAAAGCCCCTCATATGGACCAATAGGCCCAGAAGCTGGGTTTTGATCCAATGAAGAGATTTGGTTTAGCACCAGGAAGGACGAGAGCAGGCAACGTGCCTAGGCAACATATTGAAGGCATTTCCAGAATCCAAGCCTCGGTCCAGGATGACAGGCAGCCTGGGAACCCACTCAGGAGCAAGGCAAAGTTCAGTTTCAACCTCAGCAAACATGCAAGGTGAAGGGCAGAAATGATTAAGATGACAGATACAAGCAACTGTGAAGTTCACACAAACCCCACATCCACAGAGGTTAAGGACTGACCTTATCAGAGGCAAGAAGGCTTTTTACAGCAAACCTCAGGCACTGATTTGATTTCTATTTTTAGATCATGTTCCCAAATCTCTAGAAGCAAACAGATACCAGGCAATATTTATGGAGCCCTCACTAAAAATGAGAAATTAGACTGTGTGAATAATGGGGGCCCTCATTTCCTCCTCACAGAAACCTTGTGAGGTAGAGGATATGATCCCCATTTTACAGACACAAAGTCTCCATGTGTCAATAAGTCACCCATGCTGAGTGACAGGATTGGGACATCCGGTAAGGAATTTTGAGAGGACTCCTCACAAAGGATGGCAGTGTGCTTGTGAGTCAGAGAACAACCTTCAGACAAACAACCTGTGTTGAAATCCTGGCTCTTCACTGTCATTTAGAACAAATTGCTTGAACTTGAGCGTCACTACTTAATTCATTTTCAAAATACATATAATAATACCAGTTGAATAAATACTTGGTGTACATGGTTCATAGCGAGTGCTCACAAAGGAAAAAGTAGCAATAGTAGTAATTGCTATTACCAATTATATAATTTAATTTGTGATTATTATTTTTAAGAACTTCTCAAGTGGCCATAATTCCGGCTTCACCCTAGGAGTATCTCCTCTAATTAGCTGATAGAAAGACTCACTTTAAATTCTAAATGAAGGATACTCTCTGCTTTACACAGACTGAAGCATGATACAGGAGCTCTAATCTGCTTATCTGCCTCTGAAAAAATCTACTGGCTGTGGTCAGAGATTCTGGAGATGTCTATGGTCACACTGGAAGCCCAGCTGGCAAGCCAAACCCCACCAACCATGTGAAGAGATTGAGAAAAGCGAGGAAGGTGAGCTGGAGTTCTGTTAGAACTCCTGTCTGATGTGGGGCCTGGTGGGCTCAGAGCCTGCGGGGGGCAGAAGGGATCCTAACACAGGGACAGCCTTGAGTGCAGAGACAGAGGTGGAAAGGGCAAGTGGGGAGCAGACATACGGGGAGAAGGGTGGCTGCAGAGATGGGCATGGGCCTTCCCCTCATGGTCAGGAATTTGGACTCTATCTCTTTAGTGGTGGGGGGCCAGTGGTTCTGAGCCTGAGAGGGTCCTGGAATGTCCCACATGAGTTCCTCACCAGCTCCTCTCACTGACCACTCATCTGTTTCATCTCAGATGTCTGCCTTGTCTCTCCAGTTGTTTCAAGTTGGTGGAGTAGAAGGACGTGCACTCATCCTTTCCTGCAGAAACACCAAAATTGCAACTAGCTGCTGAACAACCATCGACAGGAGAATGTTGGAACCCACCAAAAAAAGGATATCCCCACGACCAAGGGCAAAGGAGAAGCTTCAACAAGATGGTAGGAGGGGAGCAATCATGTTTAAAATAAAACCTCATACCCGTCAGAGATAGTTGGAGGGCTCAAAGAGAACCTGGTGTACACCAGGACCAAGGGAAGGGAGCAGTGACCCCGCAAGAGACCGAGCCAGACCTGCCTTGGAGTGTTTGAGGGTCTAGGCCTTGTCTCCAGCACCATGGGTTCAATTGCGACTCTGGTGGTCACATAAGAGGCTACGGGAACCGTGGGACTAGACTGGGAGGAGACGAGAAGGGGAGCTGGAGTTCCGCTAGAACTCCTGTCATTCCTCATTCCATTCACCCTCCAAACTGAATTAGAGCAGCTGCATTTTCAGCCCCAACACCCATCCAGCAGCACTCCCTGCCCTCCTGGGGCCTGACCCTCTCCATGCATCTTCCTGTCTTCTCTCCTCATGGATTCCTTTTCATCAGCCTTTAAACACATGCTCCAGGTTTCCCCACTAAAACATAACAAGCAAAGGGAGCTTCCTCCAGCTACTTCTTTCTTTTTCTTCTTCCCTTCAAAGTCAAGTTTTTTGAAAGATTGTGACTGGGACTAGACTGGGAGGAGACGAGAAGGGGAGCTGGAGTTCCGCTAGAACTCCTGTCATTCCTCATTCCATTCACCCTCCAAACTGAATTAGAGCAGCTGCATTTTCAGCCCCAACACCCATCCAGCAGCACTCCCTGCCCTCCTGGGGCCTGACCCTCTCCATGCATCTTCCTGTCTTCTCTCCTCATGGATTCCTTTTCATCAGCCTTTAAACACATGCTCCAGGTTTCCCCACTAAAACATAACAAGCAAAGGGAGCTTCCTCCAGCTACTTCTTTCTTTTTCTTCTTCCCTTCAAAGTCAAGTTTTTTGAAAGACTGTGACGGCCCCTCTGTCTTCAGTTCAGCTAGTGTCTTCTGTCACTGCTTCTGCTGAAACTGCCCTACCAAGACCACCCATGGCCTCCTGCAGCTAAACTTAGAGCCAGTTTTCAATCCTTGCCTTATAGCAGCCCTTCCTGGCAGCCTTGGGCCCTGGAGCTGCTGTTCTCTCCCTCAAAGGCTTTCGTTTGGCTCCACAGACGTGGCACACTCTGGCTTTTCCTTGTTTCCTGCAGTGGTTTCATCCTGACCCCTCTGTGGGCCTCCATTTGCCAGGGCGTCTTTTAAATATGGCTGTTTTCAATGCATCCACTTCTCTCCCCACCTTCACATTCTCATGCAGGAGACTCTTCCACTCCCATGGATTTGCTGATCATCTAGTAGAAGGATGGCCCCCAAATCTATATAATTTACCCAAATCTCTTTGCTGACTTATGAACCCTGTGTCCAATGGCCCATCAGCAACTCAAATTCAATCATTACCCCCTCTCTCATATTTTCCTCTTTTCGTATCTTTTATTTCTGTGAATGGTATTAAAATCCACTCAGTTGCCCAAGGCACAAATTTGGGGTGTCCTCCTCAACTCCTCCCACCCTCATCCCTGACAGCCAATCCACCTCTACCTTCTGCTGGTCTGACCTCCTTCATATTCCTTGAATTGGTCCGCTTTTCTTCATCCCCAGTGGTACTTCATACCCCCACCCAGACCACCATCAGCTCCTGCCTGCATTATTGCGCCGGCCTCTTAACCAGGCTCCCAGAATTGAATCTAGTTCCTCCACTACTATTTCCATTTTGTGGCCAGAGTGATTTATAGAACATATTAATTCCCGTGCTTCAGTCCACTTTCCACCATTCGTACTTAGAATAGTACCCAGATTCCTTATGCCACATAAGACCCTTCATGATCTAGCCCCTGCCTACCTGTCCAGGCATCCACATCCAAAATCTTCTTCTCCAGCTTTGTTGAACAGCCGGTGATCCCACAAACATGCCACCTACTCTATGACTTTCAAACTTTCATCTGAGGTGCTACCTCCTCTTGCAAGGCGAGTTTCATCACTGACATCTCCCCCTTCCCAACTTGATAAGTCCTTTCCGTCCCCAGTGAACCCCCTCACCAAGGCCTTTTTTGACCCTCTGGGATAATAGCAGTGCCTTTCTCTGGGCTCCCATAGCCATGTTTGTTTATTTCCCCACTGAAGTTATTTACGAAATTTAGTTCAGCTACCAAAGATGGTAGCTGGGAACTGGCATCGTAATCTGAGTCAGAAAACCATTTCCAGAGCTACATTAATTCATACTGTTGTTGCCAATATGAATTTAAAGAACAGAAAATGAAACTGAAGTCTCACTGGAATGAAGAGAACCTCTCTTTTAGAACAGCATAACATGGGCTCAGCATCTCAGTAGCGTAGAAGTGGCTTATTTGCCCATCATTTTGTTTTCTGATTTCATCTTCTCCTGTTGAATGTGTGGCTACAGGAAATCTTGTAGTGGCTTTAGAAATGTAAAACAACTTGTAGAAGAAATTCATAGGGTACAAGGAGTGGCAAAGATGCAATAAAGTTTCCTTGCTCAGGGAAGTCCTGCCTGTCCTTTCTGCCAAATTTGACATTGTCCTGAAGGGGCAGGGAGCTGGTTCTGCTTTCAGGAGGATGACCATTCCCTGTGTTCCATTGCCCTTCCAGTTCGTCTTAACTGTCCCAGGGACGATGCTGTTTTCATCTCTGCATCTGTGGAACTTCGTACAGTGACTGACACTCGGTGGGAGGCCGCTCTCCCAGATTGGTACTCTGGGGAAGTTCATGACATCGTATCAAAGATGCAGGGTTGAAAGGGGGCGAGTTAAACTTCACACAACTAAAATTAGAATAGCCTACAATTGATTGCAGTTAAGAGTAAGTTAGAAAGATTCCCACTGAATATGTAGCAATTTATTTCTTTAAAAGCATGTTGTTTAAGGTCATGGGACCCTATAGGTGATGTAGGACATATTCAACTTTCTCAGCTCAAACTGATTGAAGTCACCCAATATGTGTGGAGCACCTTCCTGTGGCAGGCAGTGCGCTGGCTACAGAGATGAATAGGATGTGCTTCTGTGTCCACTTTCACTTTGGGGATCACTGGAAGTTTCTATCTGGGGACATTTGTGTGCCAGCCATGACTCCCAGCAACACGGGGCCCATCAAGAGCTTGTGATAATATGGTTAACCCAAGAGGGATACAAATGTGGTGGGAAAGGAGAGGAAGCATCTTCTTTGCTCTCAGGTGATACAGGTCTATCTGCCGCTGCCCATGGCTTGTCCAGCCCACCCACCCTGAGGTCTGCAGAATGTGTTGCCCCCACCCACCCCCAACTCCCAGGCCTCATGCTCTCTGAGAAGGACTGAGTTTGTTCTTAGACCTCTGTTCTCCCGTTCTGTTCTCTATATGAAACCGCTGATCTCAAGAGACTCTTGGTGGTGAATAATTCAACATTTGATCTCAATCAACTTGAATGACTTCCTTCCTTTGATAACCTTTCTGTGACCTCAGTGACTCCCCTGTACCACCACCAGCCCCTAGCCCTATTGGTATTTTGGACAATATAAAACACCTGGCTCCTTTTGAAAATGACCCTGTGACTTCTTTATGAACTGCAAGGTGTGGCAATGAACACAGGGCTCACTCTGACAGGGATCTTCTTTGAGCCTTCTTGGTGACAGCGAACCCTGGATGATACCTGTCTACTACTAGTACCCTATCATGCTATGCTTCTCCCTTCACTCACTTTCACACCAGGAATTAATCATGCTTAGTCAGTTGGTGCCCAAGCCGTAATTATTTCAAAAATGATAATGAAGTTCCCAGGCCAGCCCATAAAGGCCTCAGGAATGAAACATAGCTTTAGCATCTTCGTTAACTGATGCTTTATAGATTCTCACCTTCCTGCCTGTCTCCCCTTCCTGCTCTGCCCATGCCCCTAGGTGTTCCTGGAGTCCTTGTCCTCAGTCCTCATTGGTTTCTATTCTCTTCACAAATGGATGATCAAGGGTAAGTTCTAATCCTCACTGGATTTAAATTATCCTGAGGGTCCTTAGCACACTTCCCTGGTGGCTCAGACAGTAAAGAATCTGCCTGCGATGCAGGCGACCTGGGTTTGATCTTTGAGTCAGGGAGATCCCTGGAGAAGAGAATGGCATGGCAACCCACTCCAGTATTCTTGCCTGGAGAATTCCATGGACAGAGGAGCCTGACAGGCTACAGTCCACAGGATTACAAAGAGTCAGACACAACTGAGCAACTATTACTACTACTTTACTACTAAGGGTCCTTGGTGTGAGCCCAGTGAACTGGTTCTACAATTAACTTGGTGGGGGTGGGTACAGGGAGGTAGAAGGAGGTGTATGAACTCAGTAGTATGTGTACCTGTTCAACATCGAAGAACTTCAGTGATTTTTCCGATGATGCAATAAGTACATGTCTGTAGATTTATCTGTTCTATCCTTCACTCTTTTCTTTGAGTATTGGAGAGGGGCAAGCAGAGGACACAGGGAGGCGAGTCATAATCTTCAAGGCTTTCCCACAAATCACTTCCATTCCAATAACTCCTGATCCGGGAACATGGATTAAGCCTCTCCCACCTGCCTCCCTGTCACCCCTACCCCTGTGACTCTTGGTGCTTCAGATGGCTCCCCTGGGAGCTACACCCTGAACAGCACAGCTGTAGATTTCATTTCTTTAAGCTGGTTCTTAGGACCACAGGCCACTGACTACTGTGCAAAGTGTGTTTTTAAGGAGGGATCTGAATTAGAATTAATTCTCCTCCAGAGGGTGAGGCAGCCTAGCTGAAATTCGTAAGACTGGGGTCTTGCTGTCACCAGCCTTCTCCCCAGGGACTCTTGACAGTGTGAGTAGCCACCTCGTGCCAGTGGGCACAGATGCCTCCTGCAGGAGACCAGCCTCTCCCATCCCTCACGCCCAAGTGTGAAAGGCTTCATTCCCCTCTTTCTCAGTAACTCAAGAACCTTGATGTCTATCAACCCCCGAGTCAAGGGCCTTACATCTACTGTCACTAATTAGGAGGTCAGGTTACTGTAGGGGTTCTCATAGTGTGGTCCCCAAACCAATGGCATCAGCGTGACCTGGCAGCTTATGAGAAGTGCACATTCTCGGGTTCCCCTCCTGAGATCTGCTGAATCAGAAAACTTGGAGGTGGGGCCCAGAGATGTGTGTTTTACTGACTATACCCTCCAGGTGATGCTGGTGCAGGCTCAGGTGTAAGTCCTGCTGGGATGGCAGGTGAGAGAGTCAGAGCCTGAGCCACAGCCTGACTCCACCATCCTGTGATCTAGGTAAGGCCTCTGTCCTTCAGTTTCCTCACCTGACATGGGGCATCTGCTAAAGGTTAATGCAGGTAAAGCACTTAGGAACATGCCTGGCATGGAGAGCCTGCCCAGGGTGTTAGCTAGGCTTCCTCCAAGGTATTAATAGTTATCACTAGCTGACAATTCACTTGAGGAGACAGAGGTCAGAGAGGTTAGTGACTGCCCCATGCTCAGAGGGAGGGCACGGGGTCTCGCTCACCAGAGACACTCTGCGTCATTGCAGGCTGTTGCGCTCAGGCCTGGCCATGCCCCTCCTGCTGGGAACGAGGCAGAGGGCGCCTGACCCTTGACTCTGTTGACCCCTCGTGTTTTCCCCTTGGGTATGTTGGATTCTTTCTCTCTTTCATGGGATCTCATGGACACACCTAACCAAAGGGCTTGCCGTGACCCTCACCTTGACTATGCTTTGTTCACAGCCAGGAGGTGGAGGTGGACTGGCCTTGGTGGAGTCACAGTGAGGATGTTGGGTTCAGGAGGCTGCTTGAGAAATGTGGTGACAAATTAGAATTCATTCCTGTGGAAAACTGAGAATAGATTAGCCAAATGGCCTAGGCTCATGAGACATGGTGTGGATTGAGGTCTTTGGGGATAATTCACAAATTATGCATGGAATTGGGGAGCTATTAATGAGGGAGGTTCTCTCCTCTGCCTGCTGTAAGGCTGGATGGGGCCCTTTGCAGCCATATGCCAGTCTGCTGAGACAGTTTGGATATCTTCTCCCAGCAGCCCACGAAGCAAAGGAGGGAGCTTGCAGATAGGGCCCCCTGCATCAGAGTCATACCCCCAGGCCCATGAGCCTCTCTGAAGGGACTTCAAGAAGGTAAGTGTCTCTCCAGGTAAAGTTCCCTGAGAACAGGTAAAAAGGCTAATCTCACCTTAAATATGTTTGAAATTACCTAAGTGGGAAACCTAGCTTCTTTCTCTGCCTCACCGCACCACCACCCCCCCCACACACACACCAGCTGCATGTTCACAGACCCCACAAGGAGAGCCTGGATTAGTCTTCAGTGGCTTTCACAAAATTCGCTTGGATGTGAAATCCTCGAATGCAGTGTGTAAACTGAGCTGAGGGCAGAGTCCGTGTTGCTGTTGACTGCTTATGTTAATTTGCTGGTGACTTCTTGTGCTGTATACTGGAGGCTTTGGAGCCTCTTGGTTATTTGGTTCTTCTTTGGGGTCATACCAGTGAGAGTGATTCTCACACATTATGCTTCTTGGGTGTCGTGGGGTCTGAGATGTTCCCCCCCACCCCTTATTAGGGGAAGAAAGGCAGTTATTAAGGATTCTTCCATACCATGGGGCGGGACCCGCTGGCGTCTGGGAATACACACTCTGACACCATTCTATGTAAACCCGGACATGCTTCTGCTCATTTTAATTAGACAGATAAAATTAGCAAGGAGATTAAGGTAAAAGGAGAAATTAAAAATATTTAAATGTTAGGTGGAATTTACAAAAGTGAATTGAACAATGAGGTACAGGAAGGAATGCAGAGAAACACAGACACATCTGAAACGTTCCTCGGATGCCACACAGCTCAAGCCAGTCCCCAGACGAGGGGAAGAAGAACTCTCTTCTTCACCATCTTGAATTAGGTTCGGGGGATGTGGAAGAACATTCTCCAGAAACACCTTCCTTCTCCTTCTCTTCAGATGTCACCAAGAATAGCGAATCAGTCAGTATCATTCTCAAATGGCCCACACTGCATCCAATTCAAACCACTCACCTGTTTCCTGTCTGAATTTGCAAGCTTTACGGAGATTTTTCCCCTTTTCATTTTATCTTTCTCCCTACTCTCTCTCCCCACTAAGCCGACAGGCCGATGGGGCCAATCAGAAAACCAGACCGACAACGTGCACCAGCCCCTGTGGATTTTCCAGGGGCAAAGACGTCCCAGTTCTTTCTTGTTTGCATCTGTTACGAACAAGCAGTTACCTGATAACACAGACATACATAAGCGTGCCTTTGCACACGGAAACAGGTTTTTTTTTTTTTCCAATTTGTGGTTTCTTTTTCCTTTTTGCAGAAAATGCAAACAAAAGAAAAACAAGGTTTTCAATTGAAGGTACATCTCTTCTTCAATATGAAGACATTAATTGAATTGGTTGGATCCCCCATGCAGTGGTCAGCAAGGTCCTTTGGCAACTGACAGAACATCTGGAGTCTCAGGAGCTGGGGTTTGTTTGAAGAAACTTCCCTACACGAGTCATGAGCAAAGGGAGATGGGTGTGCGGGGAGGGAGAGGGCTCGTGAGGAGGAGGACAAAAGGAGAAAAGAAAAGAATGTCATTGGTGAGGAAGAAAATGGGAAATTACTTCTGTTTCTTCCCTCGACCTCCTTCCCTTTCTTCTTGCCGGTGGATGACTCCAGCCCACCCAGGGTGCGAGCTGAGTTCACTCTTGGGGTTTTTGACACTCACTGTTTTGTCTTCACGTCCACTGAACATCACCTTTATGTATTTTTATCATTACATATTTGGTTCCCCACGGCACCTTAAACGTGCATCAGTCACTGAGAAATGAAGGTTGCCTATTAGGAATAGGTCCAGCTTATTCTTCATTAAACGCATTTCTCAGGTGAGAAGCCAGTCTCTCCAGAACATTCCACAGTGGTCAATCTCTGGTTCCCCTTGAGCCTAGTCCTTTTCCTTCCTCTCCTCCCCACAGAAAACAAGAGTTGTCATGCCATTGCCGTTGGTGACTGACTCATCTGGACCCTCATAGACAGAATGCTGTTCAGGATCTTCTTCTGATGACCTGCCAAGGTGACCCCTATTCTCAGGAGGTCTCTAGGAGGGAAAAAGCCACAAAGAAGGGACATTAGTGCTTTCCACTGGCCAAAACTCCTCACAGAAGGCAAGCTTCTAATAACAGTGGGGTAGGCAAGAAAAGGTGTTTAGAATCCAATGTGGCCAAGTTTATCCAAAGCTGGCAAACATCTAACTCAATATTCCCTTTCTCAATCTCAATTTCTCCAGGCAGTGGCCCCTGCTTTCAATGCCCCCTCCAGCTTAGAAGACCCTGGAAGTGCTGTGCATTCTTCTTCACCTGCAGATTCTGGAGCAGCCCTTTCATTGTGTCCATGACCCTAGGTGGACTAGAACTTTCCTCTGCTATTTTTTTGTTTGTTTGTTTTAACACTCCAAGTACACACTGTATGGGGCTTTGGTTATTCTGTGAGGTTTCTGCCTAAATTAGTGATTGCCCATTGTGATTGAAAAGATATAGGGCTTGCCTGGTTTTCTGATGTTTTCCCTTGAGTTTCCATTTTCTGCTTCTGTTAGAATTTTAATGTCATGAATTTTTAAGAAGGGTGATCTCAAAATAACTTTCAAATATCTGCCCAAGCAGGAATCCAAGGAAGATGTTTAGGATAGGGATTTGGACTGGATTCATCTTTGAGCTGTGAGTCTTCATATGAACAAGTTCATGGCTTATATTTGACTTTGGGGAGACCCATGCATCTTCTTTTAATTAATAATATTACATTATTTGAGTGCTTCCCACGTGCCATATACTAATTCATTTATACCCATGGAAGCATTTCATAAAAACTGCCAAATCACTCAGAGTCGATGATAATAATTTACCAGCAATCATTTCTCACCTGTGTCCTGCGGGTAAACAATAGACAAGTGCCTTATATATACTATTCCACTTACCTCTCACCACAAACCAATGAGGCGGGTACTATTATTATTTGCCCATTTATAGATGAGGCAAGCAGGGCTCAAAGAAGTTAAGTAACATGTTCAAGATCACACAGCAAGTAAGCAGTGGTGGAGCCGGGCTTCAAACTCAGGACGGCCTGGCTCTCAGTTACTCTGCACGGCTGCTCTCAGAATTCTTCTAATGTCCTGACTGTACTCCCTGAAGACCCCCCTGCCCCAGCAGGGCAGATGGCTCTGAGCACTGTACATGAGACTCATGAGGAGGCCCCTGTGCTGGCTTCCCGTCTATACCTGGGCCCTCCCAACCCCTCCTTTCAGCTGGTGGTCAGCCTCCCATGGGTTGCAGCTGGCCTAGATTGTCAAATTGTCCATGTTTTTTCAGCAAATACTTTTGAGAGGTATCCTTGAATTCTGAATTCACAATTGTCCTGCAATCTACTTTATTTAGTTACACATGTTCTTTTTCTGCCTTTTATCACTCAAGAAGCAAAGGAAATTGCTCCAATAGTGTGTGGACATTTTTTACTTTTAACTAAATCCCTTAATTTTCAGTTTCACTTTCCTTTTATTTTTCCTCTAGCTCTTTATCATGTGGCTATTCCCAGACTGAAGGAATGTCTCCAGTTGATTCCTTAGGCTTGTGGAGGATCAGGTGATATGGGTCCCCATACTCATCCTATGACAGTGGGAAATCAGATACAGTCTTGCATACATGGACACTCACTCCACTTCTAAACCCAAGCATCCTTTTTAGCTCTGTAAGATGGGGAAGCTGGTTTTCCACTGGGAAGGGCTTATTTTTTATTTTTGGTGTCTGATGATAATTCACGATGACAAGGGCTTTTTAAGGAATCACCGGGAATTGAACTCAAGTGTGAAAAAATGAATTCTGGTGTTTAGTGGATCCAAGGCTAAAGGGACATCCAAGCCATTTCCCAGGACAAAGTGGAGGTTCCATCATTTCTGGAGGGAATAAACCTGAGAGACGTGAAAGTGAACTCTAGGAAACTTGATTGCAGACTAGGAGTCTGGGACAGAAGGCTGAGGGTCAATAAGCTGTCCCCTGGCACCCAACTGCTAGAGTTGGGAGAGCCCCTCCTCTCCCCAGGGACTCAGTAACAGGCCCACCCCAGGATGGAATCCCAGCCCAGAGCACTGTGTCTGAAACAGCTCAGGTGATCAGTAAGTGTTTGTCCATTACCTGGCAGACTGACCAGGGGAAACATGTATCACAGGCCACCAACCCCAGCTGCAGCAGGGCAGCTGGTCAGGTCCCTGCTGGTGTGTGTGTGTGTGCATGTGTGTTCAGAATTTGACTCTTGCCCACTGTAATCCAGATGCAGATTTGAGTCAATGCACATTAGAATCACCTAGGGAGTTTTAACATACAGATGCCCAGATCTCACCATGTACCAAATCAATCAGAATATCTGGGTGTAGGAATCAGGCATCAGTCGTTAAAAGGATCTCAGGAGACTTGGTGTACGTGCAGCAAAGTACAGCCCCGTGCGTCCCCAGTCGGATAGACGGGAGCATGGGGAGCCGGCAGTCAGGAAAGCAGGCTTCAGTTCCCACTTTGTCCCTCCTGACAGCCCAGTCTCCAGGCACTAACGCCATTGCCTTTCTGAATCTCTGAATGGAAGGGATAGAACTAGATACAGATTTCTCAAACTGCAGGTCCACAAAAGCCTGCCTTCTGAAATACAGTTCCACGGTATTTAATAATTTTCCATGGGCTTCTTTATCTCAGGATTTTTCATGGCCTTTACAGTGCTAATACGTGGAGAGAATCTCCAGGAGAGTGATAAAGTACTCAGTATTTCCTAAATTTATTTGACCATGGGACCTTTTTTCCAAGGAGAACCTATTAACATTTCCCAAAACGGGTGCTGCTCAGAACATTCTTGGGGAAATGATGGACTGCATGGGTCTTTAAGATCCTTTCTGGCTCTCATCTTATTTGAATAATTTTAGTTTTTGTATTCCTCCACACTCCTGTGGGGGCTGCAGTTGGAAAATAATTTGTGGGGGCTGGAAACGTCTGCTTATTTACAAGCGCTATCTGAGGACGAAGACAGGCTCCGGGCGCACAGGCGACCGCTGCTGAGTCAGTGCTCTGCCTCTTCCTGCTCGGATGTATAAAGTGCTGGCTGGCTGTGTTCTTTCCATCTGGATGCTCTCTTTGATGGGCTGAGTTTAAAAACTTAAACGGAGGAGAGGCTCTCGGTGATTAGGCAAATGACATATGGCAGTGGCTTGGAGGAACTCTCATTTGGGATCTGGAATAAATCTCAGCCTCCCCACCGCACCCCTCCATCTTTCCCAGGCTCTTCCCCGCCAGGCCTGGTTCTATCCCAAGGTGGGGCTCTGAGGATGAGGCCAGACCTGCACCACGAGGGACAACAGCGAGAGAGCCTTGACCTCCACGCTCAGGCAGGACAGAGACGATGCCCACCACTTACTCTGATGTCATCTGGGTGACCAGCTGGAGGGACGTGAAGCCAGCAGTGAGGAAGCTGTCCCTGTACTGGACCATCTTGATGGCACTGAGCCAGTCATCCACGGTGGTGAAGGCTGTGAAGTCTGGGATGGAGCGGTCGAGTAGGGGCTGGGAAGGCCTGCGAGACAGAGGGGAGCAGTGACTGTACAGCTGCAAGGGGGCCTGGGCAGACCACACTCTGGGCGGACGGTGGACTTCATGGAGGTTCGGTGCCCCTGGTGGGATGAGGATTATGGAGGAAACCGGGGCTGACCCTTCCTTCTCTACACAGTTCTGAGCTGGCACAGCTCCTCAAGGCCAGGTGGCCCATCCCCCCATCCCTGGGCTCTGTCCAATGCCAGTCAGCCCAGACCGGCAGACGGACACAGCGTGGAGTCTGAAGGGAAGAGAAGGATCCCAATCCTTTGTAAACTGAAATCTAAGAGCTTCACCAAGCAAAGATATGGTTCTTTTACAAATATATGAAGTTCACTGCGGCCTCCCCAATGTTGGCAACATTCTTTCCTCCTTGTTCCGTCCTCCACTGACTGAAAGAAATGGAATAGAGCAGCCCACCACTGACCTTCTCTCACATAGTCTCAGAGCAGACCCCCAGGTACCACGCCCAGAAATCAGGGTGCCATCTTCACATCGCCCTCACCTTCAGCATCCACACCCAACCCTTCACCAAGTCATAAAGATTTGACTTTCAAAACCTCTCAAGCTCACTTGCTTCTTTCTACACAATTAGCCTGATTCAAGCTGCTATCTCTATGGTTACTGCCATGTCTTCCTATCAAGTCTGTCTTCATACTCCCCTCAACATCAGGTCCACGGTAGCCTGCACTCTTTAAAAAAGCTAGATGTGATCATGACAGGAACCCCCATCCCTTACCCCTGATCCATGTCAAACTTGACCCACTTCAGTGAGTAATCATTGCTATGAAAACTCAGAGGGCTTAGCGGGGCCTAAAGGCTCTGAGCATCTGGCCCTTGCCTATCTTCCCAGCCTCAGTCCCCACCTGGTCCCCTCACAAACAGCACTCCCAACACGCTGGCCCTGTCCTTCCCACGCTTGGCCCTCTGCACAGGCTGGGGAACCCTGACCCTCTACTCCCATCTCGCTTTCACTCAGCTAATGCATCCTCGCCCTTCAGCTCTCAACTGAAATAACAGGCATCAGAGTCACCTCCCTCACGCAAGACCAAGGTGTATGCTCTCCAAGTATCACACACTTCCCTGCCACACTGGCCAGCGAAGTGTCAACTGGAGTATCTTTGGGCAATCATCTGCTTAATGTGTACTGCTCCTAAATGATTCTGAGCTCCATGGGGGCATGTCTATCTTGTTCATTCTATACCGCCAGCAAGGTCATGGCAGTTAGCACATCAGTTCAGTTCAGTTCAGTCGCTCAGTCGTGTCCAACTCTTTGCGACCCCATGAATCGCAGCATGCCAGGCCTCCCTGTTCATCACCATCTCTCGGAGATCACCCAGACTCACATCCATCGAGTCAGTGACGCCATCCAGCCATCTCATCCTCGGTCGTCCCCTTCTCCTCCCACCCCCAATCCCTCCCAGCATCAGAGTCTTTTCCAATGAGTCAACTCTTCGCATGAGGTGGCCAAAGTACTGGAGTTTCAGCTTCAGCATCATTCCTTCCAAAGAAATCCCAGGGTTGATCTCCTTCAGAATGGACTGGTTGGATCTCCTTGCAGTCCAAGGCACTCTCAAGAGTCTTCTCCAACACCACAGTTCAAAAGCATCAATTCTTCGGCGCTCAGCCTTCTTCACAGTCCAACTCTCACATCCATACATGACCACAGGAAAAACCATAGCCTTGACTAGACGGACCTTAGTCAGCAAAGTAATGTCTCTGCTTTTGAAAATGCTATCTAGGTTGGACATAACTTTTCTTCCAAGGAGTAAGCGTCTTCTAATTTCATGGCTGCAGTCACCATCAGCAGTGATTTTGGAG
>SJYT01039254.1:0-10812 GCA_006410635.1 Cephalophus harveyi | reverse complement strand
GAAACTCCAGTACTTTGGCCACCTCATGCGAAGAGTTGACTCATTGGAAAAGACTCTGATGCTGGGAGGGATTGGGGGCAGGAGGAGAAGGGGACGACCGAGGATGAGATGGCTGGATGGCATCACTGACTCGATGGATGTGAGTCTGAGTGATCTCCGAGAGATGGTGATGAACAGGGAGGCCTGGCGTGCTGCAATTCATGGGGTCGCAAAGAGTCGGACACGACTGAGCGACTGAACTGAACTGATTCTCTATTATACCAAATTATTCTAAGTTCAAATAAGGGAACAAGTGAAAATACAACAACAACAAAAAAGAAGCGTTCCACCTAAAGCCAGTGCTCTGGGTTCTGGCCCACGTCCAGTAGTTGGGGAAGCAGCATAAACTGGCCCACAGTCCAGATGGAAGGGACTGCCAGTGTTGCTCCTCAACTCGACCAGAATCCCAAAGCAACTCTTAGAAGCACACAGATTATGTAACATCCTAAATGGGAAAAGAACTTGAAAAAGAACAGATACATGAACAACTGTACCGTTCTGCTGTACACCTGAAGTTAACACAGTGTTGCTAATCAACTCTACTCCACATAAAATGGTTAAAATTTTTTAAATAAAACAAAACACAAAGGTTTAAAAACTTATTCACGTAGCCAAAACAAACAAACAAAAAGTCACCCTGCACCCATGCTTCCCCATTCCAGAAGCCAGCACACCTGAATTCCAGCATCTATGCTAGCCTCTCTCCATCTCCTAAAAAGATGAAGACAGTCGTTTAGGGACCCAGATGGGCTATGTTTCCATTTTGCTTATTTCTCGGGTTATCTTATTCCACCATTTTCCTCTGTTGTTCCAATTATTTCTCAAGCTCTTCCACATTTCCTTGTAAATGTCAAATTAAGTGGTGGCTAAACTTGGAAGGCAGCTGGCGGGCCGACCCAGCTGTGTGCCAGAAACAGTCAACCATCCAAGTAGAGTTCACACTCTCCAATCCATAATTTCTCAAAGGGATGACATTTTCCTGGCCCCTTGACATCTAGATGTGACCAGATGACCAGTGTTCACCCATGGAATTCAAGTTAGAATCATGTATCTCATTTCCTAATCAGAGGTTTTTAAAAGTGGGAGTACCTGCTTCCCATTCCCTTTCATCTTCTGCCAGTTGGAGGCAGATGACAACAGGGCTTAGAGAATGGCTGAGCCATATGATAGAAGGAGCCTGGATACCTGTGTTGAGGAAAGCTGACTTTCCTTAACTATTATATATGTGGGAAGTCAAATTCTATTATTTAATTTTGAAGTCTACTTACTTTAGCAGCTACCATTACTTTAACATCCTGCCTGAAAACATTTCAACAACATGACCATTATAATAAACCAGTTAACAGCAAACCTCATGTAATTCCCAATAGACACCTTTCTTAGAGCCTAGAAGTTTCATCAAACAGAAAGCTCATTAAATTATCCTCATGTCGTAGGAGTTCAATTCCATCATACCTTGCAATTCTTGGCTTATACTTTGAAAAGCTCTGAAGCATGAGAAACAGATGTTTTACAACAAAAAATTACAACATATTGATTGTGTGTTACTGAAAATTATCAGGAAGTATGAAAGATTCAAAGAAATATTGTAAGAATAAGATTAGTCTTGACCAGGAGCTTAGAGTTTAAATGGGAAGAAAAGATGCTCACAGAAATGACTTTAGGATTGTATATCTAGTTAGTACCTAATCGGTGGTCTAGGGCTTTTCACGGAGAAGGCAATGGCACCCCACTCCAGTACTCTTGCCTGGAAAATCCCATGGACGGAGGAGCCTGGTAGACTGGAGTCCATGGGGTCGCTAAGAGTTGGACAGGACTGAGCGACTTCTCTTTCACTTTTCACTTTCATGCATTGGAGAAGGAAATGGCAACCCATTCCAGTATTCTTGCCTGGAGAATCCCAGGGACGGGGGAGCCGTCCATGGGGTCGCACAGAGTCGGACACGACTGAAGTGACTTAGCAGTAGCAGGGCTTTTGAAAAGCAGGGCTTTTCAAGAGGGTGAGATCACTTTTACTGGGGCGAGGGACAATAAGGTAAAGCTTCATGGAGGATGAAATTTGAAGTACGGCTTACAAGTTGAGTGGAGTTAACTTGTGGAATCATACAAAACAGCCAATAGAAATTAAACAAACAAGTTAAATTACTGTTAGATGCTAGAAATCTAGAAGGTTTTGAATGCCAGGCCAAGTAAGTTGGACATCATTATAAAGGCAGCAAGGAGCTGATAATTTTAGGTCTCCCTTAATTCCTAGAATGTTCTAGCTAAATATATGACTTCCCACAGCAAAAGCCATGACAGCTCTCTATTCTTTTCAGATATATTCCAAGCCTCCTTGATTTCCCTATGGCCTATTTTCCTGGCCCCTAAATTTTAGTTATTCCCACCTCTGCATTTTTATTCCATCCCTATGTACCGCTTGTATATTTGTTATTTAAATTTTTTCTAAGTCTACTTCTAACTGACTCCGAAGCAAAAATTATGAAATTACAGGGTAGACGTTGATGTTCAGTTCAGTTCAGTCGCTCAGTTGTGTCCGACTCTTTGAAACCCCATGAATCGCAGCACGCCAGGCCTCCCTGTCCATCACCAACTCCCGGAGTTCACTCAGATTCGCATCCATCAAGTCCGTGATGCCATCTAGCTATCTCATCCTCTGTCGTCCCCTTCTCCTGCCACCAATCCCTCCCAGTATCAGAGTCTTTTCCAATGAGTCAACTCTTCACATGAGGTGGCCAAAGTACTGGAGTTTCAGCTTTAGCATCATTCCTTCCAAAGAAATCCCAGGGCTGATCTCCTTCAGAATGGACTGGTTGGATCTCCTTGCAGTCCAAGGGACTCTCAAGGGTCTTCTCCAACACCACAGTTCAAAAGCATCAATTCTTTAGCGCTCAGCCTTCTTCACAGTCCAACATTCACATCCATACATGACCACTGGAAAACCATAGCCTTGACTAGACGGACCTTAGTCAGCAAAGTAATGTCTCTGCTTTCGAACATGCTATCTAGGTTGGACATAACTTTTCTTCCAAGGAGTAAGCGTCTTTTAATTTCATGGCTGCAGATGTTGGGTAAAATTTTTTCTACTACATAGTCAAATAAACATTTGCCCATTAAAAATTTTAAAGTTTGCCATCTACATATGCTCAGTTACCATTAATGGTTTACAGATTAGTTCAGTTCAGTCACTCAGTCATGTCCAACTCTTTGCGACCCCATGAATCGCAGCACGCCAGGCCTCCCTGTTCATCACCATCTCTCGGAGATCACTCAGACTCACGTCCATTGAGTCAGTGATGTCATCCAGCCATCTCATCCTCGGTCGTCCCCTTCTCCTCCTGCCCACAATCCCTCCCAGCATCAGAGTCTTTTCCAATGAGTCAACTCTTCGCATGAGGTGGCCAAAGTACTGGAGTTTCAGCTCTAGCATCATTCCTTCTAAAGAAATCCCAGGACTGATCTCCTTCAGAATGGACTGGTTGGATCTCCTTGCAGTCCAAGGGACTCTCAAGAGTCTTCTCCAACACCACAGTTCAAAAGCATCAATTCTTCGGTGCTCAGCCTTCTTCACAGTCCAACTCTCACATCCATACATGACCACAGGAAAAACCATAGCCTTGACTAGACGGACTTTAGTCGGCAAAGTAATGTCTCTGCTTTTGAAAATGCTATCTAGGTTGGACATAACTTTTCTTCCAAGGAGCAAGCGTCTTCTAATTTCATGGCTGCAGTCACCATCTGCAGTGATTTTGGAGCCCAAAAAAATAAGGAGAAGCTATTTTCGGCCTAAGCCATTTTGTAATCTAAGCCTGGTCACAAAGTTTGTCCTTGAACAGATCTTAGTAATTAATGATCTTAAGGTAACAAAAGAATGTGGGAACAAATGACTGTTATCAGGAAGAGAAGTAACAATAACAAAGATCATATGCCAGTTGTTAAGACTCCCAGTTTTGTTTGGTACGATTAGCCTGAAGCACTCAGTTACTGGATGAACCAGAACCTAAAGGATAATGGACATGAGTTTGAGCACACTCACAGAGATAGTAAAGGACAGGGAAGGCTGGTGTGCTGCAGTCCATGGGGTCATAAAAACAGATGGACATGACTTAGAGACTAAAGAACAACAATGAAAGGATGATGATGCTTTTTCTGAACCTCCTGATTTCAGTTATACTAAAGCTTGAAACTCCAGTACTTCGGCCACCTCACGTGAAGAGTTGACTCATTGGAAAAGACTCTGATGCTGGGAGGGATTGGGGGCAGGAGGAGAAGGGGACGACCGAGGATGAGATGGCTGGATGGCATCACAGACTCTTCCAGCTTGTGTTTCTTCCAGTCCAGCGTTTCTCATGATGTACTCTGCATAGAAGTTAAATAAGCAGGGTGACAATATACAGCCTTGACGTACTCCTTTTCCTATTTGGAACCAGTCTGTTGTTCCATGTCCAGTTGTAACTGTTGCTTCCTGACCTGCATACAGATATCTCAAGAGGCAGGTTAGGTGGTCTGGTATTCCCATCTCTTTCAGAATTTTCCACAGTTTAATGTGATTCACACAGTCAAAGGCTTTAGCATAGTCAATAAAGCAGAAGTAGATGTTTTTCTGGAACTCTCTTGCTTTTTCCATGATCCAGCGGATGTTGGCAATTTGATCTCTTGTTCCTCTGGCTTTTCTAAAACCAGCTTGAACGTCAGGGAGTTCATGGTTCACATATTTTAAAAGATAAAAATATTAACTATACCTTCAATAATCAGTTAATGAGTATACATATAAAAAGATGTATACTGTGATATCAAAATTGTATGTGTCTGTGTGTGTCAGGGGATAAAAGTATGCAGATTTTGTACATAATCAAATTTAAGTGGTTATCAGCTTAAAATGGAATGTTATAAGATGTTTTGTTTATACCTCATGGCTACTACAAAGTAAAAATTTGTAGTGGATGCACAAAAGATAAAAAGGAAATCAGTGTATAGCATTATGGAAAATCAACCAGTCACAAAGGAAGACAGCAAGAGCGGAATAAGAAACAAGGAAAGAATAAAAGAGCCAGAAACCAGCAAGAGGACAACAGTAAATCAGTGATTACTTTAAATGTGAGTACATTAAATTATCAAGTCAAAACACAGAGAGAAGCTGAATAGGTTAAAAAACAAACAAACAAAATACAAAACCCAGCTGTATACTGACTCACATACACTTTTACTCACTTCAGAAGCTTTCAGAACACACACATGCTGAAAATGAAGGAAAGCAAAAAGTTAGCCTATGCAAATAGAACCCAGGAGAGAGCAGGAATAGCTGTATTTATATCAGGCAAAATAGATTTTAAATCCAAAACTGTAACAAGAGACAAATAAGGTTATTATAGAGTGAACAATGGATCAATTCATCAAGATGATAGTACAAATCATAAATATATGTGTATCCAACATCAGAGCACCTAAATCTATTAAGCAAATGTTAGTAGATCTGAAAGGGGAAATAGCCAACAATGCAAAACTAGTTGGGAACTTTAATACTTTTTTAATGTTATTTGAATTAAAATGTATTAATTACTACTATACAGCAAAGTGACTCCATTATACAAATGTATATATTATCCTTTCATATTCTTTTCCATTATGATTTATCACAGGATATTAAAAATAGTTCCCTGTTTTACATACAATAGGACCTCTTGTGTATAATTCTATGTATACCAGTTTGCATCTGCCAATCCAAAACTCCCAATCCATCCCTCTCCCATCCTACTACCCTTTGGCAATCACCAGTCTATTCTATGTAATTCTGATTCTATTTCTGTTTTGTGTCATATTTTAGATTTCACATATACGTGGTATTATATGGTATTTCTCATTCTCTTTCTGGCTTTTTTCACTTAGTATGATAATCTCTAATTGCATCCATATTGCTGCAAATGGTCTTATTTTGTTCTTTTTTATGACTGAGTAGTGTTCCATTGTATATATGTCGCACATCTTAATCCCTTCATCTGTCCAAGGACTTTTAATTTGCCCCCATCTCTTGGCTATTATGAGTAGTTCTGTATGTATCTTTTTGAAATATAGTTTTGTCTGCATATATGTTCAGGAGTAGGATTGCTGGATCACATGGTGATTCTATTTTTAGTTTTTTTGGGAACTTACACACTGTTTTGCACAGTGGCTGCATCAAATTACATTCCAACCAACAGTGTAGTAGGGTTGCCTTTTCTCTGCACCCTCTCCAGCATTTGTTATTTGTAGATGTTTTAATGATGGCCATTCTGACCGGTGTGAGGTGATAACTCATTGTAGTTTTGATTTGCATTTCTCCAAGTAATTAGTGATATTGAGTATCTTTGCATGTGCGTATTGGCCATTCGCATGTCTTCTTTGAAGAAATGTCTATTTAGGTCTTCTGTTCATTTTTCAATTGAGTTTTTTGTTGTTGTTGTTGTTGAGTTGTATGAGCTGTTTGTATATTTTGCAAATTAAGCCCTTGTTAGCCACATTATCTGATAAAGAGTCAATATCTGAAATATGTAAGGAACTTATACAACTCTATAAAAACCACAAAAAATAAATCCAATTAAACAGGTAAAGGGTATGAAAAAATACTTTTATAACAGAGATATTAAATGAGTAACATGTACCTGAAAAGGTTAATTATTAATCATCAGTTCTGCTCAGTTCAGTCACTCAGTCATGTCCAACTCTTTGCAAGCCCATGAATCACAGCACACCAGGCCTCCCTGTCCATCACCAACTGCCGGAGTTTACCCAAACTCATATCCATAGAGTCAGTGATGCCATCCAACCAGCTCATCCTCTGTCGTCCCCTTCTGTTTCTGCCCCCAATCCCTCCCAGCAGTAGGGTCTTTTCCACTGAGTCAGCTCTTTGCATCAGGTGGCCAAAGTATTGGAGTTTCAGCTTCAACATCAGTCCTTCCAAAGAACACCCAGGACTGATCTCCTTTAGGATGGACTTGTTGGATCTCCTTGCAGTCTGAGGGACTTTCAAGAGTCTTCTCCAACACCACAGTTCAAAAGCATCAATTCTTTGGCACTCAGCTTTCTTCACAGTCCAGCTCTCACATCCATACATGACCACAGGAAAAACCGTAGCCTTGACTAAACGGACCTTTGTTGGCAAAGTAATGTCTCTGCTATCTAGGTTGGTCATAACTTTTCTTCCAAGGAGTAAGCATCTTTTAATTTCATGGCTGCAGTCACCATCTGCAGTGATTTTGGAGCCCCCCAAAATAAAGTCAGCCGCTGTTTCCACTGTTTCCCCATCTATTTCCCATGAAGTGATGGGACCAGATGCCATGATCTTAGTTTTCTGAATGTTGAGCTTTAAGCCAACTTTTTCACTCTCTTCTTTCACTTTCATCAAGAGGCTTTTTAGTTCCTCTTCACTTTCTGCCATAAGGGTGGTGTCATCTGCATATCTGAGGTTATTGATATTTCTCCCTGCAATCTTGATTCCAGCTTGTGTTTCACCCAGCCCAGCATTTTTCATGATGTACTCTGCATATAAGTTAAATAAGCAGGGTGACAATATACAGCCTTGACGTACTTCTTTTCCTATTTGGAACCAATCTGCTGTTCCATGTCCAGTTCTAACTGTTCCTTTCTGACCTGCATATAGGTTTCTCAAGAGGCAGGTCAGGTGTTCTGGTATTCCTATCTCTTTCAGAATTTTCCACAGTTTATTGTGATACATACAGTCAAATCAAAACCACATGAGATATCACCACACACCTGTTAGAATGTTTATTATAAAAATATATAAGATAACAAATATTGAGGAGAATATGGAGAAAAGTAAGGAAAACTGCATGGGAGACTTCAAGGTGCATTTTGCAGTGTTACCTTCTGAGTGTTAATTGGAAGAACAGTGAATCCATTTGAATATTCCAAAATATATCCTCAAGCCAAATGATGACTGATTTCTAAATTTGGCAACAGTTTGCAAAGGGCAAAGGTGCTGTCCAAAACAAAAGGACGTGTACCCACATGTGCTCTGAGGTGTATGTGGACTCATAAACCCCCATGCCTGGTAGAGTTTGTGTGCATGTGCGTACGTGTGAGAAAAGGAGTTGAGGGACAGGTAGAGGGGATGTATGTGAAGGTGATCATCTGGATATTTGGGGGCTTCCCAGGTGGCTCAGTGGTAAAGAATCTGCCTGCCAATACAGTCGACACTGGAGATGTAGGTTTGATCCCTGGGTGGGAAAGATCTCCTGGAGAAGGAAATGACAACCCACTCCAGTATTCTTGCGTAGAGAATCCCATGGACTAAGGAGCCTGGTTTGCTACGGTCATGAGGTCACAAAGAGTCGGGTACAACTGAGCACGAAGGACCAATTGAACTATTAGCATATTTTAGTTCAGGAAGCAAAGTTTGTAGCTAGTGATTACCAACAGGATCTTCCTTACCAGTGAGGCTTGCAGGGTAATTTTTAAATTTGAATTTAAAGAAAACACAAACACACAAATGTTTATGTCTCTGTGTGTGAAAATGGGGTATGGTATGCCTATGGCGTGTATTCATGCTTATTTCTTTTTCTGCCTGTTAGCTTGGGTTATAAATGTTGCTGTGGGAATTGTTACCATGGTTGTTTTAGGAGCATTTGCAAAAGTGTACAGATATTCCTCCTTGATATTTTTTTCATCTCTAAGATTAGCATCAGCACAAACAGAATAGTTAATGTTATCCATTTGAGTGGAACAGTTGGGATGATATATGAGTGTCTGTGAAGTGTTTTATTTTTTGCAATGTATTAAATTTTCAGTCCTAGAGAATATTTTAGAGAGGTACAGGATATATGGGAAAATGGCTAAGTTTGAATAAGACCAAGGGTGGGTCTTATTCTTATTCTTTGATTAGAATATGAATTTTGTTTGGGAGAAGGAGCATCCTTTAGAACAGATTTCAAGCTGACTTCTACTTGAAAACTTTGAGAAAAACTGTGTTGAAATCTCTGCTTGGAACACTCTTCATCAGAACTTGAAAGCAATTGCTTAAGAAAACTATATTATCTCTCATGCTTCAGTTGATCCTTGGGGGAAAAAAAAGTTAAGAATAAAATACATAATGAGTAGATTAACTGCTAGAAATTGGGTGGTGTCTCCCTAACTCAGTGGGG
Organism: Cephalophus harveyi; assembly: GCA_006410635.1. NCBI lineage: Eukaryota > Metazoa > Chordata > Mammalia > Artiodactyla > Bovidae > Cephalophus > Cephalophus harveyi. The sequence goes on along the minus strand of SJYT01039254.1, from coordinate 1,636 downwards.
CCCAACTAATCTTTTAGGAACCAAGTTCCTTAAATATATTGTTAGACCAACTGGAAAATTAACTAGGCTGTTGACTGGAGAGATTTCATTTCTATGCTAAAATTTGCCAAGAAGAAATGGAAGAGGTGTCTGACTACTTGTTTTTCAAAATATGTCTCCTGTTGCTGGACCTTTTAATGTAAATTATTTCTTTCAGGGATAGAAGAAGAATTTAAAGGGTCATTTAGTCACACACACACACACACATCAAAATATTAAGTCATGGTTGGCTCAAATGACAACTTCTCTAAATAGCTTACCACAATCCTTCTGGCCAAACAAGTTTACTCAGCATTTATTTTCCATAATGGCTTTATGCCTCTCTAATCTAACTCAAACTGACTAGGGAGAAAGGGAGGAAATGTTGATACATATACCTAAAGAATCTCAAGAATGACTGATTCAGGCACAGCGAGACGCAGAAGATCAAAAGCTATCAACTGCATTCAGTCATTTGTGCTTTGTCTCTCACCGTTTCCTTGAATTGGCATCTTTCTCAGTGTTCTCCTTTCATTGTAACAAGATGACTGCCAGAAGCAGGTTTATGTTTTAGCCTCTCAGCAACCTCCCTCAGAAAGACATTTCTTTCCCAATAATTCCAACATAATTCCTAAAATTTAATCTTATCAGCCTGGCTGTGGCCGCGTGCCTGTCTCTGAACCAATGAGTATGGCCAAAGTGGATGGAATGCTGTCATTGCCCAGAGCTCAGACAGATGCCACACTTAGGAGCTAGAGGGTAGAACCAACCACTGGGACCAAAAGTGAAGGAAGAGTGTTTTTGTAGAGCAGAGTTAAGCTGCCTTTTCCCAAAGTAGGAATGGATACAGAACAGACAATAAAAGAGATATTTGTTGTGATTATTGTGCCATCAATAAGCACCTCCTGTATCCCTGAGTTTTGCCATGAGACTTTGTTTTTCCTTCATTGTGAAGGTGGAAAATATTTCCTTACTCCTTAATTCTGAATTCTTGACTTGCTTTGAGAATCAGTTTTAGCAGAAATAATTCAAGGAAGTACATGAAAAATACTTACCAAATTAACCCGCCTCTTGTACCTGTACAGGTCAATTTGGCCTTGGAGTACAGAATGAAGCAGAACAAAGGCTAATAGAGTTTTGCCAAGAGGGTGTTTGCCACTGGTCATAGCAAACACCCTCTTCCAACAACACAAGAGAAGACTCTACACATGGACATCACCAGATGGTCAACACTGAAATCAGATTGATTATATTCTTTGCAGTCAAAGATGCAGAAGCTCTATACAGTCAGCCAAAAAAAAAAAAAAAACAACCCGGAGTGCACTGCAGCTCAGATCATGAACTCCTTATTGCTAAATCAGACTTAAATTGAAGAAAGTAGGGAAAACCACTATACCATTCAGGTATGACCTAAATAAAATCCCGTATGATTATACAGTGGAAGTGACAGATTCAAGGGATTAGATCTGATAGACAGAATGCCTGAAGAACTATGGATGGAGATCCGTGACATTGTACAGGAGACAGGGATCTAGACCAGCCCCAAGAAAAAGAAATGCAACAAAGTAAAATGGCTGTCTGAGGAGGCCTTACAAATAGCTGTGAAAAGAAGAGACCC
>SJYT01039250.1:82744-107323 GCA_006410635.1 Cephalophus harveyi | reverse complement strand
GTGAGTTTGAGTGAACTCCAGGAGATGGTGATGGACAGCGAGGCCTGGCATGCTGCAATTCATGGGGTCACAAAGAGTCAGACACACCTGAGTGACTGAACTGAACTGAACTGAACTGAGGCCTCCCTGTCCATCACCAACTCCTGGAGTTCACCCAAACTCACATCCATCGAGTTGGTGATGCCATCCAGCCATCTCATCTTCTGTCATCCCCTTCTCCTCCTGCCCCCAATCCCTACCAGCATCAGAGTCTTTTCCAATGAATCAATTCTTCACATGAGGTGGCCAAAGTATTGGAGTTTCAGCTTTAGCATCAGTCCTTCCAAAGAACAGCCAGGACTGATCTCCTTTAGAATGGACAGGTTGGATCTCCTTGCAGTCCAAGGGACACTCAAGAGTCTTCTCCAACACCACAGTTCAAAAACATCAATTCTTCGGCAGTCAGCTTTCTTTATAGTCCAACTCTCACACCCATACATGACTACTGAAAAAACCGTTGCCTTGACTAGATAGACCTTTGTTGGCAAAGTTATGTCTCTGCTTTTTAATATGCTATCTAGGTTGGCCATAACTTTTCTTCTTAGGTCCAAGTAAGAGTTTATCTCAGTAGGAATTCCAAGAGTTCTTTTAAATTATGTTTATTTTTCAGAGAAGTGTTCAATAAATGCCAGGTTGGCTGATGGTGCTCAAATTGTCCATACCCTTACTGGCTGTATGTCTAATTTTCTACTGGTATTTGGAGAAGACTGGTGATATATCCAAATATAACTGTTAATTTTTCTGCTTTTCTTAAAAGTTTATTTATTACTATTATTCCACTTGGAAACTCAGAATGGCCAGTTGTACTTGAAATCATATCCTTTACTATTTGTATATCTCCCTCTTCATCCTTGGTATGATTGGTATTTTTATTTTAGTTTAGTTGTATTTATCCTCGGTATTATTTCTTGATATGAAATCTACTTTTCAAATATTAATGTCACAACAAGTTATGTGCATATGTGTGATAAGAGAATCCATCAATTTCTATCCTATTATCTAACCTATTTATTTCTAGGTTTATGTGGCTTTTTATGGAAAACCTATAGTTCTTTCTGCCCTATCCATACTGATAATCTCTGGCTTTTGTTAGGAGTGACTGGACAACTTATATTTATTGTAATTATTAATAAGATCAGAATCACAACTATCATTTTGATATTTTTCCTGTATTTTCCTGCCATATATTTCTCCAGACACTTTTTGAATTAATTGAATGTATATTTAGTATGCCCTTTAACTTTGAATTTTGGCTTGGTTATTCATCTTTATTTTTAGTAGCTGTTTTAAAGTTTCCAATATTAATGTTACATTTCTCAGTCTACCTTCAAATATTATACTACCTTTCACTAAATCTAAAACTCTAACATTAGGAAATTTCAATTCCTCTTCTTTTTTTGTGCTATTGTTACCATACATTTTTCTTCCAAATAATATTATTTTTCTTTAAGCTATCAATTATCTTAATTGACAAGAAAATAAATAAAAATATTTTCCTGATCCCTTCATACTTATCATTTCTTGACTCTTCACTCTATATGATACCATTCACTTTCTCATTGAAGAATTGCTTTAACATTTTCTCTTGTACACATTGGGAGAATCTCTAAGCTTTCAGTTCCTGTTGATTGGTTGAAAAAAATCTTTATTTTGCCTTAATTGTTAAATTAATGTTCTTTTAGAGTAGTTTTAGGTTAATAGGAAAATTGTTGAAAAAGACAGTTCCCCACATGCTTCTTCTATCTCCATCCCCACATGCTTCTTCTATCTCCATCGTCCCTGTTATTAACATATTGCAACAATGTGGTGCATCTGTTATAGATGATGAGCTACTGATACATCTTTATTAACTAAAGCCCATACTTTACATTAAAGATCATTCTCTGGGTTGTAAATTTCCATGAGTTTTGACAAATGCATCAAGTCCTAGATCCATCATTACAGAGTCATACAAAATAGCTTCACTGTCCTAAAAATCCCCTGTGCCCCCTTTGTCCACTCCAACTTGGTGAAAACCAGTCATCCTTTCACTTTTTGCCAAGTTTTGCCTTTTCAAAATATCATGTTGTTGTTTAGTTGCTAAGTCATGTCTGAAAACATGTAATATCTGAGAATTGTTCAGGTTATAGCCTTCTGGTGGCTGTTCTACTCTGAGCCTCATGGAATCTCATCCTATGAGTGTTTGAGCTTAAGATTTAGCAAGTGTCTTCAATGATTTCTTATGATAATCTCTGGTTCATTTTATCTGATGAAATTTCCTACAAATTCCAGTTGATTAAGCTTTGAACTTTGATTTGTTTTCTCAGGTAGTGACCCTGACCTGCCTTCTCTGGGATTCCTCTCCATAAGTACTGGTTCTGATATTGTTCCCATACAGAAACCTAGGGGGAAAGTAGACCTCGTCTTTCCTTCTCTCAGGGATGACAGTCCTTTGCTGCTTAATGTTTAATATCTCAAATCAATTGTTTCATGTATTTTGTCTAGATTTCTTTTCTTTTTACTGTGAAAGAGTAAACCCACTCCTAGTTGCTTCATCTTATCCTTTAACAGTTTCATTCCTGGTTTCTTTATCCTGCCAATATGTCATGTGATCTTTTCCTTTTCCATTAGATAATTAGATAAAGAACGTTTTAGTTAATGTTTGCCTTGGATGTTTCTTCATGATTTAGTATACATACAGATATATGTGTATATACATGTAAAATTTAAAGTATAGAATTTTTAAAGTGTCCCTTCCAAGACATGGTCTCAGAATGCTTTAATTGTTTACTAGTTATACTGTGAATTGTTGACACTTCAGGGTACAATACAGGTTGATTATTTAGTCTTTGCTAAAAAACAGACAAACAAACAAAAAACAAAGATTTCTTTGCTATACAACAATTGGAGACTTTTTTTTTTTTTTTTTTGGTCTTTGCTTTTGATGGATATTTTCACCTAGTATAGAAATCTAGGTTGGCATCCATTTCATTTCAGAACTTTAAAGATATCAATATATCAAATGATGGCTTTCACTTTTTCATTTGAGAAACATTTAATTCTCAGTCTTTTTCTCCTTTATTGTTGGTCCAAGGTTTTTTCCACCTATTCTTTATATATTTTCTGCTAGTTTCCAGAAGTTTTACTCTGATGTTTCGTGTTTTGTTCTTCACCCTCTGGGTTTATTTCTTTGATTTACAGAGCTTCCTGATTTTGTGGCTTGATTTTGTTGATCAATTTTGATAAAATCTCTGCAACTCCCACTTAGAATTTACTCTGCTCAGTGCTATTTCCTTTCATGGGATTCTAACTGTTAACTGGGCTTCCCTGATGATTCAAATGGTAAGAATCTGCATATGATGTTACATTTTTCATGCTCTTTCCTCCACATTTATTTTTTTTCTATCATGTTATTTTCTTAATTTTCCTTTATTTCATCATTCTCTACGTTAATCTGGATGATTTATTCTGGTTGATATTTACATTTGTCTTTCTAATATGCTGCCAAATGCACCCACTGTCACATAATAGCTCATCAGTTGTATTTTTTAGTTTCAGAAATTCATTTTTTCATAAACAATGGTCAAACATTGGATAAAATTCTCAATCTTGTCATTTATTTATTATCAGTTCAATTCAGTTCAGTTGCCTCTGATTCTTTGTGAGCCCGTGGACTGAAGCATGCCAGGCCTCCCTGTCCAACACCAACCCCCAGAGTTTACTCAAACTTATGTCCACAGAGTTGGTGATGCCATCCAACCATCTCATCCTCTGTTTTCCCCTTCCCCTCTTGCCCTTAATCCCTCCCAGCATCAGGGTCTTTTCAAATCAGTCAGCTCTTCACATCAGGTGGCCAAACTATTAGAGTTTCAGCTTCACCGTCAGTCCTTTCTATGAACATTCAAGAATGAGTTCCTTTAGAATGGACTGGTTGGATCTCCTTGCTGTCCAAGGGACTCTCAAGATTCTCTCCAACACTACAGTTCAAAAGCATCAGTTCTTCGGTGCTCAGCTTTCTTTATGGTCCAACTCTTAAATCCGTACATGACTACTGGAAAAATTATAGCTTTGACTAGATGGACCTTTGTTGGCAAAGTAAAGTCTCTGCTTTTTAATATACTGTCTAGGTTAGTCATAACTTTTCTTCCAAAGAGCAAGCATCTTTTAATTTCATGGCTCATCTGCAGTAATTTTGGAGCTCAAAAATTGAAGTCTATCACTATTTCCCCACCTATTTGCCATGAAGTGATGCACCAGATGCCAAGATCTTAGTTTCCTGAATGCCGAGTTTGAAGCCAACTTTTTCACTCTTCTCTTTCACTTTCATCAAGAGGCTTAGTTCTTCTTCGCTTTCTGCCATAATGCTGGTGTCATCTACATATCTGAGGTTATTGTTTTTCCTCCTGGCAATCTTGATTCCAGCTTGTGCTTCTTCCAGTCCAGCATTTCTCATGATGTATATAAGTTAAATAACTTCTGCATATAAGTTAAAAAAGCAGGGTGAGAATGTACAGCCTTGATGTACTCCTTTCCCTATTTGGAAACAGTGTTTTATTCCATGTCCAGTTCTAACTGTTGCTTCTTGACCTGGATGCAGATTTCTCAGGAGGCAGGTCAGGGGTTTGGTACTCCCATCTCTTTCAGAATTTTCCAGTTTGTTGTGATCCACACAGTCAAAGGATTTGGCATAGTCAATAAAGCAGAAGTAGATGCTTTTCTAGAAGTCTCTTGCTTTGTTGATGATCCAATAGATGTTGAAAATTTGATCTCTGGTTCCTTTGCCTTTTATAAATCCAAATTTATTATACATGACTATAATAAAATTGATTATTTAAAAATAAGTTTTACCAAATTTGGTGTCTTGATCCTACTTGCATTTGTTTCTGGATGATTTTCCTTTTTTGTTGTTGTTTCTAATCATATTATCTTTTCTTCTCCCTTGCCTGTATATTCATATGGTGTGAAATATATTTATTGTGAATAATTTTAAGTATAATTTGAGGCCAATGATGCTATCTTATTACAAATCAAATTTATATTTGCTCTGTCAGGAGGCTAACACTGACCATCATGTTCCTTTCACATTAATCAAGGACTGAGATATTTTGAGCCAAAAGTTAATTTTTATGCTCCAGCAAAAGCTGGCCTATTTACTGATTACTCTTATTTATAGAGTAGCTAATTTGGTACAGTGTGAAGCTTGAAGCAATTACTGGTGCCACCTCCTTCACTGAAGGCCTTTTAATCCAGCCCTCCCCTGTCCACCCTCTTCACTATTTATAAATATGTTTAAAACTCTGTTCAGGTTGCTTGCCATATCAGACCAAGTTTATCCAGTAATTCAGGAAAGAAATTAGCCCTCGATTCTGATCTCCTCCTTTAAGGCACCCTTCTTCTGATCTTGGATATGGAATTTTTTTCTGCCATTCTTCTCTGTGATATCTTCAAATACATATATATATTTTAAAAGTATCTGTATTTTTTTTAAGCAAGATGATTATTCCAAATTGTCTAACATGTCATTTCAGATGAAACACTTCAGTAATACTTTTTTAAATGAAAAGTGTTCGCAAGTACTTCACAAAATCATGTATCCAAATGTCCAGTGATAAAGTATTCAACCTAATCAGGCATAAGGGAAAATGAAATTAACATTAACATCATGATGAGATATTACTTCTTATTCATTATAAAAGCTAATATTTTTAAGGCCTGATATTAAAAATAAGTGTTGGCAAGTTTGTATATTGACTGTATTTTGCAGAAGAAAATGGTTAAAACCACTCTCTACAAATATTTCAGAGTTAGCACCTGAATAGAGTGACAGTGTGGGATAAAAATCACACCTTAAAGTACCCTAAATACAAGTTCCTTCTCTTTGGAAATGACCCAGATAGCAATTGTTCTTATTGCAGTCTCAAAAAAAAAAAAAAAAAAAATGCAAAATTGAACTGCTTAAATAACTACTTTATTTTAATCTCAAAGTTTTGTGGATGGAGAGTTAATATAGGATCAAATGGTCAACTTTTCTTCTCTATGTGCTGTCAGCTGAGAAACCTGTGAAATATTCAGGCTGAGGAGGGGCCATTCTGGAGGTGCCTTCACCCCCATGGTAGTTAGTGAGCATGTCTGAAAGACCTGGGTCAGCTGAGGCTGTTGACCTCTGTGGCTTCCTTGACCTCTACTCATAGAGGTCACGTCACAATGTGGTCAGATATCTTCACTTGTAATTCAGGGCACTCATGGAGAGTGTCTTGGTGGCACAAAGTGAATGTCTCTTAACATCTGAGGCCAAAAATTGGCCCAGGTTTACACTGTCATATTTTATTAGTCAAAAAGCCACAGAATCCACAAGATTCAAAGAGAAAAAAACTGACTCCACTTTTCCATATTTGTAGTGTCAAACGTATACATACTTCTGTTCTACAAAAGACACTATAAAGAGAATGAAAGGACACATTGGGAGGAACTATTTGCAAAGCACATATATCTGATAAAGAACTGTTATCCTAAATACATTCAGAACCCTTAAAATTCAACAGAAGAGAACAAACAACTCAGCTAAAGAATTGGTAAAAATCTCACCAGAGAAGATATACTAATGGAAAATATGCATCTGAAAAGATGCTTAGCATCCTATGTCAAAAGGAAATTTAAACTTAAAGCAAGGATAAGATACCACTGTGTGTCTTTGAAAATGGTAGGTAAAGATGTTGAGCAAAGGACCACATATTCATGGCTGGTATAATGTGAAACAGCACAGTCACTTTTGAAAACAGTTTGTCAATTTTTTACAAAGATAGACATAGAGTTACCAGATCATTCAGCATGAGTTAAAAACTTACATCCATAAAAAACTTGCAAATATTCACTCAAAAATTGACAAAACTGTTAAAAATGGGAAAAAAAATGGAAAAAAACAAGATATCCTTCAATTGAGGAGTGCATAAACAAACCAATACACAGGAAAAATGGAATACAAATCAATAATAAAATGAACTATAGTATTAAACAGCCCGAAGACACAGAGAAATTTAAATATATGTTATTAAGTATAAGAACTCAATTTAAAAGCAAATACATACTTTATTCACCAACTATTTGACATTATCTAGAAGCAAAGTTATATAAACAGTATAGTGATTAGAATTTGAGAAGGGGGAGGGACGGTTGAATGCAGGGAATGTTGGTCTAGTTTAGGGCAGTGCCTCTGTTCAATATGATTCTGTAATAGCGGATATATGACACTCGGTATGCCTTTGTCAAGACTATAAACTGTCCAACACAAAGAGTGAAATTAATGGCAACCATGCAATTGAATTAATAATTATAATTAATATTAGTTTATTAATTTTAATAAACATGTATACCACAGTCATATAACTTGCTAATAAAAGGAGAAACTGAGAATAAATTAACAGGTATATGGGAATTCTCTGTGCTTTCTGCCTTAATATTTCCTAAATCTAAAACCTTCCAATAAGTTTATTAATTGTAAACAATATATATGGAGTTATCTTTATTGTGACCATTATCAAAACAGGGAAACAATACATGCAAAAATAACAACAATGAAAAGAAATGTCCAGAAGGAGACACAGCCTGAAAGAGAATATACATTTAATAAAAATTTGAAGACAAAATATGTACTTTATGATACCAGAGGAAAATTACTATTGGGAAAGAAGATTAGTGACTGGGAAGGTCTGCTGCTGCTACTGCTGCTAAGTCACTTCAGTCGTGTCCGACTCTGTCCGACCCCACAGATGGCAGCCCATTGGGCTCCGCCATCCCTGGGATTCCCCAGGCAAGAACACTGGAGTGGGTTGCCATTTCCTTCTCCAATGCATGAAAGTGAAAAGTGAAAGTGAAGTCGCTCAGTTGTGTCTGACTCAGCGACCCCATGGACTGCAGCGTACCAGGCTCCTCCGTCCATGGGAGTTTCCAGGCAAGAGTACTGGAGTGGGATGCCATTGCCTTCTCCGGGGAAAGTCTAGAGAAGTAGTATTATTTTTTTAGTCCATTTTCCATTTCTATCTGCAATTTGTGGGCAAATTGATGGACTCAATAATCAAGTTGTGCATATTTGATCAGTGTACTTTTCTGTATGTTTGATATTTGTAAATAAAATATCTTAAATAATACAAAGCAACAATAGATAAAGCTACAAGGAGAAATAGATAATAATTCTACAGAGAAATCTGAATATAATATTTTGAGTGACTAATTGAACAAACAGAAACAAAATCAATAGGAATGTGGAATATTGACATGATTGAATAGCATAACAGAATAACTAGATTATCTAAATTGGCAAATCTATCAATGTGGATAAATAGGTATTCACACAGTTACTTGATTCAGAATATGGTATATGAGCACAGTGGGCTCAAACTTGAAACAATCCAATATAAATAAAAAACTCAAAATTCCCTTCCTGTTAGCTAATTAAGAAATATTCTTGATGTTATAAATTTGATTTGACTGAGTGGATGTCTAGTTGTAAGGAAAGTAACCTTAAATTTGATAGTTCAAATACACACATATATCCCTATTAATTGATTGAAAATATTTCCATTAGTTTGAGCTATTTAATCTTTGAATAACCATATTACAAGAGATTACAGCTCTTCTCCTATTAACTTTAAATTGCTAATTTTAACGATTAATGCAATTCATGAAAAATCTAGAATAACAAAAGTTCTTTGAATTTTTTTTCCACACAGTAGACTATAGAAAACATTGTTCTAAATGTGCCCTAGGGACTTATCTGGTAGTCCTGTGTTTAAGAATCTGCCTTTCAATGCAGGGAGCAGGGGTTAGATCCTTGATCAAGGAATTAAGATCCCACATGCCAAAGGTCAACTAAGCCTGACCCTTAACTGAGCCTGCCCATTCTGTAACCCACACACTACAACTGAAGAGAATTTCTCTTAGGGAAATTTAAATGGAGGAAGTCTTCAGGCTTCAGAAGGAGGAGAGTAGGCCTGACTTAGCTTCTGACCTACCTGGACACTGTCCAAATTCTGTGCCTGCCTGCAACAACAGCAAGTCAGGCACCGTTTTAGATAAGAAGGGGAGTAGATTTTGGAGTTCTTGAGATCCTGGAGGTTTGGCCAACCAACCATCTAATGAAATCCTTTGACTCACAAGATAAACAGTATTGTAAAAAGACTAAGGTAAAACCAGAGCTGCATTTGTGCATGCAAACTGATGATGATATCAGGCCTGGGATTGTAAGCAGGAGTCCCTGACTGCAGTTTGTGGCCTCACCCAAGGAGTGGACACACTGCCTGGAACCGTTTCCCAATTGGGACTCAAGATTGCTGTTAATGAGAGACTTCCCAGCCATGTTCAAGTCAGGATATAGGCAGGTCTGTGCTGCTACTCTTTTCTATTTTTTTTTTTTAACTTTCTTTTAAAGACTGTATTGAATTTAAGTCAAGCAATCTTCTATAAAAAAATTGAAATTGTTAATTTGTATGTAGTGAGTGGTTTCCTTTGTTAATGAATCCTTTCAGCAAAACAAGCTCATGAGCTGCAACAAAGATCTCACATCTCAACTAAAACCCAACATAGCCATAAATAAATAAATATGAACATGTTCGTCACCCAGTTGTGTCTGACTCTGCAACCCCATGGATGGTAGCCCACCAGGCTCCTCTGTCCATGGAATTCTCCAGGCGAAAATACTGCAGAGGGTAGCTATTTACTTCTTCAGGGTATCTTCCCCACTCAGGGACTTAACCAGGTCTCCTGCATTACAGGCAGATTGTTCACCATCTGAGCCGCCAGAGAAGCTAAATTTAAACAAAAATAAATACATAAAATTATATGCCCCAAAACACGTATTTATGACTATTAAAGCAGTCCTTTTTAATGGATATGTCATGTACGATAGTTTGTGATTCCATGACTCCAGCACGCCAGGCTTTCCTGTCCTTCATCATCTCCCAGAGCTTGCTCAGACTCTTACCTAATGAGGTGGTGATGCCATCCAACCAGCTCATTCTCTCCCAACCTTTTCTCTTCCTGCCCTCAATCTTTCCCAACATCAGGGTCTTTTCCAATGAGTCGGCTGTTTGCATCAAGTAGCCAAAGTATTAGAGTTTCAGCTTCAGTAGCAGTCTTTCTGATGAATATTCAGGGTTGATTTCCATCAGAATTGACTCTTTGATCTCCTTGCAGTTCAAGGAACTCTCAAAAGTCTTCTCCAGTACAATTTGATAGCATCAATTCTTTGTCACTCATCCTTCTTTCTGGTCCAACTCTCACATCCATATATGACTACTGGAAAAACAATAGCTTTGACTATGTGGACCTTTGTCAGCAAATGATGTCTCTGCTTTTCATATTCTGTCTAGGTTTGGCAAAGCTTTTCTTCCAAGTAGCAAGTGTCTTTTAACTTTGTCTGCAGTGATTTTTCAGCTCAAGAAAATAAAATTTGTCACTGTTGTCACTTTTTCCCCATTTATTTGCCATAAAAGGATGGGACCAGATGATATAATCTTTATTTTTTGAAGGTAGAGCTTTAAGTCAACTTTTTTATTCTCCCTTGTCTCCCTAGTCAAAAGGTTCTTTAGTTCCTCTTTATTTTATGCCATTAAAATGATATCATTTACATATTTGAGGTTGCTGATATTTCTCCTGGCAATCTTGATTCCAGCTTGTGCTTCATCTAGAATGGAATTTTGCATGATGTACTCTGCATATAAGTTAAATAAGAAGGTGACAATATAAAGCCTTGATACACTCCTTTCCCAATTTTGAGCCATGTCCAGTTCTAACTAACAGTTACTTCTTGAACTGCATGCAGGTTTTTCATGAGACAGGTAAGGTGATCTTGTATTCCCATTTTTTAATAATTTTCCATAGCTTGTTGTGATCCACACAGTGAAAGGCTTTAGCATAGTCTATGAAGATATCATTTTTATGGAATTCCTTTACTTTTTCTATGATTTAACAGATGATGGCAATTTGATCTCTGGTTCCTCTGGTTATTTTAAATCATTTAGTTCATCTGGAAGTTCCCAATTCATGTACTGTTGAAGCATAGCTTGAAGGATTTTGAGCATTACCTTGCTAGCATGTGAAATGAGCTCAATTGTACAGTTATTATTGTTTTAGTTGCTCTGTGATGTGAAACCCTTTGCAACCCCATGGACTGCAGCATGTCAGGCTTCCCTGCACTTAACCATCTCCAAGAGCTTGCTCAAACTCATGTCCACTGAGTTGGTGATGCCATCCAACCGTATCATTCTCTGTCTTCCCCTTCTACTCCTGCCTTCAATTTTTCCCAGCATCGGGGCTTTTTTCAATGAATCAGCTCTTCACATCAGGTGGCCAAAGTGTTGGAGCTTCAGCCACAGCATACATCTTTGAAATGAATATTCAGGATTGGTTTCCTTTAGGATTGAGTAATTTGATCTCTTTGCAGTCTAAGGGACTTCAAAGAGTCATCTTCAACACCATGGTTCAAAAGCATCAATTCTTTAGCACTCAGTTTTTTATGGTTCAACTTTCACATCCATACATGACTACTGGAAAAATCATAGTTTTCACCATACAGACCTTTGTCAGCAAAGTAATGTCTCTGCTTTCTAGTATGCAGTTTAGGTTTGTCATTGCTTTTCTCCCAAGGAGCAAGCGTCTTCTAATTTCATGGCTACAGTTACCATCTGCAGTGATTTTAGAGCCCAAGAAAATAAAGTCTACCACTGTTTCCATTGTTTCCCTGTCTATTTGACATTAAGTGATGGGACTGGAAGTCATCATCTTTGTTTTTTGGATGTTGAGCTTTTATTCAGCTTTTTCGCTCTTTTACCTTCATCAAGAGGCTTTTACCTTCATCAAGGTTCCTCTTCATTTTCTGCCATAAGGGTGCTGTCATCTGCATATTCAAGTTTATTGATATTTCTCCCAACACTCTTGATTCCAGCTTGGTATTTCACATTTTGTACTCTGCACAAGTTAAGCAGGGTGACAATTTACAGCCTTGATGCTATCCTTTCCCAAATTTGAACCCATGCAGTGTTCTATGTTCAGCTCTAACTGTTGTTTCTTGACCTGAATACAGTTTTCTCAGGAGGCTGGTAAGGTAGTCTAGTATTTCCATCTCTTTAAGAATTTTACACAGTTTGTTGTTATCGTACAGTAGTTTGACATGCTTTGGCATTGCCTTTCTTTGGGATTGGAATGAAGACTGACCTTTTGCAGTCCTGTGGCCACTGACTTTTCCAAATTTGATGGCATATTGAGTGTAGCATTTATTTTAGCATCATCATCTCTTAGTATTTTAAATAGCTTAACTGGAATTCCATCACCTCCACTAGCTTTGTTCATAGTAATTCTTGCTAAGGCCTACTTGATTTCACACTCCAGGATTTCTGGCTCTAGGTGAGTGTTCATACCATCATGGTTATCTAAGTCATTAATACTTTTTATAGATTATTTATTTATACTTTTCTACCTCTTCTTAATTTCTCCTGCTTCTGTTAGTTCCTTATCACTTCTGTCCTTTATTGTGCCCATCTTTGCATGAAATATTCCCTTATAATTCCAATTTTCTTTTAGAAATCTCTAGTCTTTCCCATCTTATTGTTTTTCCTCTATTCTGTTGCATTGTCCACATAAGAAGGCCTTCTTATCTCTCCTTGCTATTCTCTAAAACTCTTCATTCATTTGAGTATATCTTTCCCTTTATCTTTTGTCTTTTGCTTCTCTTCTCAGCTATTCATAAGGCCTCCTCAGATAACCACTTTTCCTTGTTGCGTTTCTTTTTCTTGGGGTTGGCTTTGAAAGAAATAATTTAATTTTCAAGCATAAATATGTAAAGAAGGGTATGTGTAGATGGCATGGAGTGAAAGGGGCTCTGAGCAAATGGCATTGGCATTCTTTTCTTCAGACTAGAAACCTGGAACAGGAATTAGCAGGTGCACTGCTGCCTAGCTCTTGGCATCCTGTGGAAAAGTAAGTTTAATCCAATGTGGAGCTAAATATTCTTATTTCTGCATTCCTGTTTTACATGGTGGGCAACACTGTAACCTTGTTGTGACAGAGAATGGGTTTCAAAACCATGTCTCATTTAGGCTATCATCATCTGGGAAACCCCAGCATTTGGAAACCTCAGGGAAGTACTAGTAATTATATTATTACTGACATGGAGATGCTGATGTGGAAAAAGAGCCTTTGAGATGCATAGCCTCTAATAACTGAGTCTAGGCAAACTCTGAGTTCCAGCCAAGTTTTTATCACGCACTCCTGGGTGAATTTCTATGCTTATTTGCTGGGCAATTTGTACTGTTTTTCTTCATGTGGGCAAGTTGTGGACTATAGGGAATTTTTTTGGTGCTTTAGATATTTATCATCAATATTCCTTCCTATTTAGAAGGAATATCCCCTACCTGAGTCTGTTGAGATGCTGTTAGTCACTCTCACGCTACTTTTGCATCTATTTCATAAATATGGAACTAAATGTTGCAATTAAAGGCATTCACCTTGTCTTTGCAATAGTGTTGGGAGCAGAGAAGGAGAGGATCTCTTCCTTGCTAGTGGATGAAGTTGGTTGTGAGATCACTTATCCTGTGATTATCATTACAACAATGTTGGAGGCAGAATGGAGGGATTAGTACATTATGAGAAGCTTTTTCTGCAGAAAAATTTGGTTCCATTAATTGGGGCACATATTTCTGGCTGTTGCTTCTACACTGCATTGACTAGTTTCCTTGTTAATTTTTTCTTTCAATTATTATCTCTTTAAAAGATGCAAACACCATATGTATTGCTTACATCTGTGAGTGACAATGCTCTTCCAGGTATCATTCAAATTGTTTATTAAATATTCTCAATTTTTAAAAAAATTATGATCATTTTGCTAAAACAATGAACATTCTATATTTCTTATTCACTGCTTTGCATATTCCTTGAGCATTACTTTTATGCCCCTAATCTCTAATTAGATTTTGAGAGTTTTACAAATGACATCTATGTTATTGATTTATATAGAGCTAAATATAATAATATAATTACTAGTACTTCACTGGCATATAACAAACTTTTATTTGAAACATGTCAGCACTACATATGGAAAGAAATAATATTTAAAATTATTTTCTGAGATCACAAAATACAACATGATAGAACTAGAACTTGGGCTACAAATTCCAAGCTCCTAATTTTTATATATGCCATCAGCATTCTATTTTGATGGTAATAACATTATTATGAGTAAAACCCTACTTATTTCCTGATGTTCAGTTAATTTTCAGAGCAATATAGATAGAGTTCCTAATGCACTCCAATCTCTTAGAAATAAAGTATCTATAATTATCCATGCAGAAAGTTGGGGACTGAATTTATATTGTGATCATTTTATTTTGTGCAAGACAAATAAAGTCAGACATTACAACGAGCTTTAGATATTACAGGGTGTGTGTGAGTGTGTGTGTGTTTGCGAAAGCATGCAAGCCTATTGAAAGTTGCACATTATTATGCCTTCTAAGAGAGAGAATGTCAACTTTTGAACCTAATTAGAAAACAGCTATTGCTTTTTCACAACTTTATTAAAGCAAAGACAATCTAATTAAAAATAATTCAACTTACTGTAGAAATTCTGTAAATTGCTATAAAGTGAGTTGCTGGCCATAGCCTGTCAGAGAATATATGTTGTACCAATCTTAGATGAAAAGCAGCACTTACCATCTTATACCACACTGGAAATAAGAAGGTTACATTTATAAAAATGTTTCAGTGTTATGGAAAGAGAAAACATACTCAACAGAGAACTAAGTGGCTTCCAGCCATTTTTTTTNCATAGCCTGTCAGAGAATATATGTTGTACCAATCTTAGATGAAAAGCAGCACTTACCATCTTATACCACACTGGAAATAAGAAGGTTACATTTATAAAAATGTTTCAGTGTTATGGAAAGAGAAAACATACTCAACAGAGAACTAAGTGGCTTCCAGCCATTTCTTTCCCCTTTACTTATTATGGTATCTAAACTAAGTCCCATAGTCTCTAAATCTCTCCGTGGTGTGAGTGCTGTATTTTAAGAATCACATAGCACCACCAATTGCCAAACTCTTTTCAGGTCATTTTAAGGATATGAATTGCAGAAAATAACAAAACATAAACTAGAGAGATGTTCTTCTTCACGGGATACATTTTGGCTGATTGGGATATCCCAGGGACTACATTCATGGTCTGGTTGATGAGCAGAGAGAATGTATCCTGACCTCATGTGACCTCAAGATTAGTTCTTCTCTGGCATTTCATTGGTTCAAATTGTCAAATAAAGGAGTCATGGGTAGGGTTGGGTTGGGGCATCAAGAACTGCACTAGAGCTAAGCTAACATTTTAACTGCCAGTTCTATGATTTAGGACATTTGAACACCCTAAGATATTATCTGAACATGGCCATGGGAAATCACCAAAGTGATTCAGACAAAGCAAAGATCTGGACAAATGTCTTCTCACTGATAACATATAAAGAAAGAGATAAAAGGACTTCCCTAATAACTCAGCTGGTAAAGAATCCGCTTGCAATGTGAGAGACCTGGGTTCGATTCCTGGGTAGGGAGGATCCCCTGGAGAAAGGAAAGGCTACCTACTCCAGTATTCTGGCTGGGAGAATTCCATGGTTGCAAAGAGTCGGACACAACTGAGCAAATTTTGCTTTCACTTTCAAAAGCTGACTTAGGTTGTTTAATCAGCAATGCTGCACAACATAGAAAAGATAGTTACTTGAGTACTTAAGTTGAATTCATCTATGGAAACAATCCGATGGATCATTATTTCAGCAAACTTTTTGAATGCTTCCGTAAAATGCAAGGAAGCAACATAAAAATGTAACAGGAAAATACCTAAAGATGAACAGAAATCTGGTACCTGAAAGGAAATTAGATGAAATGCAGACACTTATCCAAGATAAAAATTAAAACAAACAAACAAACAACAACAACAACAACAAAAAACAGGGGGGGCAAAAATGATGATAAGGAAAATAATCTAATAATAAGAAGAAAAAAATGATGAATTAATAATGTGGGAATTCAAAAGTGGTTGAGTACCAATTTGAAAATTCCAATAGTGTAGAAAGGGATATAACTTAATTAAAAAATGAGGTAAAGTATACAAACATTGAACAAGAAGAACAGGGATCAAACCTAAGACTTGTATGTTTTTCAGGACAGAAATCCTAAAAAAATAGAATGGAAACATGAGAAATAACATGAGTGAACTTAACTATACAGAACTAAATAACATTTTAACATTTCTTAGATACTTTATTAATTTAACTGGTTTTTAATTTTGACTTTTTACCCAACACCACAATTATTAGAAAAGTGTCATCTAATGATATTATTTTAAATTTTACTTCATTATAAATATTTGTCTTCAACAAATTCATTTTTAAATTATGTAGAGCTTTTATGTGTTTGTATAAGATTATGCATATATAATCTATACACATAATACATTTCATTGGGCTATACTATTCATTCTACCATATGTATATACTTGAACCATTTCTTTAGAATTATTTTATCTATGCTTTAAGAGATATTGGCCTACAGGCTTCCTTTTATATAATGACAGTATTCTATCAGAGAATATTAAACCTTTAGATTCATTCACCGGAGAAGGCAATAGCAAGCCACTCCAGTACTCTTGCCTAGAAAATCCCATGGATGGAGGAGCCTGGTAGGCTGCAGTCCATGGGGTCGCTAGGAGTCGGTCGTGAGTGAGCGACTTCACTTTCACTTTTCGCTTTCACACAATGGAGAAGGAAATGGCAACCCACTCCAGTGTTCTTGCCTGGAGAATCCCGGGGACGGGGGAGCCTGTTGGGCTGCCGTCTATGGGGTCGCACAGAGTCGGACAGGACTGAAGCGACTTAGCAGCAGCAGCAGCAGCAGATTCATTCACTCCCATTCTGTTTTCTGTGCTCTAAATGTAACAAATTTCAATTATGGATGATGGAGAGATAAATGGATACGATGATAGACGATAAATAGATAGACACAGAAAACATTCTTATGTTCTTATACAATCAGTATTTATTTCAATTTGCTTTCCTTCTTGCATCTCTAATATTCCATCTCAGATTATTTCCTTCTGTCTGAAAAACACACTTTAAAAACAAGATGTTACAAATGACATTTCTTACAAAATCAAAATCCCTAAGAGGGGAAAAAATATATACAAGAAGCACAGAACTACTCATAGAAAACTCATTTTAATGAATCATGCATAGCCTTGTAGTTTTTCTATTTTTATATCTATATTCAAAATTAGAGTATAATGTTGATCAAACAGTAACTTATGTCTTGCTTTCTCTACTCAGTATGTTTTGCACATATGTAATGGGCTATTATTAATATCATATCTCTGCATTTCCTGACTTTTATGAAACTTTGTAGAGTTAAATATATAAATTTTTACTTACACCTATATGATGCCTTCATTAGTATCCCTATCTTAAATTTGAGGAAACTGAGCCTCTGTAAGTAGAAATAACTTACCAAGAAAAAGAACTTAACATTAAAATCTATATAACTCAGAATCCTGTCCTCTTTCTGTTTATCTTTTCTGCCTTTTACGTATGTGCTATAAGTTCAATAAAGTCTTTAGATTTGTGATTGTTTAGGAATTTAAATTGAATTTAAACCAAGAAACAGTGTTTTGTTGAATAATAATATGAGCTATTTTTCTTACCTTTCAATTATGACACAGTTCATGGAAAATGAAATTCTTTTATTGTTTTGGAAACTTCAAATAGTGAAAATAGCACTTTCCATGTTAAATAGAAACAAAGGAATCGACTTGATTGCATGTGATACAGAAAGCTAGAAAAAAAGAAATTGAACATAATTTTTATTTTGCATTACTTTTTAACTTTTGACTAAACATTTTCTTTAATGGACTATCTTGTTTCATATCTCACAAATAAACATGTATGTCTCATGTATTTAAGAAGGGCCCTCTATAACAATAACAACAACACACAAAAAAAGCAAAGATAGTGAAGGACAGTGAGGCCTGGTGTGCTGCAGTCCATGGGGTTGCAAAGAGTTGAATAGGACTTAGCAACTGAGCAACAACATAATGCTTCTTTCAAGGTGTTACCTAAATCCTGCTAGGCATGAAGTCCCCTTTATAAGGGTTTAACTGATAGCTACTCATTACATGCTCTGTGAACTGGAGTGAAAACTGTCCATAAGTACATGTGGAATGATGGAAAATGAGACACCCAATGATAAAGCTAAGTCAACCTCTAAAGGTGAAGATTCCTTCCTTTTCAGTTCATCAAATGTGAAGACTTAATCTCATCATCTCTCTTTGTGCTTGTCCCAAAGTTGTAGTGTACCCAAAGTCATGGAAAACATCAGGGAGAAGGGATAGGCTGCCCACTCCAGTATTCTTGGGCTTCCCTGGTGGTTCAGAGGGTAAAGCAGCTGCCTGCAATTCAGGAGACCCAGGTTTGATCCCTGGGTCAGGAAGATCCTCTGAGGAAGGAAGTGGCAACCCACTCCAGTACTCTTGCCTGGAAAATCTGATGGATGGAGAAGCCTGGTAGGCTACAATCCTTGGGGTCACAAAGAGTCAGACATGACTGAGCGGATTCACTTTCTTTCCTTCAATAAAAAGTTCGTTTTGTGCCAGGAACCAGCACGGGAGATCCCACCCATGACAAAGAGACCTGACAAGCAAGGCTTCAGTACTCAAGGGACTCTCTGGGCTGATCTCACCCATGACAAAGTCATGTGGAGAGACCTGATGAACAAGGCAGATCAGGACTTAAGGGACCCCCTGGACCTGCTTGAGCATCTACTCCAAAATCAGAATCTGTCTTACTATTTTATGCCTTTCACCAACTTTTCTGACATTAACAGGAGGCTATCCCCGACCACCTTTTTCTGGAAAAAAATCAACTTAGGGCTCTAGTTGATAAATCTCCTGGGCATGAAAGGAGTATTTCAAACCCCCTGTTAGCATTCTAGCTTACTTGGCAGGTTTATCCAGACTCTTGAAACATTGTTGAGCCAATGCTTGCTGCCAAGTTCCCACATTACTTATCCATTGTGTTCCTGGGAGTGCATATCCATTTCTTCCTGGGTGTAGAAGAAACAAGTAATAGCCTTAACATTAGCAACATTAGACTTTGAGTTAATAAGTTCTTTCTTTGCTGTAACGCACTGAATCTTTGCTCCATAAAAATGTAACTCTATACTTTAAGGGTGATGCAGGCTAAGAATTTAAGAAAAAACATTTCAAGGGAAAGTAAGTGTTTTAGCTGACCAACCTTTATCAAAAAGGGGTCATAAATGTCAATAGACCTCCAGGCCAGAAGATAATATATAAAAAATAAGACTTTTGCAGGAAGGAACCTGGTATCGATAAAATTTAATACCGATGGAATGTTGAGTTGACTTTGCATTTTTCACTTTGCTCAATGTACAACTCAGGGTATAAAAGCCCTTTCTGAAGATAAAGTGATGGGCCTTGCCTCACTCACTGAAGCTTGGTCTCCCCGTGTCATTCATTCGCCAACGTCATCCATTCTGAGGGTATCCCTGGACTCTGCTGAGGCTGGACCCTGGCAGCTTTGTTTAATATAGATCCAAGCTAACTGATATTTCTAATTTATATATTTCCGTTGACAATACATTCATGCTGAATTGGAAGTCATCCATAGTGCTTCTAAAGGATATTTCTAAAGGGTTCATTATGACCCATTGTGAACCATTTTTGGGTCAAGTAATTCATGAAAAAAACTCGCCCATGCTGACCAAAGCCATTGTGCTAGAAAACAGTAAACTTCATAACATGTTGCTGTTTTATAAACTGGCTTTGAAAACAACAAAGCTGATTTACATTCTTAACTGTTATAAATATTAGCACATGTAGCCTGAAATCACATTTTATTTTCCTTTTGTCTGTCATATCATATTTAATGACATGTTGCAATTAATCTTAACTAATTCCAGTTAACACCCAGACTTTTTATCATTACTGACAGTCACAGTTCTTTCCTGAAATTTGCAGTGGTTTTTGTAATTTGAGAAGTTTTATGTTATTACGAAGGATTCAGTTTCACTAAATTTAACTTATGCTTTGTTTATTAAGATACTGTTAATGAGATAATGATTTGCCTCTCCCCTTCGTTTAGAGTAGAAGCCAAAATTCCTACTGTAGACCATACACCCTCTTTAATCTTAACTCCCCAAGTTCTTCCTTCCTAGCTCCACCCTAGATCTTTCTGCTGGTTCTGGTCTCCTTGCAGTTCCTTGCACATGGGCACAATCCCTTGAATCTTATATTCTAGCTAATTTCTCATCATGGAATGACACCCATTGACCTAACCCTCCTCAAGTCTCTTCTTAAATCTCATGTTCCCAATGAGAATTATTCTGTACTTATTATTCATCATTTCAAACTACCTACTCTATTGCAGCACTCCACTGCCTCTGACCCTGCTCTGTGTTTCCTTTCTACTTTAACAGCATCACTGAGATGCATTTGCATACCATATAACTCATATATTTGAACTGTATGTCTAAGGCTTTTAGTGTAGTCACACATGGGTGCAACAATCAGTTGCAATTTGGGAATAATTTTTAGTCAATTTTGGAATATTTCCATTACCTCAACAACAACAGCAACAACAAAAACCCATACACCTGGGTTATCAAGACTTTATATACACATTCCCAATGCATTCCTAAACAATGATAAATCCATTTATTATCTTTATAGATTTCCTTATTTTAGACATTTTTATAGACATGAAATTATTTAATATCAGGTATCTCTTGTGTGGTTTCTTTCAATTTACCTAATGTTTTCAAGGTTTATTCATCCATAATGAATGCATCAAAGATGATGTTTCAAAATTGTACCTGAAACATTCCTTTAAAGGCTGGATAATATTTGATTATGTGAATATAACACATTTGTTAATCCACTCACCTCTTCACTGACATTTCAGTTGTGTCCATCTGTTGGCTATTGTGAATATTATTGTATGTTTTCAACACTTTTGTGTGTATACTTACGAGTAATTCCTGGATCACATGACAATTTTATATTTAACAATTAAGGAACTGTTTTCCACAGTTCCTGACTGTAACCATTGTAGTGGATATTTTGGTTTTGATTTTCAGTTCCCTGATAACTAATAATGCTGATTATCTCTTCATGGGCTTATTGAATATTTTTATATCTTCTTGAGCTCAATGTCTGTTCAGATCCTTTGCCTAATTTTAACTGGGATTTGTCTCTTTGTTAGTGAGTTACAATTTCTTTTTGTGTTTAGGATGTATATATACAAATAAACAATGTGAACATTTTGTTCCCCCATTCTCTGAGATATCTTTTCATTTACTGGATGGTTTCCTTTGAAACACAGATGTCTTTAATTGTTGAAAAATAGGAAATATTCACTTTTCATTCTGTTGTTCATATCAACAAATCTGATGTCATGAAGACCTGGACATGGAATTTCTATTGTGGAAAATTTATTTGATTGATAACTTGATATTTTTACCTGAGACATGGTTTTTCATATTGTTCATATTGTCCATATTGTTGAGTCAGCTTTGGTAGTTCTTGCCTTTCTAGAATTCATCCCTATCATTTCAATTATCTAATTATTGGCATGCAATTGCTAATATATATATTTTTAATTTTTGTGTGATCAAGCACTTTTCCTCATTTAGATTCTGATTCTGCCAGCTTGAGTTCTCTCTCTTTGATCATTTAAAGTTTTGTCAGTTCTGATGATCTTTTCAAGAAAACTATCTTTTATTGACTCTGATATTCTGTATTAGACACACTATTTACATTTAATTAATTTCACTTGTAGCATTTATTTATTCCATCCACTTGTTTTAGGTTTAGTTTGTTTTTGTTTTTCCACCATCTTAATGCCAATGGTCATTTTCTCCCAGTCGTTGGTTTTCTCTTTTCATTCCATTCACAGTGCTTTTCACCTGACAAAAATGTATGCTTTTATTCTGATATAGACTCTTAGAACAATATGTTTCCCTCCAGGGGCTTCTTTACTTGCAACCTTGTTTTGTCATATTGTATCTTTTTTTTCAATAATCTCAAATTATTTTCTTTCTAATTTCCACTTTTATTTCTTCTTTGGCTTATTGTTTTGAGGAGTGTGTCATTTAATTTGTAAATTTCCCAAATGATTTATTTTCTTATTGATTTATACTTGTTTCCATCATTTGTGTTTTAGAAAACTTCAGACATCATTATGTTTCTGAAGCTCCCTGAATGCTACCTGAACTCTCAATGGACAGCTATGGATTATCTTCTATTTTATTATGCAAATACCTTATTTTCTTAACTTCTAAATTATATAATACTTGTAGATTCACTTGAAGTTATTAAAAAATATAGATAAATGCCATATATTCTATGTCAATTTTATGACAATACTAACACTTGTGTAAATGTAACATATCATAAGCTGGAAATAGATATTGATACAATCCATCAATTTTTAAATTTAGTCATTATAAATGCAATCATTTTATGTGTGTTTAGCTCTATGCAATTTGATCACTTCTAGATCTTTAAAAAAATGTTGTCCAGTATGTATATTTTCTTTATTTTTTGAAGTTTCGCTGTTGTGCATTATTATATGTTACAGAAATTGCAGGTATACAGTAAAGAGATTCCCAATTTTATGTTCGCCATAATTTTTTAGCTGAAGTAAATGTGATTTACAATGTTCTGTTCTTTATTTCTTTTATTTTTAAACTACCTGTATTGCTGTAGTAGGACAGCAAGGAGATCAAACCAGTCATTCTTTAGGGAAATCCACCCTGAATACTCATTAGAAGGACTGATGGTGAAGCTGAAGCTCCAGTCACTTGATGCGAACAGTCAACTCATTGGAAAAGTTCTTGATGCTTGGAAAGATCGTAGACAGAAGGAGAAGAGGGCATCAGAGGATGTGATGGCTGGATGACTTCATGTCCATTGCATTAGTAATGGGCATGAAGTTGGACAAACTTTGGGAGATGGATAGGGACATGGAGGCCTGTGTGCTGCAATACAGTCACAATGAGATGGACACGACTGAGTGACTGAAAAACAACAGCAACATATTGTAATTTGAATTGTTTCCTTAAGATGGCACACTGATGAGTCATGCTACATTTTTCCATGCTATCAATATTTGCCTTTTAATTGGGGTATTTGAAGTACATCTATAACTTGAAGTAGCTGTGAATATGTTGTCTTTATTCATTCTTTAATGTATTTATTTATTTATTTCTGTTTGTTTCCTTGGTATCTTGATTTAACAATTTTTCTGTCCCTCCTAAGTGTTACCTAAATATTTTGAAAATATTTAATCTTGATTTATTTTTATTCCTTAGTGTTATTCAGCATATCAGTTTGAACATTTTCTTTGGGGTCACTTTCTCTTTCTCTTATAGATAGATAGATATACATATATGACAGAAAAAGAGACAGAGTGGTACATCTATATCTATTCACAGTATAATTATATCACTGTTTTATCCTTCCAAGTATGTGTAGAAACTTATTTCTATTCAAGTCCTTTTAACATGCCCACTTTTTAAATATATTTACTTTTATACATATATTGAGCATTACATTAGATTTATAATTTTTGTTTCAACCATACATCACAATTTAAGAAACTCATGAGAATAAAGAGAGTTTAATATTTTTATCCATATTCTTTTTATTTTCCTGGAGTTTTAAGCTTTCTATTTTCATTTCCATTATGTTTAAAATATTTTCAGGGACTTCCCTGGTTATCCAGTGGTTAAGACTCCAAAGTCCCATTGCAGGGGAGCAGAGATCTGATCCTTGGTCAGGGTCTCAGATCACACATGCCTTGTGGAGTGGCCAAAAATAAATGTAGAAAAAAGAAAGAAAAAAATAATTTCCATTAGTTATTAAGAGTAAGTATGTTGCTGACAAATGCTCTGAATGTCCATTTGTCTGTGAAAGTATTTTTCTCCCTTATTCCTGAATGATATAGAATGTTTAATTGACAGTGATTTTGGGTTGTTTGTTTTCCTAGTACTAAAAGCAATGATGTGCTAACTCCTCTGTCTTTCACGCTTTAAGGTGAGAAATATAGTGTCATTTGAATTGGTATCTCTTTATATAGCTATCTGTCATTTCTCACTATCTTCTTTTAAGATTTTGATTTCTCTTTTGCTTTTAGAAATCTAGTTAAGATGTATTCTGGCAGAGATCAAATTGCCAACATCTGTTGGATCATGGAAAAAGCAAGAGAGTTCCAGAAAAACATCTATTTCTGCTTCATTGACTATGTCAAAACCTTTGACTGTGTGGATCACAATAAACTATGGAAAATTCTGAAAGAGATGGGAATACCAGACCACCTAACCTGCCTCTTGAGAAATCTGTATACAGGTCAGGAAGCAACAGTTAGAACTGGACATGGAACAACAGACTGGTTCCAAATAGGAAAAGGAGTCCGTCAAGGCTGTATATTGTCACCCTGCTTATTTAACTTCTATGCAGAGTACATCATG